>OX103971.1:27568750-27972788 GCA_944470395.2 Schistosoma turkestanicum
CATCACACCCCTTCTGCTTAAAAGAGACATTAATCTCTTGGATTGAGTGCAGAGACGAGTGAACAAATGGCTGATAGGGTTGAAAATCAAACCTTATGACGATAAGCTCCAGCTTTTTGGATTATTTCCACTAAGCTACAGGAGAATCAGAGGTGATTTGATCATGGCGTACACCATATTAAACACGCCAAACCATCCCAATGTGAGCATCTTACCGATGCATCACCACCACTACCCTCGAGGCAATCCTCGAAAGATTGCACATCAAAGAGCGAATACTCAGATTCGTGCACACTTTTTCTCACAGCGAATCGTCGCAACTTGGAATGCTCTCCCAGCCGAGGTGACCACAGCCCCCTCAGTAGACTGCTTTAAGAAGAGACTTGGCAATCACGTACTCACATACGGAATATCATCTCCCTCTTGGACAAGCTGTACATGATGCATTTCTTGAGACCTGCTAGTTGTTATCATTGCCATCTCAGATCACTGAGTTACTCTAAATCGCCTCTCACCTCTGTTCCCTCCCCCTTGCTTACACTACGGTACTCTCTCACAATCTTCGCTACCATTTAACAAACTAAATTCATCTATATATTACTCAGTTCTGAAATTTTATTCATATTATCATTAGAACCTTATCCTTACTATCCTTATTACTTTCAACGTTGCAACTAACTGATCTCCGGTCCGGTAATGTGATAGGTTCTGGTATCCAGAAACCCTACTGCCGTGAAACAAACGTTTTCATTCAAATCCCGAGACATACAAACTCATAACCAGCTGCCAACTGACTAGAATTAGACAGTCGAGTGGCTAGACCTCCATCCACTGGACATTACCAAATACCCGGAACCGTACCGAAAGAACAAGAATTGAGTGCAAAGAAATCAGTTGGTTTTCACTAGCTCGTGAAAAAGATATTGGATATTCGAATTTATATGTTCGCTCCGACCTTCAGGGTCATAGACATATGTAACGTTTTCGAAACTTTGCTGTACGCGACACATTAAACAGCCTGTCTACTCTGCAGCCCCCCACCGCATACCGGGCACCTCCTGGCTAGAGACAAACTAACCGGAGTCTAAATTTACACATACCCTTGCACCTTCTGACAATTCGTCTTATATGCGCAAATGATATTCTCTGGTGCCTAATTATACAAATGAATATGCTTACTCATATATGTTCAAGAATTACAATTCACTGTGATTGACGTTGGTTAGTTATGGAAAATACCAAGATACGACTCTCTGGTTTTATATAGTCGGGCACTCTGCAACCTCATATTAAAAGTAGCCCAGACTTTATACGGGCAATTAAAGTTCGAAATGGAATCCTTTTGTTATCGTCATCTCTTTCGGTGCAAGTCATTGTACACTGCATAAGCTGACTTGTAAATCTTATTATTAGCTATTATGGAATCACCACCGAAGAGGCTAGCCCAATTATTGTAATCCTTTGCCCTGTTTTGTTTCTCTTCGGACCACTGAATTGCGTCAGTGAATAGTATTAAGGCTGTATATAAGCATGGGTACTGGATATTTGTCCAAGTTCTTGTTACTTATAAATAACAGTCCATAAGGTGATGTATGTGCCTAGTACGAGGAATAATTCTAGTACATACCATTCAGTCATTAAGAATTTGTTGATTCATTGTAATATAAATGCTAATTACTTAAATGCATTGATTTCAGATCTGGGTATAATAGAGTAAACAGGATATTTGGCCTTGGTAAACGAAATTAATCCAACTAGTTATTTACAAAAAGCGCTCTCCCGGTGTCACTATTTCCATTGATATAATACTTATGTGGACTCCTCCAGTTTGTGATAACCCTCCACCTTTCAACATCGAGAAAGAGCTGGTTCCTACCGTAATATCGGAATCATCATCCAAATCATCTGGTGTATCTTCCTCCTCTAGTGGTTTAGACCGTGATTTTTTGAAAGAGGACTGCCCACAATATACTGCACAAAACATCAGATACCAACACTATCCGGTTCCGGTAATTAAAAGTGCTTTTTTATGTAACATCTTATGCTCATATATTTACATAGGTTAATTATCCCGTCACTTTACTCTCGTTGAGTCTAAGGTAAACTTCTTGGAGCGACTTCCTGGATACCAGTTCCATGAGTGTCTTTCGTTTGTACAAAGAACTCTAATGGAATCGGTATGCTTGCTTTCTGTTATAATTACTTTATTAATCATCCAGTCCTAAACAACTTGTTAAAAAAAGAATATTGTCGATTTATAGGCCATGACTTCATCCATAGATTAATTATTATTCATAGCTACATACTTAAAAATTTTCGTGGTTATTGAGCAGTGAAGAACTATAGTGTTGTATGTATTTCTAATTAGCACTCTACTACCACATATAGTGTAAAGTCTAAAAGACTGGTCCTGAATCTAAGTTGCCAATCCACTTCAACAAACAGAAAGTAGAAATTAATGATATAACAGAGAAAGAGAAATAGTGCCACCGCAGTGTTACGACGAACATAAGAAGTGTATTATAAGAGCAGTAAATAAAATCAAAAGATGCAAATTACTAAATCACGTTAAGCCCATGGTTTGGAGTTGGACCGCCAAAAAAATCACGGTATCTAAAGCTCAACAAAATGTTTTCGAAATAGTTTTACATTCTTTGTTGGTATGAGTTCCATTTTTAGTTTTTATTTGACTTAAAACATGCATAAAATAGAGGCTGAAAATAAATAATAGGTAGTATTAAAAGTAACTTAAACAACCACGTTGTTTCTGTGAAACTTCAACACCTCATTTAGTCAGTCGATTACAATGTAGGACTTCGTATGTACGTATATCAGTTCAAGTTGCCATACCACTTTAGCGCAGAAGCAATTGTCAGTTCAAATCGTATAGTAGTAGAGGTAGTAAAAGTATGACCTGTAATCGGTTAGATTGCGGTTTGAAGATGTTATTCAAAGACAATGTTCTAGTAAAGTAAACTTGAAAAGAGAAAGATAAACGTAATGAGGAATTCAGGAGATTAGAATTTGAGAGAATGCAAGTGGTGGATGCACCTGCGCAATGGAAAAAGATTTTAGGCCATGTCGTTCAAGGTCTCTAACCATCGGCTACTTTCGTCTCACGGACCCCAACAAGATAGTCTACACCGACCAACATGACTCAGTCCACTAGTCAGTGACTTCTCCTACTCCTACACCACAAAACATAGCTCGTCGAAGCAGTCGGTGGTTAGCCATACGTAACACATGTCGCAACCACCTCACCTGATGAAGTTTCAATACTTCATCTATTGATTTGCCATCGTTACCTAGCTTTCGAACCCGGGAAGCAGCATCAGGGCTAATGGATACACGAAGGGTGAATCGAGTTGCTTCTTTATCTTGACATGGAGAGGTCAAGTGAATGATGCTACTCGGACCCTACAGAGGGGTGACAGCAGTAAGGTGTTTCCCACGGACAACCAGCATCCACAGCGATGCTGAGTCGCTAATTGTCCCAATCTACAAGAAAGGACAAAAGTCCCCCTGTGACAATCACAGGGGAATAAGTCTAACTAATATAGTTCCTAAATTGTTAGCCTCGATTATACTTAGACGTCTAACTAGAGCTCGTGAAGAGCAGACTCGAGAAAACCAGTCTGGTTTCAGACCTGGACGTGGCTGTATAGACCACATTTTCACACTACGACAGGTCTTGGAACACAGACACACATTTAGACGTCCGACAATAGTCGTGTTCATGGACCTAAAAGCGGCATTCGACTCTGTGGATCGTGAGTTTCTGTGGCAGTGTCTGTCGTTGAAAGGTGTACCAAAGAAGTACATTAACCTCTCTAATTGAACAATACTGGTTGAGTGAGAGTTTATGGCGAACTGTCATCGGAATTCTCTACATCAAGTGGTGTCCGTCAGGGCTGTCCACCCTCTCCATCCTTGTTTAACTTTGTCGTAGACATCCTCTTAGAGTTGACATTAAGCTCGTCAGATTTTTCAGGGGTTGACCTTCTACCAGGAAAGTCGCTTACTGATCTAGAATATGCCGATGATATAGTTCTATTCGGTGAAGACGCTGACAAAATGCAGTCTTCTGACTACCATAAGCAACAATGCGAGCATGTTCGGGATGCGGTTTTCCCCCTCGAAATGCAAAATGTTGCTTCAAGACTGGGTTGTATCGGCACCTGAACTAGTGATAGGGAGTGAAGTAGTCGAGCTGTTCAAGAAGCATTGCTCGTATATCGTGGGACAACCGAGTAAGCAATGCTGTCGTTAGGAAACGAGTGCTAGGTAACGATGGCAAATCAATAGATGAAGTATTGAAACTTCATCAGGTGAGGTGGTTGCGACATGTGTTACGTATGGCTAACCACCGACTGCTTCGACGAGCTATGTTTTGTGGTGTAGGAGTAGAAGTCACTGACTAGTGGACTGAGTCATGTTGGTCGGTGTAGACTATCTTGTTGGTGTCCGTGAGACGAAAGTAGCCGATGGTTAGAGACCTTGAACGACATGGCCTAAAATCTTTTTCCATTGCGCAGGTGCATCCACCACTTGCATTCTCTCAAATTCTAATCTCCTGAATTCCTCATTACGTTTATCTTTCTCTTTTCAAGTTTACTTTACTAGAACATTGTCTTTGAATAACATCTTCAAACCGCAATCTAACCGATTACAGGTCATACTTTTACTACCTCTACTACTATACGATTTGAACTGACAATTGCTTCTGCGCTAAAGTGGTATGGCAACTTGAACTGATATACGTACATACGAAGTCCTACATTGTAATCGACTGACTAAATGAGGTGTTGAAGTTTCACAGAAACAACGTGGTTGTTTAAGTTACTTTTAATACTACCTATTATTTATTTTCAGCCTCTATTTTATGCATGTTTTAAGTCAAATAAAAACTAAAACTGGAACTCATACCAACAAAGAATGTAAAACTATTTCGAAAACATTTTGTTGAGCTTTAGATACCGTGATTTTTTTGGCGGTCCAACTCCAAACCATGGGCTTAACGTGATTTAGTAATTTGCATCTTTTGATTTTATTTACTGTTCTTATAATACACTTCTTATGTTCGTCGTAACACTGCGGTGGCACTATTTCTCTTTCTCTGTTATATCATTAATTTCTACTTTCTGTTTGTTGAAGTGGATTGGCCGATGCAACATAGAACTTCATACGTAGGTACATCAGTTCTTGTCTCCATACCACATCATCACGGAGATATAAGTGTCAATTCAAATCCAATACTGGAAGATTTAGTAAAGGTATCAGAGGTAATCGGAGAGGTTAGTTTTAGAAGATATTATTCCATGTGTATGATTCAGCGAGAAAAGTTTAGAAAGTCAAAACTAGAGGTTTTGAATAATCCAGAAGAGTAGGATTTGAGAGAACACAAAGAATAAATGCGCCAACGCCATTGTGAGCGATTTTGAGCCATGTCACTCAGGGTACTTAACCGTCGATTATAATAATCTCGCGGACTCCAGCCAGGTAGTCAAGAATTACTGACATGGCTACTTCCACTCGTCAGTGACTTCATGGATTTCTGCCATGTTTTGGTCTGGCCGCCCCTAACTTTCTTCCAACCTACTCCTACACCACAAAACATAGCTCGTCGAGGCAGTCGTTGGTTAGGCCTTGGTAACATATGTCCCAAACACCTCAACTGGTGAAGTTTCATTACTTCATCTGGCTGAAGACGAGAAATTTTTCTTCTGAAAATGTTTTCTACTGCTTCATATTGCAAAAACTATGTTTTATTTTAACGTTTCCAACTTTGTCTGTTGTTTTATGTTATAAGTCATGAGACGTTGTGTGCGATAAATGTATATAATAGACTAACGTGTAGAAATTCAATGAAGTGTGCAAGTAAGTGGCATGTTACTAACCAAAGTGAAGTGTTATGGCGTATATTTTGCATTTATAAAAGTGGTGTTGATGCCGATGACCCCACTCTGTCAATGAGTATGAAAAAACTGTTAATGTGCAAGTTAAACGTTCCGTAGATTCAGACAGACTTACAAAAGGATCAGTAAAAATGATACAAAAATTTAAACCACTTAGCAATATTGCACGTACTGCGTACTTTTATTACTGACCATATGTCATATTTCTAAACATTTTGTAACTTTTAGAAGGTTCGATGCTTGTCATTTCCATACCAAATACTTCCCACTTGTGGGTCGAAAGTGTACCTGTATACATGGACTCTTCCAAGAAATGAAATAATAACTCAGCTATGTTCACTTGCCGCAACATGTTTTCAAGACACAAATATGTCTGTTGGACTTTTGTTTTCAAAACCAATATCCAAAGTAACTATATTTTTTATAAATATCTGTGAATCCTTCTTGTATGTTTAGGTTTTTCTGAGAACACTATTTTACTTGCCAACCTGGATTATGCGATCAAAAATTATGGTGGCTCTAGTTAACTTCATATTAGGCCTTGTTTTTGCATCTAAGATTTTGCTAAAATAAGAAATGATTCTTTGTAGCCTTTACATACAGTAGTTCGGAAATACCTACTATGTAATACAAACTTTTAGTAATTGAATACTTTATTTTTCCAAGTTAGCTAAAGTTGTGTTTCGTAATCAAGTGATCGTATTGGTATGACTAAAGAGTGGTACATAGTCGGGTGGTTCAAGATTTCTATCCTTGAAATCGATGTCTATTCTTAAGGTCCAAATTTCCTAGTCTACTTTCACCGGGTAATTGTAATCGGGGCTGAATAGTAAATTACGTGACACAGAATCGGTCTTAACGGTGTCCCTACATTTATTCCAATCATGAACCTAGCCTTAAATTTACCGACTTTATCTATTACTTCTATTTCATCTGTTCTCTTATCGTTATTCTGCTGTTATTATTCTTGCCTACTTAGTTTTCCACTTGTCGATTTTTTGCGATGTTAGTGTGAATTGAGACAAGTTCAAGCGTCCTACATTTAAACCAGTTCCTGCCTTGTATTTCTGTCTATCAAATCAGAATATGCTATTATCTCATGAAGCTAGTTACTACCGGTTTTATCTATTCTGGAGGCTAGGAAGTTGCTGAGTTAGTTACTGGGACTGACATTAGTCTGTTCGCAAAGTGTGGATGATAGCCCCCAAATTAAACCTCACTAGTCTAGTGAAAATGCTTATCACAAATTAGTCATTTCCGTTTTTGAATGCTGCCTTGTAAAAGTCAAAAGTAAACTTCAGTTTTCGAAGAAATTACTATTAGTCAAACAAAGTTAAAGTTCCAATGCACACATGATTTGGAGTAGGCATTTTATTTTTAAATCACTACTAGCAGTTGATTTCGTAATTTTTGGCAAGGATAATAAGAGTTCATCCTACGTGCCGTATCATGCCACTACTATGAGCGTGCTAATGCAAATATTTCAAAAATCATGTTCATAACATCCACCTTACATCCTGATTATTTTTCAATGTGCGATCCGTCCAATTGTGGAGATGATACTCATTCGTTTGAGCATTTTTAACCTGTGGATTTGAAGTCTAAACTCACATCATCTATCTCTAAGCATCTAGTTAGTATGAATAAACGCATGAAACCAGTGTGGCTAATACAGATCTGACTATAAAATTCGTAGATGCTTAGGAAATCATATTCTGTTTTTATTTTTGTGACAATATTTCAACCGAAAAAAAATTATACGTTCACAAAAAGACTTATCAGCAAATTGTGTATTTTCTCTCATTTTGAAATATCAACAGAAAGATTATGTTTGTCGAATTCCTCTTTATCTAACTCGTGGTATGGTTCGTTCACGTGTGCGATTAGTAGGAACATTTACACTGAATGAGGAGGAATTGAAGTGTGTCGAATCAGCTCATCGTGTGATAGCTGAATTAATTACAAATATTGGTCATATTTCGCATGTTGGTTATAAACCATCAGATCCCCTTCTCCGTACTCATTTCGACAGACAAAATGCTTCAACGGATGTCTCTGAATCTCTCCGTGTCATATTGTTCGATCGATTTGGTGACTTATTATTCAATCCCGAGAAAGCAAATATCCTGTCACTGCTGACGCTGATCCGACTACCAGGTAAACTGTACAAACTGTTTAGTTACATGGTACTTCCTAAAACCTTGTCCGTCTGAGTGTTAGTTGGTACTAAGGTAAAAGTTGTTGAGGATTTATAAAAATTAGATAAATATTGTAATCAGTAGTATGTTCAGATCAGATGGAATGTTTCAAATAGATACGATATAAAAGCTCTTCCGCAACATGGCGCAAAACCGTAGGCGGTTACATGCCGAAATAACTGGGCATAAGTAAGTGATAGTAATGAACAATGAGTTAGAATAAGTCAATTTATAGAATAGAATTCCAAACTGAAAAATGTCGAAAACTACTATGGTGATGTAATGAAGTAGATTTCGATGTCACTAAAATGAGCCATATGTCCTTAGGGCGAAGAGAGAATTACAACCGCTTCCTTCCTTCGCTTAGTTTTACTTAATGGCTGTGAAACGTGGCTGGTAAGAGTAGAGGATATGCGTAGGCTACTGGTTTTCGACCGTAGGTAGGTGTCTTCGAAGCATTGCTCATATGTCCTGGGACAATCGAGTAAGCAATGCAGTTGTTTGGAAAAGAGTATCACGTAAGGATGGCAAATCAGTTGATAAAGCAGTGAAACTTCATGAGTTGAGGTGTTTGGGACATGTGTTTCGACTGCCCAGCCACCGACTGCCTCGTCGAGCTGTGGTTAGCCGTGCAGGAGTAGGTTGATAGAAAGCTAGAAGCGGCCAGAACAAAACATGGTACAAACCCATGAAGTCACTGACAATCGGACTGAGTCATGTTGGCAGATGTAGGCTGCTTGGTTGGGATCCGTGAGACGAAAGTAACCTATGGTTAGAGACCTTGAGCGTCATGGCCTAAAATCGTTTGTAATGCACCGGTGCATCCATTCTTTTTGTTTTCTCAGATTCTAATCTCCTGAATTCCTCGTTACTTCTGTTTCTTTTTCTAAGTTCACTTCACTAGATCATTTTCTTTCTTGGTGGAGGTGTTAAGTAGTCCTGTTATGCTTACTGGTTTCTGGTAGTGCTGAAGTTATTCTTCTGTATGGCTAACATTTTACTCCGGTAGAGCGTTAGGGCGGTGGTATGATTCTCTGGAGTGCATAGAAAGGGTATCTTGTGAAAAAGAAACACATTTTCACCTAATTTAACTTTTCTTGCGTACCAGGACTGATAAATCGGTATATTGAACACAAACCCTTCGGTCAACACCTTAATTATATTCTCGTCAGGCTAATACGGAGCTAACTTTTTCTGTTTGAGTAGTCAAAAATCACTATAAACCAACTAACCTCCAGGAGCACAGGAATGTCCAATAATTCTAGTCGTGCTCTCCCATCCTTTTATTTTTCTACTTTTACCCTCTAAGTTTGATTTATTGACCTTATTTCCTGTCATTAGCAAGTCTACGTCTGCTTTCGTCTCTTAAAATCGCTAGTCAACAAATTGCGTAAATCCGGTTTTCATACTTTAGTCAAGAAGTGTACTGTTCCTTCAGTTTAAATTAACGATAAGAAAATTCGTAGGTCATATTTCAATGTATTTTGGTCGAATCCGATTTTGCTTAGATTTAAAACTAATTTGTGCAGCTACCTCTCGTTTGAAAACTCAACTAGGATTTTTCCTCCCTAACTCGTGAAATCTAACTGGTAGATTTATTGTGATGGCACCAAGCCTAACCTAACCACCGACTAACTCGACTTGCAATGTTATCTGGTGCAGTACTGCGTTGGAAGAAAGCTATAGGCGGAGAAACTAAAATGCGTCACCAAACCATAAAGTCGTCGATAACTGCATTTATAAATAGGTGTTCTTGTTTCGATGGAGCATTTTATAATGGTTACACAAAGCACTTCCAAAGTGTTTTCAGAAAAGTCTCCAGCGTTTTCATCCATAGATAAATACAAAAAGGTTATTGTTTCTTATGTCAGAGATCTGGTCGTATAAGTTTATCAGTATCTTCATTTGAAATCATTTACAAAATCAGACTAGCTGGTTCTGCGAATAGTTGGGTGAGGAATTTGTACACAATCGAGGCTTTGGCAACTCATTAAGTGAAGCCTGGTCTTCTTAATCGTACATTGAGAATTACATGGAATTTCATGCAGTTTTGTAAGACACATTTAAGCGCCAGTATAATGATACATGTTTTATTTGCCTTGTCATTTTAGATTGTAGTATCGATTATGAAGCACTCAACACACTCCTAGAATGGTCTTTTTGTCGAGCTAATGGAATTTCAACGGCTGATGATAATTCATCTGTAAATGTCAAACCTGTACATGGTATTGTGCCTAAATGGAGAATCCGATTGAGTCAAATACCGCAAGACAATTGGGTTGGATTGGTAATCAAACCTAATCATTTGCCAGATAGTGATCCTGGTATGTTTTCTATCTCGAAAATTAGTTCGGAAACTGCTTTGAGTATTATACCAGAAACCTATGCTTCTAAACTTGGTGATTTCCAAAATGTCAAAAGCGCCTCATGTCTAACTTATTTAGACTATTATACAGTTAAATATCAACAGATGAAAAGCATATCTTCTACAATAAATCCTTCACTACCATTGTTTGAATGTATGAGAATAACTCGTCATCAGAATTCCACTCAAGTTAATGCAGGTTTGCGAAAAAACAAATCATTAATCAAACCATCAGTGTTCCTTTCTGACGCTTGTTTGGTGCATCCATTATCTTCATGGATATGGTTCCAAGTTTCCTTGATACCAACAATTCTCTACCAAATGTCACGAGCATTATTAGCTTCACAACTATTTACAGAGTTGAATTACGAACTGAAAAGTTCTCAACCATTCTCTCAAATTAGAATGAATTCACTAACTATAACCAACGATTCACTTTCTCATACAACCATACTTGTTCCTGATCGTTTAAGTGCTCCTGTTTTTTCGAATGGTGAACAGATAGAACAAAATGTCTTCGATTTTGAAGTGGATAGAGCAACTTCAGAAATGGATAAAAAATTGGATAATGAAGCCTATAATGAAAGTTTAGAGAAATTTGCAATTTGTCCTCATCCTAATAACCTAATTGAACCAACTACATTACTAGGAGCTCGAGATGCAGTAGATCTCGAACGTTTAGAATTTTATGGTGACTCATTTCTACATTTTATAGCTACATTGTGTGTTTATGGTACCAATCCTCAAGATGCTGATGAAGGGTGTTTAAGCTCAAAAAGAGGTTTACTTGTGTCAAATGCTCATCTTTACGATATCGCTTGTGACTTAAAATGGTATGAATATTGTACTAGTCAAATATTTTCTCCACCAGAACACTTCTTACCGCCATGCTACATTGTTGCATCCGAGGTTAGTGACAATCTAAGTTTTCTTAAATTGTGTTCTTTTACTTACGTCCTAAACGTTTATTATATATATATATATATATATATATATATATATATATATATATATATATGAGAGAGAGAGAGAGTTCATGTATACTAACTAGTAGGGGACCACTTTATTGTAAACAAAAATAGAAACTTGACAAATGTTTTGTTCTGCTGTCCGACTTCAAGGGAACAGTCAACTTATTATGAAAAATAGAGGACTTAGATGAATAGGAAGATTTAATTCCCAAACCGAATCACACCACATATAATACATCATTCTATATGCTGTTTTTCTGTCAAACCTCATACATACTGAGACCTTGAGCATCTGCGTAAACGACTCCATAAAACAGCGTGACTTGTTTGGGATACTTCAACTACCGTGGAACCCTAAAATGGCATGTGAACGTAGGCACTTAATCCGTCTAGACTCATTTAGACTATTGTTTTAACAGATATGATTAGTTGGCTATTCATTTTTCACCTCCGATGTGGCAACGACGAAAGTTAGTCAAAATTCATTTAACTAGACAGTACTGATTAATCTCCTACCATTTAACTGTGTCATTTTTCTCTTTTTAGGCTTGCAAAACAGATCCACGTCTGTATATTCGTTTAACAGATAAATCTCTAGCAGATATGGTCGAAGCACTGATAGGATGTTTCTTACTACGTTTAGGATTACGTGCTGCTTTGAATTTACTCCACTACCTTCAAATATGTCCTGTGAACTGGAATACCTTGACGATTAACAAGCATTTTGAAGTTGGAGCTCCATGGCATTTGTTTTTACGTCCAAACTTACGTTCAGAACCCAATTGTGCAAATTCTACAAATCCATCATATAAATCTTCACGTATATCAAAAGAAATGATACTAGAATTAAATCAAAAATTTTTGAAATTACAAGAAAAGCTAGGTTATTGCTTTAAAGAAATTGAACTACTTGCTGAAGCCATGACTCATCAGTCATCATCTAATAAACAATTTTGGGGCAATTATCAAAGGTAATAATTACTACTCTCAACCGTTTTTACGATAGTTTTCTTAGATAGTTTTTATTTTTTATTTAACTTTTTATCAGTATCAAGTTATGCAGATTGTTAAGTTTCATTCAAAAAACTCACTAACGTAAAATCACAAAATGTGCTCAGTAATAAGTAGCTTTGAGAAGAAATTCTCAAAGTTCTAGTGAGAAGGCATGACAAGTGGAGTTCAACCCTGTTGGGTGTAGGCAGTAGATACTGAAGACAATGGATGACGTTAAGCAATAATTGAGATTGATTAGAGTTAAAAATTAATAACGTTTGTTACTAGTTCAGAGGTCTTGGATGTTAAGCGTTGGCGTGCAAGATCGAATGCCCTGGATTTTATTCCTGCTAGTGGATATCGTGGATGGGCAGTGCTGACTAGTCCCATACTAAGACGAAATAGCGGTCTAGTGCATCCAGGTTTCTAATGGCGGTCTGACAATCATCGAGTCATTATTCTAATGAAATTTACGGAGGTAGAATTAAAAAATATTATAGTTGATATTATTTTCATTTTTTCATCAACTATCCTCTACGATGACTACCGTTGGTTAAACTATCCCTATATAATTTAATTTTTGGATGATGATGCTCGTAAATTTGTTCGCGCAGCGTGATTTCATAAATCGCTGATTTGTCTCACTTAAAATGGTATGGAATTTACAATCAAATGAGCCACACAGAGGTATTATTTAGTCAATAACCTAATTTCTTACGTCTGTTACCCCCAGTCAGTCACAAAGGAAACATTCGTACGTATGTACACCACTACACGTTACAATACCGCATTAACACAGAGACGCAACTGTCAGTTCAAATACCATAGTGGTAAAGAGAAAAATGTGTTAGCGGTAATGATAAAGACTAGAGTTCGAAAATATTATTCAACAAGCGTAATTTCGTGCGATGAGTTTAGGAAGAGAAAAATAAGGGTGATGAATAATTCAGAAGATCCGAATTTGAGAGAATGCAAGTGGTGGATGCACCTGCGCCATTGCAAACGATTTTAGGCCATGTCGTTCAAGGTCTTTAACCATCGGTGACTTTTGTCTCGCCGACCCCAACCGGGTAGCCTACATCTACCAACATAACTCAGTCCATTTGTCAGTGACTTCATAGATTTCTGTCATGTATTGGTTTGGCCGCCCCTAGCTTTCTTCCAATCTACTCCTACGCTGCAAAACAAAGCTCGTCGAGGCAGTCGGTGGTTAGCCATACGTAACACATGTCCCAACCACCTCACCTGATGAAGTTTCACTACTTCATCTATTGATTTGCCATCGTTACCTAGTACTCGTCTCCTAATGACAGCATTGCTTACTCAGTTGTCCCAGGATATACGAGTAATGCTTCGAAGAAATCTATGATCGAATACTAATAACCTATGACTGTTCTCTATTCTTACCGGCCGTGTTTCGCATTCTTATAGTAAGACAGGGCGAACTGCTGCGCAGTAAACTCATCCTTTGGTAAGCGAACGGATATCTCGCCTGCGCCACAAATGACGTAAGTTGGCAAAAGCCAATCGAGCCATCTGTATCCGTGCTGAGATTTCGTCAGTCACCGGGCCATCAGTGCTGATGAAACTCCCCAGATAAGTGAGGCGGTCTACACGCTCGACTATTTCACTCCCTATCACTAGTTCAGGTGCCGATACAACCCAATCTCGAAGCAACATTTTGCATTTCGAGGGGGAAAACTGTATCCCGAACATGCTTGCATTGTTGCTTAGGGTGGTCAGAAGACTCTGCATTTTGTCAGCGTCTTCACCGAATAGAACTGTGTCATCAGCATATTCTAGATAAATAAGCGATCCTCCTGAAAAGTCTGACGAGGATAAAATTAACTCTAAAAGGATGTCTATGACGAAGTTAAACAAGAATAGAGAAAGTGGACAGCCCTAACAGGCATCACTTGAAGTAATCAATTCCGATGACAGTTCTCCACAAACTCTCACTCGATCAGTGGTGTTCGATTAGATAGCTTGTTTAAGGTTAATATACTTCTTTGGTACTCCTTTCAATGACAGACACTGCCACAGAACCTCACTATCGACAGAGTCAAATGCCGTCTTAAGGTCGAGAAGTACTACTATTGTGGGGCGCCTGAACGAGTGAGTGTCTTTGTTCTAGGACCTGACGTAGTGTCAATATTTGGTCTATACATACACGTCCAGGTCGAAAGCCGGTCTGGTCTTCTCTAGTCTGCACTTCACGAGCTCTAGATAAGCACCGAAGTATTATTGGGGCCAATATTTTCGATTCTATATTAGCTAGACTTATTCCTCTGTAACTGTCACAAGTGGACTTTGGTACAATCAGCGACTGAGACCAGTCAAATGGGATTACGCCCAGTTCTCAAATTCTACCTAAGATCTTAATCAATCTAACTGCTAAAACTGAGCCACCATCCTTAAAAGTCTCAGGGGTAAGTCTGTCATGCTCTGCTGCTCCACCTCGCTTCAGATTTCCTATAACTTTCTCAAGATCATGTAGAGTAGGGGGACTTACGTCGATTTGCCATTCAGGATGACTGGAGATCGTGGGTAACAGAAGAGTGGCTCGAGGCCAGTTAAAATGATCCCTAAAGTGTCCTGCCAATCTGTCCAGTCTCCTGAAATAGTCTCACTCAAAGTCGGGTTCCTAATACCAGTTTCCTTGATAAGTCGGTACAACTGTCTGTTGTTGCCTATCGCCGCTGCCTTTTCCATTTCTCTCGATTTCTTTACCCATCACTTCTCTCGATCATTGCGTAGTCTTTTTATCAGTATGCGCCTAAGCTGACTTCGCTCCTCATCGCGCTCAGACCCAGGTGGGAAGAGTTTTTGAGCATCCATCAGATCGGTAGATGCTGTTGAGATCCACGGCTTCATCCTAGCCTTATGGTTTACCTTATTAGAAGATATCACTGCTGTTTCCACAGCCTTTTTGATATCATTCCAACCTGCCTCCGGATGGGAATCGCTTACATAGTTGCTTAACTCTGTTTCAAGTTGCTCCTGAAATATTTTCTTAGTTTGATTATCATTAAGTAAAACCCTAAGTGGCTTCCTTACGGTGTCTTTCCTACGCCCAGTAAGCCTCAAACAGATACGCGCTCGCACTGGAGCATGATCTGAATCTAAACATGTGCCTCAGAACGAGCGACAATCCTCTGTCGAACCCCTCCATCGGTGCCTAATGGCGATGAGATCTAGTCAGGTCCAATGAAAGACGACTTTGGGTGTCGCCAGGTCAACAGATGTTTTTCCTTATGCCTAAAGTTAGTGTTTGTTAGAAAAAGGTGGTTATCTGAGCATACTTGCAACAGACGGTCGCGATACCATAAAATCCATCCATTTGTCTTCCGTTTTCACTGAGTCTACCTACTTGAGCATTGAAGTCACCAGCCATTATAACTATATCAAAGCTCTTAACTTTTTGGAGGAGGTCCGAAAGCTTTCCCGAAAACCTCATCTTTCACCTCGTCTGAACTGCTGTCAGAGAGAGCGTTGGCGGATACGACGAAGAGGCAACGGCGGGTGCCCCTATCTTTCTGAATTCTTACCGTCCCGTTCAGTCGGACAGCGCAAAGGCGACTATCCACTGGTATCCAGTCGAGTATAGCTAGTTCTGCTCTATGACCTAATACTATACTTACGCCGTCGAGTCCACGGGAAGCAGCACCAAGGCTTGCTGAAGTGCGAGGCGTATGGAGGCAGATGTTGCTTTGCAGCTGCCCACACTGCTGAAAGGTTCTGGTTTTCAGTAGGCGCATCAGCCTCATGACCTGCGCATGAACTTGACTTTCATCATGAGACGTTATAACTCTTATAAATGAAGACTTGACTTCCATTGCAGAGTTTAAAAGGTCGGAATTATTTTTAGTTAGTAGCGTTTTTTAGGGAGTTGCTTTTTCCCGGAACAGTGTCGCTAACCCCTATTCCAACCTTTCTCCTTTATCTGGGCTTGGAACCAGCAGTGTCTACAGGCGGGACCTCAGTAACCTTAAAGGTGGCTGCAAGTGTAGCTGTTCAGACTATTATTTATGTTTTATTCATTCAGTTAGATTATTTAATTGTTTATTGATACTTAATTAGAATAGTTCTGGTTAAGTTTTGAAACTATTATTGTAATTTCTCTTCCGGGATAAGCGTAAAAATGTGTAGATTGATCGAATCATACCATTCATCATAAACTCATATATATATATATATATATATATTGAATAGTACAGCACTTAATAATTATGTTAACTAATAGTTCGTACAACCCAACCACTTGATAAATCAAAAAGAACAATGTTTTTAAAATAAAATGAATTTACTAAATTGCGGTGTTTCTCATCGTCTGCAAACTTCTTAAATTTTTATTCGTAATTTTAATATAAAAATATTTTATTGCATACAATATTTAGTAAGATTTAGTTCGAGCCAGCATGCGAAACACGAAAGAACAACATGCTTAACATAATAGTTAGGGTTCGTCAGTATTTGTGTTAAATATGAATTTACAAAATGGGCAAAGTGGTTACAGTCTTAAACGCTTGTAAAACAACATTGAATAAAAACAAATTTTACCATGTGGGTGATAATCGGTCAGTCACTCAGTCAGTCACCTAAAATTTAGAACTTCGTAAGTACGTACATCAATTCAGGTTGCCATACATCATCGGCACAGACATGCAATTGTCAATTCAAATCCCATAGTGGTAGAATGTAGTAGAAGTCACTAGCGGTTATGGAGAAGATTAAGAGTTGAGGTTGTGATTCAAGAAATGTATCTCAGTAAAATAAATTCAAAAACAGAACAAGCGATCATTAGAAATTTTGAAGATTAAAATTTGAGAAAAGATAAAGAATGGGTGTTTTGCGCCGTTGCAAACGATTTTGAGCCACGTCGTTTAAGGTCTCTTACCATCGGTTACTTTCGTATCGCGGACCCCAACCAGGTAGCCTTGCATCTACCAACATGACTCAGTTCACTTGTCAGTGCTTAACTAGACCTCGGCTATTTGCAACTGGTCAAACCAATGTACACCAATTCAGTTTGAGTCAACAGGCGTGGCATAACATACCCCGGCGAATGTTGACTCTTGGAAAGACATCGTAATCAAGCTGCCCAAAAAAACATAACTACCACATGCTGTTTAAGCTTGCTGTGTTGTTGGTCTGATGCGAGGGCTGCCAATTTCGATAACGATGTCAGAAGCAGTGTCTTTTTGCCATCTAAATGAATGTCCATTTATATTAAGAGCAATGAATTTTCACTCCCCTTGGATTGACCTCTGACAAGATGGAAAACCTTGACTCCTGTTCGCTAATGGATATTTTGAATATAAAATACCACAATTTGACCAATGTACATATAGCCCTTTTTAATCAAATGCAATCGTCTTTGTTATGTTTATTAGCTATATTTGTATTATTATCATTATTTATATAGAATAGATAGTTTGGCCATCACTGGAATCTAGGATGCGCATTTCGTCTTATTTAGGACTGACCAACTGGGTGTACCTGAATCTCAGGGTCCATATTCACCTCGGGACTCGGACCCAGTACAGTTTCCTTAAACGCCATCGCGTTACCCACTTCGCTACTAAGTCCTCGTGCGATGGGGTAAAGTTTAATTCATCTATATAGGTTGTCTGAATCTTCCTATTGATGCTTGGGACTTCAGTTGAGTCTCTGAGTGAACATCAACCTTGAGATGCAGGTGCGTCCATCTAACGAGTTGCAAGTTGGATGAAATGCGCATCCTGGAGTTCACTAATAACCACATTCTATCTATCCTATATAAACTTGTGACAACGGCTATATTGAAGCGATCCTTATAGGGATGCCCATATACTAAGCAGATTGATCAAATTTCAACTGAAATATCAATAGCAGGATTGGATTAAATATTATTATCATTACTATTGGTTTCACACCGCTCTCCATCTCCCGAACTCATGATCGATTGACTTAGCTCTCACCCCACTTTAATATTTCTTATTGAATTTATGTAACATTAACCACTAAACATTCGATCGTATTTGGTGGCTGTATTATTATATCTGTGACCTTGTCTGACTCATATTCATTCAGACCATTAATGTCACAAGTTCACATAAAGTTCACTGTGCAAATGAGTCATCTCAACATTAACAGTATTATTTTATTTCGCAATCCTAACTTCATGGATGCCATGATTTGGAACGATGTATTTTGCTTTTTTTTTGGATTATTAAATTGGGTATATAATTATAATTGTACAGCCTGATGAAAATTTATTGTGAAGAATATTCTTCATTCATATATTAATGATTTGATGAATTGTGGACAACGTGAATGCCTCAGCAACGTTCAAAATATTTAACAGGCAATGTACACTATTTTACTGCTTTGCAAAAGTCTTTGACATCATCAATCACATTCTAACTGATTTTAGCATACTGAAAGAAAGTGTAGTAAAATTATCATTACCGTGATATATTTAAATTTGGACATATCAAATAATTTATCAAATCACCTCCCTTCTCGTCAGTCACATACAAGCAACATGTTATTTGTGTAAATACAGTTTTGAAGAACCATGGTGAACATGGTTCTAGTGAGTGAATGTCATGCTAAATAAGAAATTTTGACCTTATCTTCAAAACTGTATTTACACAAATAACATATTGCTTGTATGTGACTGACGAGAAAGCACGAAATGGTACTATCTCACAAAATATGTCTTCTCATTTCTCTATTCAAATTTATCAAAGGGAACCACTGTTTTGAAAATCACAATAAATTATATAGAAATAATTGTAACCGATGTTACTCGTTGTGGAAAATAAGATGATAAAAAGATGGAAATTTTATTAATTAATTAATTAGGTAAATTTAATTTAATTAATCATTCAAATACTTACCCTAAGATCTTTATACTAATTAAGCATTGGTATGATAAATGCACATGACGCAATCAGAGTATTTTAAAAATGAGACTAGATATGGAAGAAGGCAGTCAATAATATGCTTGTATTGCAAACGGATGTCTGATGATTATGTATACATATTTTGTTTTATAATAATATTGATAAATATGATAAAATTTGCTACCTTTAAAGATCTTGGTGAGTAAAACAACCGCAACATTAAAATATGATGGGAAAGAGAAAGACAATTGTATTTCGGAATGAATAGTTGTTTTTTGAACAGGTGAATAATTCATTAATATTTTGTTTTATCTACCTTGAAGATACTTTCAAATATCACTAATCGATTAGTTTGCCTGTTCTTTTTTTACAAAAAAAAATACGTGAAGTTGCATCGACTCATCTAGCTGTTCTTGATTTTGTAAATTTTACTTAAATTCTGATAAATTTTCATTCACATTTTATATCTTTTAAATTTATTTTTCTATATTTATTATTACTTGTATCCTGTACACATTAATTTCTACTATTGTCAACCGATTATCATTGGTTAATGTTATCGTATCAAAGATTAGAATTTCTTGGTGATTCTATATTGGGTCATATTGTTAGCAATTATCTATTTCAAAAATGTCCAAATTCATCACCAGGTTAGCTTATTTTAAGTTATCTGTTGTTTTTTTTATTCAAGATATATGTGTGATGGAAAGTTTTAAAAATATTTTCAATTTATGACTTGATATATAAAGGTGTTTCGGTTAAATAAAAGTCTAAACACGTTTTAGATTTACTAACAGAGCCGTTCCTTAAAACTGTACATGATGATTGACATTATTTGATATCTTCTATCAATCGGCATTTATTTTAATAAACCAAATAAGAAATGACTTGTGTAGGAGTACGTACTAATCGATAATCGTCTTTCATATGACGGCTCCCGGAATTGATAAACGTATAAAAATGTTTTGCCTACTTACTTACTTGTTTGTTTGTTTGTTTACAATCACAGAGTCTTCATGTAGACAGTCACTTAATTCCTTACACCTATGACCCCCATTGCAGCATAGACCACTGACCAGCATTCTCCAACATACTCTGTCCTGCGCCTTCTTTTCCAGTAATATCTATTTGGTGTTCGGTCTCATGTCTGTCTTCGATTCTCGGCGTATTGTGTTATTTGGTCTTCCTCTTCTCTTTTGGCCTTGAGGATTCCAAGTGGTGGCTTGTCTCGTGACGCAGTTCTATGCTTTCCTCAATGTGTGTTCTATCCACCTCTAGCTCTTCATCCTGATTTCTTCCTCTTCTAGAATCTGGTTTGTCCTCTCCCACAGTAGGTTATTACTGATGATGCCCGGTCAACAGATCCCCAGTATCTTGTGTAGACGATTATTAATAAATACTTGTATCTTCCGGATGATGGCCTTCAGGGTTCTCCAAGTTTCCAACCCATACAGTAGAATTGTCTTGACATTTTTGTATTGAAAATTGTACTTTGATGTTTGTCGATAGTTGTTTCAAGCCCCAGATGTGCTCCTATTTGCGTGATAATGAAGAATTTTATACATACTATAGAACTCTCACTCCAAGCTTTTATCAAAACCCTGTTAATACTTTGATTGTTTTATTCACATTATCATAATATCTTTTATTAATAGACAATTTGTTTCTTCCAATTCTAATTGGTGTTAGTAATTTGAAATGAATGACTTCAGTTGCTTTGGTTGGACAGAAGAGTCGTTAACGAAATACATGTGATTCACTATATTCTTAAAATAACGTCGTTCTCAATTTACTTAAAATGTAAAACTTTCACTAAATAACTACTACCACAACTACAATAGTTATCTGCTTGCATTATGTTTTGATTCCGTTAATTTTAATGTAATATCTACGTCTATCGTCACAGTTAGTTGAACATAAGCATTTAGAATATTCAGCATTAACTATTGGTGTAATATTAGTATGATATTTTTTAGCCTGTCAAGTTTTATGATTACTTTTTATATGTTGGTCTTAAATATTTATAATTCACTGTATGTAATCCACCAAAAATGATCTAGAAATTACTTCTTATTTGAGAACTGAAAACATGGTATAAATTTGCTACATTAGAAGAATCAGTGTATATGTGAAAACATCATTTTAGTTATCGAAGATGTCAATAAAATATTGACCAGAGAGCTTGCTGGATTATTGTTAATTGGAAATAGTCAACAGGAAATTTGAGATAGTATTGTCTAGTCTCTTAGACTAATTGCCACATCGCATTTAATTGATGTAAACCTGTTGGTCTTACGAATAAACAAAAGTGAGACCATTCACTACCCGGCGATCAATCAATATAATTGACTGGGCTGCTTGGAAAGGTTTGGTAAAGGTGTTTCGACATCCTGGAATGAAGCTGTCATCCTGTCCAGTGCAACTATCGGGAAGATGTCTGTGTTCAAGTTCATCGAAATCAATGGATTCCGTTATATTCTGACTATGCGTAGACTGAAAAGCTGACTCAAGAGGAGCTAACTGGTTTAGATTCACTTTGTGGATGGGATAATCACTTAGTTATCGTTCGTACAATGCTGGTACACCACTACATTTATTAGAGGCCAACAATCATTCTATTAATTGGCATCAGAATTACTTTTGTTTCATTACATAGGATATACAGTACTCTTTTCCCATTGCGCTTAGACTGGGTTTGACACTCACCATTTCTCTTCATCATTGACACGGATGGCGTTCTAGATGCAGCTCTGAAAGAAGTAGATGGGAGGGGTATGGAATCCTTATCTGAAGTAAAAGTTTTCGATCTAGAGTATATCGATTCGATTATACTCTGAAGGGAGTCTTTGAAGCCAGACAGACAGACAGAAATATACAAAACAGAACTTCGTACGAAATTACATCAGTTCAGGTTGCCATGCTCCATCAGCACAGAGACACAACTGTCAGTTCAAATCCAAGAGTGATAGCAATAATAGAAGTATTAGCAGTAATGGAGAAGATTAGGGGGCGAAGATATGATTCAAGAAGTATAATTCAGTAAGATAAATTTAGAAGGAGAAAGGTAGAGATTATGAGGAATGCAGAAGCTTAGAATTTCATAGAACACAAAGAGTGGATGCACCTGCGCCATTGCAAGCGATTCTGAGCCATGTCGTTCAAGGTGTATAACCATCGGTGACTATCGTCTCGCGGACCCCAACCAGGTAGCCTATATCTAACAACATGACTCAGTCCACTTGTCACTGACTTCATAGATTTCTGCCATGTATTGGTTTGACCGCCCCTAGCTTTCTTCCAATCAACTCCTACACCACAAAACATAGCTCGTCGAGGCAGTCGGTGGTTAGCCATACGTAACACATGTCCCAACGACCTCACCTGATGAAGTTTCACTACTTCATCTATTGATTTGCCATCGTTACCTAGTACTCGTCTCCTAATGACAGCATTGCTTACTCAGTTGTCCCAGGATATACGAGTAATGCTTCGAAGAAATCTATGATCGAATACTAATAACCTACGAATGTCCACTACTCTCACCGGTCGTGTTTCGCATCCGTGTGCTAAGACAGAGCGAACTGCTGCGCAGTACACTCATCCCTTGGTTAGCGAACGGATATCTCGCCTGCGCCATAAGTGACGCGGTTTTGCTTAAGCCAATCGAGCCTTCTGTATCTGTGTTGAGATGTCGTCAGTCATCGGGCCATCAGCGCTGATGAAACTCCCCAGATAAGTGAGGCGGTCTACACGTTCGACTACTTCACTCCCTATCACTAGTTCAGGTGCCGATGCAACCGAGTCTTGAAGCAACATCTTGCATTTCGAGGGGGAAAACCGCATCCCGAACATGCTTGCATTGTTGCTTAGGGTGGTCAGAAGACTCTGCATTTCGTCAGCGTCTTCACCAAGTAGGACTATGTCATCGGCATATTCTAAGTCAGTTAGCTAGCCACCTGGTAGAAGGTCAACCCCTGAAAATTCAGACGAAGATAAGGTTATATCTAAGAGCATGTCAATGATAAAATTAAACAAGAATGGAGAGAGTGGACATCCTTGACGGACACCACTTGAAGTAATGAATTCCGATGACAGTTCGCCATAAACTCTCACTCGACCAGTGGTGTTCGATTAGAGAGCTTGTATAAAGTTAGTGTACTTCTTTGGTACATCTTTCAATGACAGACACTGCCACAGAAACTCACGATCCACAGAGTCAAATGCCGCCTTAAGGTCCAGGAACACATCTATTGTCGGACGTCTAAATGTGTGTCTGTGTTCCAAGACCGTCGTAGTGTGAAAATGTGGTCTAAATAGCCACGTCCAGGTCTGAAACCAGACTGGTTTTCTCGAGTCTGCTCTTCACGAGCTCTAGTTAGACGTCTAAGTATGATCGAGGCTTACAATTTAGAAACTATATTAGTTAGACTTATTCCCCTGTGATTGTCACAGGAGGACTTTTGTCCTTTCTTGTAGATTGGGACAATTAGCGACTGAGACCAGTCAGATGAGATTACGTCCAGTTCCCAGAATCTACTTAAGATCTCAGTCAACCTAGCTGCTAAAACTGGACCACCATCCTTAAATATCTCAGGAGTCAGTCTATCAGGACCTACAGCTCGCCCTCGCTTTAGATTTCCTAACATGTTTTGAATCTAAACGTGTGCCCCAGAACATGCGACAGTCCTCTATTGAACCCCATCTGTGGCTGGTGGCGATATGATCTAGTTGCCTCCAACGTTGTGACGACTTTGGGAGTCGCGAGGTCAAAAGATGTTTTTCCTTATGCTTAAAATTAGTGTTTGCTAGAAATAGTTGGTTATCTGAGCACAGTTGTGACAGACGGTCGCCATTGTCTGTTATCTGAGCCGCGAGACCGTAACATCCACCTAGGTGTCTTTCATTTCCACTTAATCTATCTACTTGACCATTGAAGTCACCAGCCATTATTACTACATCAGAGCGCCTAACCTTTTGGAGTAGGTCCGAAAGCTTTCTGTAGAACTCGTCTTTCACCTCGTCTGAACTGCTCTCAGTGGGGGCATAGACAGAGACGACGAAGAGGCAACGACGAGTGTCCCTATCCTTCCGAGTCCTTACCGTCCCGTTCAGTCGGACGGCGCACAAACGACTATCTACAGTATCCAGTCAAGGAGAGATAGTTCTGCCCTACGACTCAATGCTATACCTACACCAGCGAGACCCTTGGAAGCAGCATCAGGGAGTTTTTATTTTGACAAGGTGTAATCAGATTAATGACTGTACTAGGATCCTGTATGCGCGTTTCCAAGACGCAGCATACATTGATTGAGCGAGATTCTGATGTCCTAGCTAAGAAGGCCTGTTTCCCTATTTGACATAATGTCAGTACATTAAATGCTCCAACATGTAGTCTAGAGCGGGGTTTAAGGAGATTAGGAACGACGTTTGGCGAACTCGCATCGTTTGCATTAGCTGTGCACTGTGATAAAGGAATGTGAGAAGAGTTAGTCGTGGCGATAACAGAGGTACTAGGGGTAGTAGGAAGAATTTTATTTTGGCCTATTCGGTCTCGTGTGCTGTTACGGGTATGAGGGCGGTTGTCATTTGCCGGTCGCCCACACCGTGGAAGGTTGTTTCTTGAGGGACCTGAAAAGGAAAATAGATTAGTGTTGGTCTTAGAGACCTGGGTGCGTTACCGCAGAGCCCAAGGGAAAACTGCTTGAGGCCGGTCACGCACGGCGTTTTTATGAAATGGTTTTTGAGTGTTAGCTGCGCTCTTAAAGGCCCTTGGTGGGCACCCTTACCGCCGGAGACGGAAATCCGTGAGGTAGGGTTAGGTGTGACATTTTTAGGGTCGACCTTTTCTAACCCTTCCTTCCTTGTGAGAAGGCAGCATCGCTGCAGATGCTGGTTGTCCGTGGGAAACACCTTACTGCTGTCACCCCTCTGTAGTCAGCAGTACGACTTCGCCCTCAGACCTTGGGTAGCTGCTTTTAGTCTAAGGTTTTTTTAATCGATCTACTTGGCATGATAGAACCTTCTGGAACATGTGTTCCAGCCAGTAGAGCTCGGTTGGGTCGTCACCATTGTCAAGATCGACCACCACGTCAAGATAGCAGCTACGGTCGGGAGTCTTTGAAGCCCTGGTTATGTCAATATGTCTGTAAGAAATGGGGTTTACATCGCATCGTTGTGAGTAATTTTGGTCTATGCTTGTGAAACATCGCCCCTTCAAACTAAAGGCTCACTGTGTTTGATCATCATTGCTTCCGAAAAGATGCTCATATGTAGCAGCAGCCGTATATAAGTAATGTTTAAGTTTAATATTGTAACGATAATTTAATTAGCAATCATCATAATCATTTTTCAAGCACTTGATTGCATATGAATATAAATTGTATTAAACTTATTATTATCACTGTTATATTGATAGAAACGAATAATAATTTTGTTGTTTTCACTTCCAGGTACATTGACTCAAGCACGATCTGCAATTGTCAATAATATTAATTTAGCGAATGTTGTAGTTGAGCATGAAATTCATCTGTTCATCGATTTTGGGAATTGCAATTTGGAAGGATCCATTGATGAGATAAAAAATGTTCATCGTCAAACCAATTCCTATTCTGAACGTATTGAGGTAGATTGTTACACTTTTTTGATAGTATAATATTTTGCATTGATTTAAATCAATATAATTCACCGGATTCGTTTGATGGTAAGAAAGTAGTTTATCATTCTTAGTAGAATTAAATCGTTTTATCAGATACTATCAATATTAGTATAATTATGTTCAGAGCAAGTAATCAAAGCAATTGATTCTGTCTAATAAGTAATAAAAATTTATTTCGTTTTAAAGATAGTTTTTGTGATATAACGACACCGTCAGGGAAAATATTTAAATTCAGGAGTCACTAGATTTGTCTCGGTCTAGTTTATAAATTTCCAGCAGTATGGCACTTACAATTCGTAGTTGGTCTCATTTTACGAAGTAAAGCCTTTTTATACCAATGTAAACAGTTGAAATAATACTACAACTAATTATCATTTATTATTCAGTTTGAAGTGGTTGGGATTATCCCTTTGTTGATATTCTGACTGAAATTTGATCATTTTTAGTTGGCGTATATGTATCATCTGTGGATTGCCTCTGCTTAGCCCTCGCATAGGACAAAACATGCGTTCTAGATCCCACTTCTATTCCCTTTATGATGATCCCTAGATCCCTAGAACTCACTTAGAAAAGCTCCTAATTTCGGATTTTATGCTTTCGCGCATCGGCTGCCCAGATGACCTTGAGATTTCACTACCACTCGGAAAATCCTCGACTGTCATTGGTTGATGAATTATTTCAGCAAGCTATTTTTGTGGCTCTCCCAAGGACGTTTCTATCATGTAGTCAGCTCGATTTGTGTGCTGGTCGTCCTCGTATTTTCTGGGTGCTTGTACAATACACTTTCTACACGATATCAAGACTTCTTTCTCTACTAAGTGGGGCCTTGGGACGCTCGGATTAGAATAGTCTATCGTGTCACTGCATCATTTGTCTTCGCTCTCGTTTACCGAATAAGGTGAACTCGTAATAGTTTCAAGCATAACAGATTGATAATTTTTCAGTTCTCATTGAATTATTTTCCTCATGTGAATAATGATGAATTCTCTAGCTAAATTTCTAGCGAAATTACTCGGCATCCCCGTAAAGTACGTAATTTATGTACTATGTTTTCTGAAATGCTTGAAACTATTACGAGTTCACCTTATTTGGTAACGAGAGAGAAGGCAAATGATGCAGTGACACGACAGGCTATTCTTATCCGTTGTCCCCTGCCTGGCTAATTATATCAAGAAGTCTTGATATGGCCTAGGCAGTGAATTCTACAAGCACTCAGAAAATACGAGATCGTCAAACACACAAATTGAGTTTATTTATACATGATAGAAACGTCCTAGGGAGATCCACAGAAGTAGCATACTGAAATAATCCGTCAACCAATGACAGTCGAGGATTTTCCGAGTGGAAACTAATATCAAGGTCAACTAGGCAGCTTAAATTATGAGTCACATTAATATAATAGGAGAATATTTGGTTGGTCAGATGCAACAGAGGTAGTTTACGGATACATGAGACTAGATCATGTGGTGAGTGCCTAAACCACTATTTGGTTGGTTAGTTATGGAGATAACTGGAGTTTCGTTCTCTGAGCTGGATGTTTTGGTTGTAGAGCTTTCATTAATC
Source organism: Schistosoma turkestanicum (assembly GCA_944470395.2). Taxonomy (NCBI): domain Eukaryota; kingdom Metazoa; phylum Platyhelminthes; class Trematoda; order Strigeidida; family Schistosomatidae; genus Schistosoma; species Schistosoma turkestanicum. Next base: position 27,596,301 of record OX103971.1, read on the forward strand.
TTCTGAACAACATCAGCACAAGCTTTAGATATGGGTAAAGTATTCGAATTTCTTCACTTATGACTCGTAGCTTGTCCTGTTGACCTCGATCTTGACTGGTTGTTATTAACCTTAAACATTTTGTTGTCTACAAGAAAGCAAGAACCAGAAGACAGCAAACAATATCCGCTGAACAAGAGCAGAGAAAACCAAGGAGCAGGCCAAATACACAAACAAACAAGGTGGATAGGAGTATCAGAGCTGATAAGCAAAATATTTGGAAAACCTAACTATCATAGCTGAGAAAGCTGCAGAAGGAAATATGAGGCAACTATGTAAGACAACGAAGAAGATGCTGGAAAATCTAGTAAACCAGAACGGCCAGTCAAGATCAAAGAGGGCAAACCAATCACCAATATTGCTTGCTAATGCATTCATTTTTTTTATTTTCCCCTCATATTTTTTTCATCTCCCAGTACCATATAAATTTTAGTCTGTCGTTTTCATCATTCACTAAAATTGTATTTTAATGCCCAGCAATCTGACTTCAATTCGGACGAACTATTGTATACTCTGTGAAGTAAACAAACCCTTCAATGTGCGTAGTCAGACTGACAATGGAATACTTAGAGTAAAAGTGAAGTGGAGAAGGCATGTGGGCCAACTTAATGCTATGAGTCATGACTAAGTACTTACGATCGGACAAAAGTAGGCTAGTAGACATGTGGTACGTGTAGTAAGCATGAACACATACTCAAATAAAAACATCGGTTATCTGCAAATAACGACTTGGGCAGAAAACGTTAATTAGTTTGTCCGAAAGTGACTTGAATGTTTACCATCAACGTAGTGTTCCACCTTTTCGTTTAGTTTTAACTAGAAATGATTTGATTATTCATCGATGTTTTTTGAACTACTAAACAAACTGTGTCAACTAATTAAAATTTATGGTTTAATTTATTTAGCTAATTACAAAGATCTTTTCTGGGCGCAATATCAAGGTGTTGGCTGATGTTTTTGAATCGATTCTTGGTGCAATTTTTGTAGACAGTAATGGTAATCATCAAATCATATCAGCTGTTATTCGTCGATTCCTGGGTAAATCTATGGGTATGTTTCTCCTGTATACAAATTTTCTACTATATTAGATCTCTTTTCAATGATACTGATATTTAAACTCTGATTACTCTCTTATATCTGTGTTTGCTTATAAGTGTGTGTGTGTGTCTGTGTGTGTTAGTCATATAGAATAACATCATTTAGTCGAATTCTGATTAAAACTATTTTCAAACTGTTGTTTCTAACTCGACGAAATAGCTTCTGTTTCATAAAGTTTTGTTTCTTGAATAAATTACCAATCCGACCGATTTTCAGTCTTAATCAATATCAAAAGATTTTGAAGCTGAGAAATCGCTTTGTATTCATAGTCAATCAATATTTATCTAAAAATTTCAGTTTTACACTGACGTAGCTTTATTAATGGTGTATTGAAATGAATTGAAGTTCAGTTATCTCCAGAAGCCTCTCGAATCCTAGTTTCACTGATTATAGTGAAGCATTTTATAATAATAGACGTTTACTCTATAGCACATTCTTGTTGCCATTCTTCTCATATATATAATTTTCCAAATATAAATAATGAACTATTTCTATCTGTATTGTTAATCAATCGTCATCTAGTTAATGTCACAGTTTTATGTTTTATTATCATCATCATCAGTTGATATTGTAATATGAACTTAATTATTATTTCTTCGTTACTTTTCCTCATGTTCATCAAATTATTATTTATAAAACAAAATAAAAAAAAATATATTTTACCGTCCAAATAATTATCATGTATAATACTCATATATTTTTATCATTAAGTCATCAGTATTCTATCCTTTATTCCAGAATAAATGTTACAAGCAAATGAGGTTGTGCCTCCTTTAACATTTTGTCAATAGAATTTTCTACGGTTTTTGTTATATCTGTTTTAATGTTAAATAACACGAAGCATATTTCAGTTGAATAGTATTCACTAGTTCATGTGCTAGTCAATGTGACCTCCTACATCTACTTATAATTATTGATTTAATTATATTCAGGTCTTTATAATTGTAGTAAATCGTAAAATTTGATTCAAATCTGTTAGATGTGTCTTAAGGAGGATGTACTAACGACTCTTTTATTCTTAATCATCTGTCATGAATTTATTTATAGCTGTAAAATTTACTAAGCTTTATAACTCATACATTACTGGAAGTTATGCTTGTTATTTTAATATTTTGATTTTACTTCTAGATACTTTCATTACTAATTCTTCTGTCCAACAAGTTCAACAAATGATTTTACCATATCCTGATATACGATATAAGTAGGTCAAACGAATTGCTTTTTTTGTACTTCCTTACAGGTTACTAACAAGCTGGTTACTTAACTCCTTACTTCTGTTCAGGATTTTTAAGCTCGATTGGCTGGTAAATTAGCTGTTACATTTTTTCCCTAGAATAATATATCGTCACTGTTACTGCTTATACGGTTCGTCTTTCTTCATGTACTTTTATCCACAACTAAAGCTTACCCTTCGATATTTTCAAGTTAAACATCAAATGTTTTTTATTCAGTAACTTCCAAAATGTTCACGCAACTGTTGTAACATTCAGAACTCTTGACTAAGCCTTTGTATAAACGGTTGGCATAAAGGTTATCTTCCTGCCAAGCTAAATAATGAGTACAATAATTCGGCAATGAATTATTATGAAAAGAGTAAGAAGAAGTTGGAAAATTGTCACATTAACCTAGGCTTAAAGATTACCAAGGTAAATTCAAGGTTATGACAAATTGTTTCTGCACACATAAGGGAAGTTTTAATTTTCTAATAGCCAAGGCCTCCATAAACCTCAAAATTCGTCCTTCAACATTTCTATACAATGTTTTGAAGGCTGTCTTGATGTCAATCTTACGCCCTGTCTCAATTATGTGTTTGGCGATCGATGAACATGGTTTTCTATTTCCAACGCTAATCGGCTCATCTGACGTTAACTGATTTTGAAGCCACTTAGGTACATGTTCCATAACCCTTGATTGCAAAGTCCGATTACTCCTCCCTATGTATGTGTGTCCACACAAACATGTAAATTGATAAATGCAATGGGATGTGATGTAATCATTCGAGCAACGTTTAGGTATATTTTTGAAATAATGGACTTGGTCTTTTCAATGATAATCAGTTTAGCAGCGTTGTATGTTTTCTCTATGGCTGCTTTTACTCTCTGTCTTATTATCAGACCATTTGCTTCACCTCTAAATGGTAAAGTGATATAAACCTTTTTCTTCTCAGCAGAATCAAAAACTTGCTTTTGATCTCTACACCTATTGATGAACTTTAGCGGATAGCCATTTGAAATCAATGCTTCAGTTAAGAATTTTGCATCGTCGTCAAATGTATCCGTGGTGCAAATCCTTTGAGCCCTATTGAAGAGGCATTTTACCAAACCTCGCTTGCATTGTAGTGGACAAAAACTGCTGAAATTCAGATACTGTCCAGTCCACGTTGGCTTTCTATAAACAGAACGCTTTATAGTTCCATTCTCTCTTCGGCTCAACAGTATGTCTAAAAAAGGCAATCGATCATTATCTTCTGGTTCATGAGTCAGTACTATGTCCTTCTGAAGGCTATTAAAGTTTTCCGGTAACTGAAAGACGTTGAGTTCTTTATCACATATAATTAAAATATCGTCCATATATCTCCTATAGAGAGTAAGCTTATTTATGTGCTCATTCCACAAATTTTCAGCATATGCCATGTAAACATCAGCTAAGAGAGGTCCCAAAGGACCACCCATAGCGACGCCATCAACTTGCTGGAAATGTTCATCATCAAACGTGAAATGAACTTTCTCAGTACATAATAAAATTAATTCTCTTAGTAGACTTGACTGAATGGGAAAAAGGGGGAAATTACTTAATATATAGTCACAAAGAAAGTTAACAGTTTTCATTAGGGGAACATTGGTAAAAAGAGAGTTTACATCAAAAGAATGCATAGTCTTTTCTTTAATATTAATGTCATCAAGAACACCTATCAGTTCAAATGTATCTTTCAGGGAAAACTTACACAATTTATTACGAATCGGGCTAAGTAATTTAGCTAACCATTTGGCTAGCTTATGTGTAGGTGAGCCACACATAGATAATACTGGTCTCAGTGGATTATTCGGTTTATGAATTTTGGGTAATCCATATAAGTTCGATAGTACAGAACCGGTGGGTTTTAACATATTAAATTCATCTTTATTGATAACATTCATGTTTAGTAGCCTCATTAGATTGGAGTTAACTCTCGATTCTAATTTTCTAACCTCATTATTAGATGAAACATTAGTCAAAAACTTTCTTTCATCACTAAGGATGGATAACATTTTCTTCTTGTAATCACATTTATTCATTACCACTACTCCAGATCCTTTGTCAGGTTTTAGAATTACCAATATCACGGTGCCAAAATAAGACACAGGAATATTTTAACATCCAAACATTTCTGTGCCTTAAGGGACCTCCGTAAAAGATCAGATATTGTTCTTGATGACATTAATATTAAAGAAAAGACTATGCATTCTTTTGATGTAAACTCTCTTTTTACCAATGTTCCCCTAATGAAAACTGTTAACTTTCTTTGTGACTATATATTAAGTAATTTCCCCCTTTTTCCCATTCAGTCAAGTCTACTAAGAGAATTAATTTTATTATGTACTGAGAAAGTTCATTTCACGTTTGATGATGAACATTTCCAGCAAGTTGATGGCGTCGCTATGGGTGGTCCTTTGGGACCTCTCTTAGCTGATGTTTACATGGCATATGCTGAAAATTTGTGGAATGAGCACATAAATAAGCTTACTCTCTATAGGAGATATATGGACGATATTTTAATTATATGTGATAAAGAACTCAACGTCTTTCAGTTACTGGAAAACTTTAATAGCCTTCAGAAGGACATAGTACTGACTCATGAACCAGAAGATAATGATCGATTGCCTTTTTTAGACATACTGTTGAGCCGAAGAGAGAATGGAACTATAAAGCGTTCTGTTTATAGAAAGCCAACGTGGACTGGACAGTATCTGAATTTCAGCAGTTTTTGTCCACTACAATGCAAGCGAGGTTTGGTAAAATGCCTCTTCAATAGGGCTCAAAGGATTTGCACCACGGATACATTTGACCACGATGCAAAATTCTTAACTGAAGCATTGATTTCAAATGTCTATCCGCTAAAGTTCATCAATAGGTGTAGAGATCAAAAGCAAGTTTTTGATTCTGCTGAGAAGAAAAAGGTTTATATCACTTTACCATTTAGAGGTGAAGCAAATGGTCTGATAATAAGACAGAGAGTAAAAGCAGCCATAGAGAAAACATACAACGCTGCTAAACTGATTATCATTGAAAAGACCAAGTCCATGATTTAGCATATACCTAAACGTTGCTCGAATGATTACATCACATCCCATTGCATTTATCAATTTACATGTTTGTGTGGACACACATACATAGGGAGGAGTAATCGGACTTTGCAATCAAGGGTTATGGAACATGTACCTAAGTGGCTTCAAAATCAGTTAACGTCAGATGAGCCGATTAGCGTTGGAAATAGAAAACCATGTTCATCGATTGCCAAACACATAATTGAGACAGGGCGTAAGATTGACACCAAGACAGCCTTCAAAACATTGTATAGAAATGTTGAAGGACGAATTTTGAGGTTTATGGAGGCCTTGGCTATTAGAAAATTAAAACTTCCCTTATGTGTGCAGAAACAATTTGTCATAACCTTGAATTTACCTTGGTAATCTTTAAGCCTAGGTTAATGTGACAATTTTCCTACCCCTTCTTATTCTTTTCCTATTACGTTAATTTTCTCTGTCGTTCATTTACAATTATCACCCTCTGTCTATTTGAACTTTTATTTAAATAAATTGTTAGTAAATTTAGGTAAGCAGATATATAAGATGTTGAGATATACAATACCTGAATACTTTTTAACCAGGTTTATTCATCTTCTCGGTTCCTACTAAACCGAATACAGTGAAATTATCAATGAGAAAAACTGTTCCCTTTTAGAAAGGGACGATTTATCACTGAATAAAAGAGGATCGGTGGATTAGCTCCAAGAGGCGAGTAAGAAAATGACAAGAATATAATTATATAAGATTCAAGGAACATAACAAATCACCGGTCAATAAAACTTATCAGTAACAGGGTTTTTATATTTTGGGGTTGGATGAAATCAAACAAGAATTACCGACCATTCCGTTTTCTGATAAGACTGCTAGTAGAAAATAAGGTGAATTAAAATAGGGACTAGAACACTCAGCCAATGCTACCATAGGATCAAGGAAATGGTCTGGACTGAAAAACTAAAGCAAACCAGTTATTTCCAAAGTAATCGTAAGAGGAACACTATGCACATAAAATATCACACGTGCGACAGAAAATCCATTAACTTGGAGAAACTAACATAAAAGGATTTTCACAACCATGCACACGACATACGAAAACGATCTTATAGTGGTTTCGTTTTGAGTTTCGTGATAGTTAACAAGGTTGAAAACTGTCTGATGCTACTGTTTTGCTTCCATGTTCGTACTTATTCCTCATGGATGATTTCATGATCAATTCCTACCTTGCTCTCAAGTAAACATTAGATCGTGTCCACAAGATATTTCACGAGATCATTTAGTTTACTCATAGGTTTGTCCAATCAGAAAACGAACCATATATCAGTATTATCACATGATATATATTAGTAGTATGTGATTCAGAAATACGCTTCTCAAGTGTTCTACTGAGCTCAATTAGTTGACTGAAGTAATCTGAAACTAGTACGTTCAAACCCATAAAGTCACAATATAGCCAAGAGAAGGTGAAATTTTAAACTCTACCTAAATAATTGAATTATATCCGCTCGAGTTCATATAACCAATATCTGGTTTGAGATGGTGGAGAAAACTTGTAGCTCAGGTGGATGATTGTGGTGGTGTTTCGTTCTCTGAGCTGGTTGTTTTGGTTGTGGAGCTTTCATTGTTCTTCTGAACAACATCATCAGCACGAACTTCAGATAGAAGTGAAGCATTAGAATTTCTCCACGTTTGACCTGTAGCTTGTTCTGCTAACCTCGATCTTGATTGGTTGTTGTTGACCTTTGACCTGTCGTTGTTTGCAACTATGTTTTGATTGCCTCCCTCTTTTGATCTGTTTCTTGATCCAGTGTCACCTATGATTCTCCTGATTGGTTGATAAATTGGGTCAATGTCGATGTGTTTGTTGATTGCTAATTGACCTGAGTGCCAAGCTTCTAAAAATTCTCTAGTGTTCTTTGTCCTCCCCCTACCCAGTATTTCTACGTTGTTCCAATCAAATGTGTGTCCATAGTTGTCGGTATGTATTGAGATAAGCGAAGCGTTGTCGTGGCGTTTGACTGCTAATTGATGTTCACGTAAACGGAGCTGAAGAGGTCGTCCACTTTGTCCTATGTAGTGTTTTTCACAGTTTGAGCAATTTATTTTGTAGATGATATTTGGTTTTTCTTCCTTTGTCATTTTGTCCTTTGGTCTACATAAGATTGACTGAAGTGATTCTGTTGGTTTGTGTGCCACACCTATTCCAAATGGTTTCAGTAGTCGTGCCGTATGTTCCGATATGTCTTTGATGTATGGTAGGATGATGCGTTTATTTGTTCCTGTGCTTGATTTCACTTCTGATGATGGTTTTGGTTGATGTTTTTTGATGAAGTTGCGTGGATAGCCGTTCTTTTGGAAGATAGTCATCAGGTGTTGTTTCTCGTTTTTTAATGTTTCGTATGTGCTGCAGTGTGTCTTCGCTCTCTTGAACAGAGTTTGTATGCAGTTAATCTTGTGGGTTCTTGGGTTGTTGCTGTCGTAGTTGAGAATTACGTCGGTGTGGGTTGGCTTCCGAAATACTTGAGTTTCTAGAAACAGATCAAGAAACAGATCAAAAGAGGGAGGCAATCAAAACATAGTTGCAAACAACGACAGGTCAAAGGTCAACAACAACCAATCAAGATCGAGGTTAGCAGAACAAGCTACAGGTCAAACGTGGAGAAATTCTAATGCTTCACTTCTATCTGAAGTTCGTGCTGATGATGTTGTTCAGAAGAACAATGAAAGCTCCACAACCAAAACAACCAGCTCAGAGAACGAAACACCACCACAATATCTGGTTTCGAATGTTGCAGATTTATGAACCGTAGCTGTTAGCTTGACGTGATGCACAGGCCTTAATATTTTTCGACTCCAATTAACTATGTTGACATAACACTTGTTCCTTTTGGTCCTACAACACCAGACAGGTCATGTAGGGAATAGCAAAGCTAAAAGCAGCAACATAGGATGGAGGATATAATCCATCCTATCCTGCTGAATTAAAAAAAATATTTCTTTTCGACGCTTTTTGAAGTGATGTTAAAAATTATTCTCTGTGATGATCTAACTGTTCATTGTTTCCATGTTTTCAGTATATGTATAACTGTTTTGCAAAGCATGGGACGTTCTCCCTTTTGACCGGTATAAGTAAACCTTCAAGCGTAAGAGCTTCAAAGAATACTGAAAAAGCAACTCGATTTTCATTACTTCCTTACGCATGTTACCCCCAATGGAGCATAGGCCGCCCACCAGTTTTCGCCAACCAACTCTGTCCTGAGTTTCCCTCTCCAGTTCTTTCCAATTTTTGTTCATTCCTCTCATATCTTTCTTTACTCCTCAGTGTAATGTGTTCTTTGGTCTTCCTCTTTTCCTTTTACCTTGAGGGTTCCAAGAGAGGGCTTTTCTTGAGACGCAGTTAGGTGCTTTTCGTAGTGCGTCTTCTATCCACTTCCACCGCTTCTTCCTGATTTCCTCCTCCACTGGAATCTGGTTTGTTCCCTCCCACAGTACGTTGTTGCTGATCGTGTCTGGCCAACGAATCCGAAGTATTTTGCGTAGACAACTGTTCATAAACACTTGTATCTTATGGATGATGGCTGTCGTAGTTCTCCAAGTTCCCGCTCCATACAGTAGAACTGTCTTGACATTTGTATTGAAAATCCTGATTTTGGTTTTGGTTGAAAGTTGTTTGGAGTTCCAGATATTTTTCAACTGTAGAAATGCAGCCCTTGCCTTGCCAATCCGCGCCCTCACATCTGCATCGGATCCACCTTGGTTATCGGTGATGCTGCCAAGCTATGTAAAGGTGTCAACGTCTTCCAAGGCATCTCCTTCAAGAGTGGTTCGGTTGACGCGTGCTGTGTTGCATCGGAGAATTTCGCTTTCTCCTTTATGTATGTTGAGACCTGCTGCTACACTGGTCGTCTTCTCTTGCATTTGTTGTTGCGTGTGAGATAAAAGAGCCAGATCATCTGCGAAGTCCAGATTGTCCAACTGCATCTTGACTGTCCACTGTATACTGTACTTTCCTCCAGATCTTGACGTCTTCATAATCCAGTTGATCACGAGAACAAAGTGAAAGGGTGATAGTAAGCAACCTTGCCTGACACCTGTCTTCACCCCGAACGAGTTTGTCAGTTGACCTCCGTGCAAGATTTTTCATTTGAATCCATCATAAGAATTCCGTATTATGTTGACCATCTTTTCAGGCACACCGTGGTGTCGGAGAAGCTTCCATAATGTTTTCCTGTTCACGCTATCGAATGCTTTCTCGTAGTCAATGATATAAAACTGAAGTCGTTTGTAGGATTTAATTTTTCCTACAGATGTACTTCTAGAACTGTAAACGCAATATTGGCGAGTACAGAGTCTATGGGAAAGCTATAGTCAGAACAAGACCGATTTTGCTTTAAACGTAAAAACAATTAGATTGGTACAACAAATAAGGAAATTACAGTTATCAGGTAAAACGAGCAAACGTACCGACCAATATAGCGTGTCTTATGGAAATGAATAAAGTTATGAGTCACATTAATTTAATAAGATAATAATGTCCTTCAATTATTAGGTCATTTACAACAAAGAAAATTTACAGACACGTCAGATCAGATCACGTGGTGGGCGCTTAAACTACAATTTGATTGGTTAGTTATGACATAACTACATTTAGTTATGGAATTAACTAACATTCCCCCCGAAGCGGTCACCACGTCTAGGCCCCGTTACCGTCGCGCTCGAATAATCGACCTCTTCCAGTAGGCATAGGTTCCGTATATCTCGGTCAATCTCTACGATGTCTGTCTTCAATCGAATCGTTCTGACTCTACCATCTGTACCACAATTGACATATCTAACTATAGCTTTCACCCATAGATTTCTCGGCAAGCCAGTATTGTTTACTAACACTGAGTCCCCCTGTTGTGGATTCTTTCTCATTGTCTTCATGATGCGTTTCCATATACCGCCTCCATGATCAAAGATTAATGCTACATACGACAAAATATTTCTTCTACATTAGCACAGAGACGTAATTGTCAATTTAAATCCCATAGTCGTATAGGTAGTAGAAGTATGAGCAGAAATCGGAGAGATTAGGGTTCGAAGATATTATTATTCAAGAAGTATAATCTATTGGAGTAAACTGAAAAAGAGAAAGATAAAGGTGATAAGAAATTCAAATGATTAGGATCTGAGAGAACACAAAGAATGGATGCATCGGTGCTATTGCAAACGATTTCAAAGTCACAAACAACTGGACTGAGCCATGTTGGTAGCTGTAAACTATCTGGTTGAGATCCGCAAGATGATAGTAATCAATGGTGAGAAACCCTGAATGACACGGCTCTTTATCGGTGGCAATGCGATCTAGTTAATAAAATGGAATATAAGTATATCAGTCAACCAGTAATTATTCACTTCCTATTGTTTTATCAATCTTTGTATATGCATTTGTCTGATTGATATTTTGTTAACTGCAAAATATTAGATGTGTTGTTTCTCATTTTTACAGACTTTCAAATTTAATTTTCAGTTTTTGTATATTATTATTCTTGGGAAAGAATGGTAGGCAGTTCGTAATTTGTATCAAATATTCAAGTTATTTACTGTCTTATGCTATATGACTAACTCGTATATTTTATGTTTGATCAAACTGATTAATTTGTATGTTGATTGATATGACTTTTTATAATTTTCGCAGCAACTCAACACCCTTGTTACCAAATCTACGCGAAGATGCTCATAGTTCACCTGTGTGGAATAAAGGTAAGCGCCTTTGCGTGACGGAAGATACAGAAAATGATTCGCGTCTTCGACTCTTTGAAAGTTTTGATAGGTTATTAACTGATGGCGAGAAGACAGATTTGAAATAATCAGAATAAATCTTTTTGTTTAGATCTATTATACTTTGTTCACTGATTATAAATTTTCTTCAAAAAACCTATTTTGTATACTTTTTTGAGAGCTATTCCCTATTTTTGTTCTTTGTATATTGAGCCAGTTTTTTAATCCAAGTTTCAAATATTACATACAACAAACTTCTTATTGTGGTTCTCAATTTATTTTTTGCACAGGTATATTTTCTTAGAATAAGGTTGTTGGTGTTAGTTTGTTAACGGTTATTTTTGGTAAGATTTCGTGGATCTCATTTACTTGTTACCACTCATTATTGACGATCACACTTGTTTGTATGTGGTGCGTGGTCAGTCGTTCTACTCTATTATGCCAGTCTGAGTTTGTATTCAAAAATTAAACACGGGTGTCCAAACCATTTCAGCATAAATCCAAATAGGGTAAAAGTGTATGATTTATGTTCCGCAACGTGTTTTGTATTTTACAACCCTATAAAATTCGTGAAAGTATTGTTGGACTAGATCTATTTAAAGAACATAAATGTTTTCTACTTGATAAACGATTGGCTGCAATCTCTGTGATATGTGTTCATTCAAAAAGTCAGTAAGGGAATTCACATACATGAATGTTTCTACCATGTCGATATTGTTGCAACAAGACTGTCTTTAAACAGTATACGTAACTGCTCTTGGTAATCACTAAAACATTGAGGAAAATTTTTTTTCACAGAGCTTAAGATACTTCTGGTGAGTAGGACAGCCTTCTCAGTGATGAGTAGGCATAATTCTTGTCATACTTCTAGAAAGTAAACAACGAGATAAATTAGTCACCACATGGTGCAATCATCTCAGTTACCGGATGTGAATTCCGTAACTGATACAACAGTATTTGAATCAGTTTACCGAGTAGATATTTCAGGAATGCGCAGTTGTAAACGGAGAAAACATGATGAGCACTAATAAACAAACTTGGAACTCAGGAAAAGCGTGGGATGATGCACGAAGGTATCACTATATACGTCAAGCAAATTCAATCCAAGGATGTGTATTCCTAGTGCGAGTACGCTCGTGTTTTATCCTAAGTCGGTGTGCTCTTGGGTGTAGTTTTGCACAGAAGTAATGATGAAAAAACTTTATGGAGGGCATAATTTACAATGATCGGGTTTCGCACATGTCCGTTAGACTGCACTAGACATGATTCGTTTTTCCCTTAAATAAGAGGACACAGAATTGTTTGCAGCTACTTTCCTACTAGGGCAGCACGTGTTCTACAGAAAACTCACTAAGGTGATTACGTTTTGTTAATTTCAGAATAGCATAGAGTGACTTAGATTAACAGGAAAGAAAATGAAAACACAAGAGATACATTTCTCCGGCCTTAATGCATCTGTGCCATGATCTTATTCGGACTACACATAAACTATCGCTACCCATTGTCCTGCCAGTTCTTTAATACCTATCATCAGTTTGTTGTTTCTACATGCACTTCAGTGACGTACCGTTTTTCCTATTTGGTTATCCATTGACTAATTATATTTTTTAATTCGATTACAATTTCTCGTCAACTTAATCAAACATCTTTCCCCTCTAGATCCAAATCGCTTAAAGTTCGTCTGGAAAGACAAACTTTTCATCACAACATTTCACAGCTCTGCACGTAGTTCATAAGTTGCCGATGCCTGACAAGCTTATAAAATCGAACTTACAGGAATAGTGTTTATCAACAGAATGTTAAATGTTGAGCCTCGATGAGGAAATAAAATAATTTTACAGCCACTTTAAATGAGGAATAGTGAAGTTACTGACCATTAAACCTTGATAGTAGGGAGCGATAGCTCAAATGCAAATTCAACAATAAAGCAACTGATCAATTCATTTGCTTGAGCTTCTACGAGTTCACCTTATTCAGTAAACGGAACGAAAGTCAATGACTCAGCGATACGATAGGCTACCCTTATTCTATCTTCACAGGATCCACTAATTAGAAGAAGGAGTATTCCAGTATCTTTTTCACGAGCTAATGTAAACCAATTTGATTTATTCGCGCTCGATTCTTGTTCTTTCGGTACGGTTCCAGGTGTTCGGTAATGTCCAATGGATGGAGGTCTAGCCACTGGACTGTCTAATTCTAGTCATTTGGCAGTTGGTTGTGAGTTTGTATGTCTCGGGATTTGAATGAAACGTTTGTTTCAGGGCAGTAGGGTTTCTGGATACTAGCAGCCGTCACATTACCAAACCGGAGGTCAGTTAGTTGCAATGTGGAGAGTAATAAGGGTAAATTAAAATGATAATATGAGTAAAATTTCAGAACTGAGTAGTATATAGATGAATTTAGTTTATTAATTGGTAGTGAAGATTGTGAGAGAGGACCGAAGTGTAAGCAAGGGAGAGGAATAGGCGAGATAGATTAATTGAGTGATCTGAGGAGATGTCAATGATAACAACTAGTAGGTCTCAAGATATGCATCAGGCACAGCTTGTCCAAGAGGGAGATGATAGTCCGCATGTGAGTACGTGATTATCAAGTCTCTTCTTAAAGCAGTCTACTGAGGGGGCTGTAACTACCTCGGCTGGGAGAGCATTCCCAGTTGCGATGACTCGCAATGAGAAAAAATGTGCACGAATCTGAGTGTTTGCTCTTTGATGTGCAATCTTTTGAGGATTGCCTCGAGGGTAGTGGTGGTGATGCATCGGTAAGATGCTCACATTGGGATGGTTTGGCGTGTTTAATATGGTGTACGCCATAATCAGGTCACCTCTGATTCTCCTGGAGTTCAGTGGGAATAATCCCAAGAGCTGGAGTCTATCGTCGTACGGTTTACTTTTCAACCCTATCACCCATTTGGTTGCTCGTCTCTGCACTCGATCCAAGAGATTAATGTCTCTTTTAAGCAGAAGGGGTGTGATGACATTGTGAACCTCCAGGTATGGGCGCGCGTACGTCTTAAATAGGGTCAAGAATAAATGCGGGGTGATAGCAACAAGTTGTCTTCGCATAAATTGAAGAGTCGCATTTGACTCAGCTGCGTCCCCTACATCGTTTGGACTTGTGTGGAGGCTTCCTGTGGTTATTAAACCAAGATCGCGCTCTGAGGAGACATTAGGGAGCGGACTTCCATTGAGAGTGTAGGTGGTTTGCGTCATATGAGGCAGGAAATGCATGAAGTGGCACTTCGGTTAGTTGAGTTTTAAACCGTTTTTCACTGCCCATTTCTCAATGGATGTAAGGTGATTTTGGAGCTCAGTCGAATCCTCTTCGCTTCTAATGGACCTCCTGATCTTCGCATCGTCTGCGTAGATCAGTGCCAGTGAGCTAACTAAGTTTAGCAGGTCGTTAATGAATATCAGGAAGAGGAGTGGGCCTAGGATGGTCCCCTGTGAAACTCCTGAAGTGAATACTCTCCAACTCGCTTGCACCCTGTTTACCTTGGTGCGAAACTTTCTATTCTCAAGGTAGTTTCTGAGCCAAGATACGAGTGGGTCAGTGAAGCCCATTTCCACAACCTTTTCGATTAGGCGTGCTTGGGGTACTGTGTCAAAGGCTTTTGCGAAGTCGAGAAATACTACGTGCACTGGTATTTTACGGTCCAAGCAGGATGTCCAACTGTCCCATGCGATGAGAAGATTAGATGCATACGACCTGCCTTTCCGAAACCCGTGTTGAGCTTCATGGAGTATTTTATTCGTATCCATTTGTTCGTCCACGAACCCTTCCATAACCTTTGATAATATAGGTAGTAGTGCAACTGGTCTGTAACAGGCTGGGTCCTTTCTATCTCCTCCTTTGAAGATTGGAGAGAGAGAGTAGCTTGTTTCCATTCCGCTGGGAATTGGTGTGACTCCAGTGAATGCCTGAACAGGTTGCATAACGGTGAACAGAGGGCTTCAGCGCACTGTTGCAAGACTATAGGGCGGATGTTGTCACAACCTGGTGACTTACCTGGGCGTAAGGATTTTAGTTTCCTTAATACTAGGTCAGGAGTGATACGGATGTTCCCTAAGCCGTCAGCTGGCATTGGGTTGGCGTAATACTCTGAACATGTAGGCGCCTGGTTTAATTGATCAGAAAAGTCAGTGCTGAAGTTCTCGGCCATCTCTAGGTTGGTGAGGTCTTCTCCGTCAGGCCCTTTTAGGCGGCACAACCCTTGATTGGTAGGCTTTATTTTGGACATGAACCTAAACAGATGTTTCGGGTTTGCCTCTATTCTGGCGGCTAGTATCGTCTGGAATTGTCTCCTGTCGCTTCGAACTTTGGTATTGCATCTGTTTCTCAATGCCAAGTAAGAACTGCGATCGGACCCCTCAAGGAGACCTTCCATTTGTGCCAGGCTTTCCTCTTCGCCTGTAGCAAGCGTTCCGTGCCGCGCCTAACCCAGGTCCTTCTGTTCTGGCGTTTTGGATGTGATTGAGGTACGTTGTCTACGACAGCGTTTTGGATGATATCTCTCACTGCTTGCCAGTGATCATCTACTGTCAGCCTCCTCCACTCCCGTGGCGATGGGGCATGTAGGAGCACCTCTCTCATGAGTATGTAGTTTGCCCTATTGTAGCAAAGGTAAGGCTCGTTATCGTCCGGTGTCAGCGTTTCGTTTGTGACCAAGTTTAAACAGGACTGTGCCATGGTCACTACTACCTATTGGTGCGCGGATGTTAACATCCTCAACCAGGAGCTGGTCGTTCGTTAACAGATAATCTAGGTTTGAGGACTTCCCTTCCTTAGTCCACCTAGTGGCGCTGCGTACGTGCTCAGTCATGCCAGAGCTTCTAATGGCTGTACCAAGTTGTCTTTGGAACCAACCAGTGGGAGTGATACTCATATTGCTGAGATTTAAAGATGGGGTATTGAAGTCTCCAGCTAAGAGTATTTGATCAAACCCTAGGAGTGGCAGTTGCAGAATTACCTCAACCAGTTTGCTTTTCTGGGCCCTAGTACCCGAAGTAGGTCGGTAGATCCCTCCAATCAGGTGTTTCGTGCCATTTGAGTGGAACCAACACCAACATGATTCTGTCACCTCAGTTAGTTGGGTGTCGTATAGCCGCTCTGCTTTTAAGTGGCTATTTACATATATAGCCACTCCACCTCCGGTTTGGTGTTCCCTATCGCTTCGGAAGAGTGTCATGCCTGGCAAGCCAACTTCTGCGTCTGCAATGTCAGGGGATAGCCATGTTTCTGTTAGGATTATGATCTTCAGATCCATCTGAGAGCGCATATTCCTGACTTCTAACAGCTTACCCCTTAGTCCTCTTACGTTGCTATAGAGGCACTTGGTGGTTTGTCTCTGAACCTGGTGCACATTTGCAGCATCAGCCTTAGTCGGGTTTTCAGACAAGTTATTGAAACCGAGTCGGCCAGTTCTGTGGGAGCTGGCCTATGCAGGTTTTTTGCCTGCGCGGTCGGTTCACTCATATCTTGAGCCAGAGGTAGTTGACCGAGTTTAACTATCAGCTGTGTGCGTTCATTTTGGCCTCCCTGTTGTTGTCTCATAGATCTAGGTCGGCTCTCGCAACATCTGATGTGGCTAGGTAGATCGTTCTTCGAACCGTACCAAGCTTGTAGTGTTTCGGTCAGGTCTTCCCGGTTCCTGAGTGTTACAGCTATCAGGCGTGGTGACTTGATAGACGTAAGGTGTGACGGGCGGGGCAACCTGGAGATGCAGACTGCCATCGTTGTGTGGAGGGATAGGCTACGCAATAGCCATCGCGTCTTGATGAGACATAAAGAAATGTAGTTCATAGATACTCAGAAATTACTAGGTCGACAAGCACACGACACAAGTTTATTTATGCAATGATAAAAAGCCCTTGGTAAAACCCACAAAATAGCGCACTAAGAAAATCCACCAACCAAAGACAGTCAAGAATTTCCCCAGTGGGAAATGCAAGCTGAAGGTCAAAATGAGCGTCTTTAGAGCGAAAACACAAAGTCCAGATTTTCAATACAAAGTTGCAAATTAGGACCTTTTCCGAGTAGGTCCTCTCGATCTTACGTCCTCAACACTCCTCCTCTTAATTGCATGCGTTCCTAGGGTCTACTTGCATCTTGACTGTTTCTCCCCGAAGTCCGCCTTCTGGGACGTAGATCAGCTCGTTGTTGAGCTTCTGCACGTGGTGGGGCTGCCGGTAAGATGAAGCTATCTAGCACGATGTTTAGTGCGAGCTGTTTGCGTATCTGATTTCGATGGCGTTAGCATCTACAGCTTCCTACCTCTGCTGCATACATAACACCCCTACCTATGGATAGTTCTGTAGTCACAGGCAAACACAGGACGTCCATATTCGCACGTGGATTGCCTTTCGGACGTAGTCTCTACTGGTGTTGATGCATTACTCGGATGCATCCGGATGTGCATCATCTTCTGTCTTCTTCCCATTAGGACTTCTGCTGAGGACCTTTGCTCCGGTAACGTCTCATTTGGTGTTGTTCGGTAACCGTACCAGAAATTTTGTAACGTGTCGGCTGGTGACCTTTGCTCTCTTGACCTAATTAGTGCTCTTTAAAACATATCCATAAACCTTACCGCTTGTCGGTTCGACTGCGGGTGTTATGGTGGCAACCATAAGTGTTTGATGTCTAGCGGTTGACAGAAAGCTTGGAATTCACTAGAGGTAAATTGCGACCTGTTTTCAGACACATACACATTTGGTATGCTGTTTGGAGAGAAAATTTCAGTTGTGATTTGTATTGTTTCAGTTGTCGTGGACTGCATTACAGGTCCGATTTCTGGCCATTTTGAAAGGACGTCGACCACAACTAAATACATGGTTCCATTAATCGTGCTCGCGATTTCGATGTGCATCCTGGATCAAGGATGATCATGAAACCGTAGAAACTTTGGCATCCACTTTTTCCTTGACGGCATCGCACGCATTATCCAACCAACTCGGTGATAACCTGATTCAATAGGGATTACTATGAATAATTCCTGGCTATGGATTTCATTCGTCTAATTCTCTGATAAACATGGTAGAATTGTCTCAGCACTTTTGCGCGTAAAGGTTATGTTACAACCACTCTTTCTTTAAACATCACGCAGTCATTTAGAATTCATAGTATTCTATCAGTATTGGATTTCGGAAACATACCCCAAAAGTACCAAAGCCCATCGCTAAAGACGATTTGAAGAATGGGTTGGAATGCTAGACTGTAACTCGAATTTTGCTAGCAGAGAACTATGATCTGTGAAAATCGTTAATCTCTGACCGTGCAAAAGCTTGTGAGAACGGTGAACAGCAAACACAATGGTAAGAGTCTCTTTCTCTGTCTGGCTGTACTTATTTTCTGCTCCGGGTAGTTTTGTGGGATGTATGCAAAGCGGCTTTTTCTGACGCGTCTGGAAACTGATGTGAAATAACAGCACCTATGCCATATGCTGAAGCGTCTGCTGCTAAGATTATTGGCATGGATGGATCGTAGTTAGTTAGTAACAATTCCGAGCTAATTATGGACTTAAGTTTACAAAACACCACGTCACACTATTTAGACCGGTCCCAAGTGCTGTCCTTCTGCAGCAGACCATTCGATGGAGCGCGAATATCATCCGCTGAAGGAACTAACACCTAATAATATCTTAAAACTCTCATAAACGAGCGTATTGTTAAGACATTAGTGGGAGTGACCATCAGTTTGGTAGTTCTGGTGTCCTCAGGATCCGGTTTGCGGCCACTGCTGTCACATCGAAACCGCAAATACTTTACCGACTGCAGTAAAAACCGGCAAATCTCTAGGCGTAACCGGAACATATTGTCACTGATGGGTTGCAGTACTATTGCCGTCGCCACAATTAAAATGTCATCGAGATAAGCTGCGACCCTCAAGAGACCCGATGAGATGGTATACACTAGTCGCTGAAAGATAGATGAGGCTTTTTTACCCCGAAGGCAAACATTCACACGGGAACAAACCATGATGAGTATTTTAAGTAAGCTGCTCTTTTGATATTTGGTCTACGTCCACTCGAAAAATAAGCACCAGCTAGATCCAGCTTTGCAAAAACCTTTCCATCATTCATCAAGGGTTCTACTTACGGATAACATAGCCAAGAATATGTTTCTGGATCAGTTAGAAAAACAGTTAGGCGGCCGCGTTAGCGATTCTCATCGGCAGGCAGCTTAGAATGATATCAAAAAGGCTGTGCAAACGGCAGTGATATCTGCTGTTAAGGTACACCATAGAGCTGGGAAGAAGCCGTGGATCTCAGTAGCATCCACCGAACTGATAGACGCTCGTAAACTCATCCTACCTGGCTCTGGAGATGATGAGGAGCTAAGTCAGCTTAAGTGCAGGCTGATAAAAAGCCTATCCCATGTTCGCGAAAAGTGGTGGGTAGCGAAAGCAAGGGAGATGGAAGAGGCAACGACGATAGGCAACAGTAGACTACTATTCAGACTCATCGTGGAAACCGATATTAGGAATCCGACTGTAAGTGAGACTATCTCAGAAAAGGAAGGTCGTATCATTCATTCTCAATCCAGGGGACTGGATCGATTGACAGAACACTTTAGGGGTTAGTTCAACTGGCCTTCAGCCACACTTTCGTTGCCCAGGATCTGCAGTCATCCTGAATGGAAAATAGATGCAGGTCCTCTGACTCTTAAAGAAGTTGAGAAAGTTATAAGAAATCTGAAGTAAGGGAGAGCAGCAGGTCCTCATATGTTGACCCATGAGATTTTTGAGGTTGGTGGGCCAATCTTATCAGTTAGATTGACTGTGATCTTAGGTGGAGTCTGGGAACTGGGCGTAATCTCATCTCACTGGTCTCAGTCGCTGATTGTCCCAATTTATAAGAAAGGAAAAACACTCTCTTTTGACAATCGCAGAGGAATCAGTTTAAATTATATGGTGTCTAGTATATTAGCTTCAATACTACCACGACAGCAAATAGGGTTTTTAAAGAAGAGTCTACAGAAAACAATCTTCTGACTATCCTCAGCAACAATGCAAGCATCTTAAAAATTCGATCTTCCCCGTCGAATTGCAAAATTTCGGTTTCGGATTGGCTTATATCGGTGCCTAAAATAGTGCTAATCGCTGGCGACAGATGAAACTTCATCACGGATACAGAAGGCTCGATTGGAATTCACCAACTTGCGTTACTTATGACGTAGGTGAGACATTCGTAGGTTACTGGTTATCGACTACAGGTGTATCATGGGTTAACCGAGTAAGTAATGGTGTTGTTAGGAAACGGATGTTGGCTTCAGTGCGGATTTTGATTTCGGAAAAACAGCTCTAGAAGTTAAGATACGCACCTTGCCCAGTTAATCCAGAAAGAAAGCAATTTATCTGGGTAAGAAACAGTTCTATTATTAATCAAAAAATAAACATAATTACCTAAACAAAATTACACTTTTTTCCGTCAAAAATAACACAATGTGTTCCCAATTCTGGAAGAATGTTTCCGTATATGTTCACAATTACACCCTTCCAGTCCAGATGCACGTTTTACCCGCCAAGCTTTCAAATTCGATAGACACAGTAGCCGTGTTCATATCTCTCGTCAAACTGTTGGCCTAATGTCTGGACTGTATCTGAGGATGAACGCTCACATAGGTTCAGAGGCAGGACCAAATTACAGTGCTTGTCATATTCACTTGCACTCAACTTTCTAAGTAGCGGCCGAACCTTCCAAGCATCGTCTTGATTAGCCAAATCGAATTCAGATAGATCTTCATAACGTCGGAACCACATGTCAAAAGTAACATTTGCATCAAGATCATAATTAAATTCATCAATGCTACTTGCGATACCGTCTGCTGATGGTTATGTGGTCGAATTAGACTTGCTAGGCTGTGTGGGAGGCGAATGTCATTTGATGATGATACTCAATGTTTTCCACAATTTTCGCACTTCTAGGTGAACTTCCTGCTTTAATGTACAAACATCTTGCTTCTTAATTTCACCTGTTACACATCAACATTCATTGTTTCTGATCGCTTTGTTCTGTAATTTGTGTACTATCTTGGAACGATTTATTTTCATTTGAAATGCTTGTATGATCTACTGACTTACTTTAACCTTGTCTGCTCCACTATGGACGGTTAAACAATGCTCTCGTCCGACATCCATTTGCTGTGATATTTTTAGACTTCTTTTCAGAACATTATGACAAGTGAACAAGCATGTTTCTTTCTCCACGTAAAAGCATCTTACCTTATTATAAATTTGGCAACCTGTCTCACTATACAATTACTCTGCAAGTAAATCTACCTAAACAACAATCGTGAAATATCTATAACACCTAAAAACTCGGTTTTGGACCTATTCTTTTAGGTGTCACTTCTTGAAAATATTATTGAATCGTATTTGTCGTGGCTGTAAAACGGCGTATACCTGTCGGAAAAATATTTTCATTATTGGTATGACCAAGCAACCCGTTACAGTAAATCTGGTGGCACTTGCTACATTCAATTCTTGCCGGTAAACAGGTTTGTGTCATGTAAATCACTGTAAATTTGAAAATGGGTATTTTTATCATCACTCCAAAAACACAACGTTGAGCAGTAATAAACGTTTGAAAGCTAAAAATCTGTTCAATGTGATTTAATAAAGAGGAGATCGTTGAGTACTTTTAGTGGTGATAGTGTCGAGATCGACTATGATCGTCAGTTCGTGATAGTTGATACGAAAAAATCCTGGATAAAGAATATATATGAAGGAGGATGTGGACGACATAAAGAGCACCACGTAACTAATGATGGCAGCAACACAAATGGAAAGTTGCGCGTATTTGTTTTTAGTACAGTTATATAAATGGAGTACAACAATAAATGATTCTTTTTCACCGATTGCGTTCTCTTCGTAGAGATATTCCACTACACATTAATGATATGGAATTTCGATTTCAGAAACTTTGTAATGTCGATACGAACACTGTTATTTGTATATCATTATCGGGAGGCGAATATGGCCAAATCGACGCATTAGTTTACTTCCATAGCAATGTTAATTTTTAAACATTCACTTTTATAAGTGTTGACAGATCAGTTCAGAGACATAGTTGATGTTAAAAACGTGATGTATTTGTACCACACATCTCGAACAATCTGGTCACATACATACTTGCTAAGGCATTTTTTATCGAAGTTAAATAAAGGTAAATTAAATGGAAATTCAGATAAATATTGGGTCATATTGTGGATGAGGGAGAAACGAAATTTCCATAATGTTGGAAGAATAGGAAAGGGTAGGTAAATGTCACATTACTCTAGGCAACATAACGGCTTCAGGATCAGCGTAAAGTGAAGGTTATAAAAAACGGTGCACATAAGAGGAGTTGGAATTTTCAAATAGACAAGGCTTACGTAAACCTCAGGACTACTCCATGAAGGTTTCCATAAAATTTTTGATTGGCTATCTTGACGTCAACCGTATACCCGTTTCAATTATGTGTGTAGAGAAACTATTCACTTCAGTTCATACAAATTTCTCCATATTAAGCATAAAACATTTTAACTATTGCATAACTCGATGTTTTTTGTCTCCTTGTTAGGTGAGGTATAAATTAATCTATGGAGCGGTAATACATCGGCTAGACGAAAACCCGACTTTTTGTGGACAATAGATTCATGTTCCATAACCTAATCAGTGCCTTTGTAGGCTGGTGTTACTTAAGGCTTTCTTTAAACGTAACCTTCATTAACGTAAGAAAGATGTAAAAAACTCGATGTAATTCTTAGTGTATTGACTTTAGCAAAACATGAACATTGACACGAATTTCAGTTGCTTCTAATTTACTCGCTGATCGTTCTGGGATTTGGCACTAGCCGATAGATTTCACCAAGGTACCTATTCATACGCGGCGACTAACTTTTAACTTCATGTTATCCAGTCACAATGTATTTCATGATTCATCATCAGTGTTTGTCAACACTTTCATGAGCCGCCTAAACTCCCATTCTTTTCAAACCAAGACCGAAACGAATGGTTTTTATATACGACCGTTCAAAAACTTTTGGGAGTGTTGATAACTGAACGTTATTGCGGAATTATTAGTAGAGACGCTACACTTTAATGTGATTTAGTTCATATGACCGTGCTAATAAGTGTTTTTTTTTCAAACCTACCTTAGTAACGAATTCTTCACTATATATAGTACGCATATAAAAAAATCTTTTCTCTGTGTCGTTAATTATATGCTCATTTGTACAAATATTTTCTAACAACCCCAATCAGATAGTGGATTATACTTGTAAGCTCCTTATATGTGGTAAGTTAGTTGTTTGAGCAGCAGTGGTGTACAGCAAGCTACCTTAATACCTAAATAGTTTCAATCTATTCCTTATATTTAATCGGTCATCGTACTGAAACATAACGCATATATTGTTATCGATCGCTATCTTTGCTAGTAATATATAATACGAGAAAAGGTCGACTGCGGGAGAAATAATTCTTTTACGCTATTTTATTTGATCTCTTCAGGTCCGTCATTAGTTTATTTGCCTTGAAGTTGGTCGACTAGGATCTACGCAGACCATGCAAAGATCTGGAGGTCCTTTAGGTGCGAAGAGGATTTGACTGAGCTTCTGAAGGACCTTTCATTCACTCAGGAATAAGCAGGGGAAAACTGTTTTAAACTTAACCAGCCGAAATGTTACGTCATGCACAGTCTGCCTCACATGATGCAAACGATTCACACACTCAATGGAAGTCCGCTCCCTAATGTCTCCTCAGAGCGCGATCTCGGTTTATTAACCACTGAAAGCCTCCACACCAGGTCGAACTATATGGGGGAAAAAGCCAAGACAAGTGCAACTCTTCACTTTATGCGAAGACAATCAGGTGCTATCACCCCAGAATTACTCCTAACATAGTTTAATGCATTTGCGCGCCCGTACCTTGAGGTTCACAACGTCGTCGCACCCCCTCTCTTTAAAAGTGAAATTAATCTCTTTGATCGATTACAGAGACAAGCAACAAAATGGGTGATAAGGTTCGAGAATAAAACTTATGAAGATAGTCTCCAGATTTTAGGACTATCTTCCTGTCAGTCAGTCTGCTCTTCAAGAGCTGTAATCAGGCTTCGGAGCATTATTGAATTACAGGAGGATGAGAGGTGACCTGATTATGGCATACAACATATTAGGCGTGCCAAACCATTCCAACGTGAGCACTTTATCGATGCATTACCATCAACCCCCTCAACGTAATCCTCGAAAAATTGCGCATCAAAGAGCGAACACAGCTTCGTACTCACTTTTTCCGATTAAGAGCCGTTGCAACTTGGAATGCTCTGCCGATTGAGGTGACCACATGCTCCCTCATTTGACAGATTTAAGAAGAGACTTGATAAACATGTACTCACATACGCATTATCATCTCCCTCGTGGAAAAGCTGTGCTTGATGTATGTCTAGAGACGTTACGATTGCCATCTCAGACCGCTGACCGTATCTATCTATTCTATTCTGATTATTGTACTACCAGATAGTACTTAATCACTCTCATTTTGGTAGCGGTAATTCCCATTTCTCAATGCTTTGTAACCACCGTCATTTGTTACATTCTCATACTAGATCGGAAAAAAGTGTCTTTTCTGATTGTTATCTTTCTCTCATGTACTTTACAATTATGTATTACTTCATCCTGTATTTCTTTGGGTTCCTTTACATCCATCTCACATATGAAGTCAATCGTGTTGGGTCAAAGTGGTCATCATTCTACTTCAATATGTGCTCTGTAAGCTTTAGGTTCTTCCATCGGTTATGATTTGCTCGCCTTTATAGATAAACTTAACCCTTTCGCCAACCGTTGTGTTATTTGCTGTAGGTTTCTTGGGACAAATACAGATGCTTCCGGGTTTTCCCTGCTTATTTTAACAAGAGTAGCGTCTGTTTATTTATCAAACTGGTTTCTCATTAGGCTCATGACTTTTCTCTGTGTGAAGACTAGTGCAAACAAAGGCATGATGGAAGTCCGGATACGTAGTCAAAAAGAAGTGAAACATGTATACAACCATGCATGCGGTAGCTGATCGCCAAGTGACCAGTCTGAGTCCAAGTATGAGTTGCAGGGAAACGATTCCAGTGAACACTGACGATAACCGCCGACCAGTGTTCACCAACCTACTCTGTCCTGAACTTCCATGTCCAATTCTGTCCCCAACTGTTGAAGATGTTCACTGTTGTCTGACCTGCAACCGAGTCTCCACCAGCCATTCAAATGACTTGTATATGTATAGACGCTAAAACTGCTCATTCAAATATCCGTCTACCACCACGATTTCCATCAAGTGTGCTTTTCTGAGATCATCTAGTTGGTACAAAATCCTTAATTACACCTGAGCTGCATTCTTTCGGTGCATAGGAAGTTATAAGTAAAGACATCGTTTTCCGCACCGATTTCTCACTTTTGTGGAGCTTTTAAACATCACACCTCATTATTGACTGTTAATCGAAATCCAATGGATTATTGCTGCCTCAGCTCTAGCACTTATTGACAAGCAATTTTCGCAAAACCAGACAAAGTAGCCACAAGGTTTCTGAATAAATGCCCGTCAAACATGCTTTTCGAAACGACAGAATTTGTCATACTCCACTAGTTTTGAATATGGGTCTCGAATATACAACAGACATTTATGTTAAAACTTTCTAAAAGCATGGCAAACTCAGTCCGTTGTCCGGTCTGCATTGGTTTTTAAATATTAGAGGAGACCAATTTAAATGGCACGTGGTTGCTGAGAAGCTAATTCAGAATCCCTAATCAGTGTTATCATTCGAATTTCAACCGATCAGTGACTGAAGTTCGTTCTAGATTAGACAAGATTTCCACCATAGGCGAGCTGGTGAGTGAATTTGAATATAAACATAAATGCCTAATGGTAATATGATGAAACAGAAAGATAAGCAAGCGCAAAATGAATCTGTATTCAATTCAGCAGTTGTAATGTAACGAAAACAAGCAAGAACATTTTGTCCATTGGCAGTCATTTTCGTAGCTATGTGTGGAAAAGAACACTAATCGAAAACCGGGCCTGAAGTAGGGTTTGCGTGCATGTTTTCAGCCCTCCGAAAGTGTCCCCCCATACTCCTAGCTGCATATACCAGGGTCTTGATGGCAGTGAAAACCGAATGAAATCTAATAGTTACCATTGTACATAAATTCAGAAAACTTGGCTTCATTTCTCATTATTACAAAAGATAATGCTAAGTTTGTGACAGCCTGTTTTTATCTTTTATATAGTACTAAGTATGACTGACAACGTAAACGAAAGTTGTGTGTTCTTCAAAAAACGTAGTCGAAAAAATGTACGACAAAAAGAAGGTACCACTTTTCCATAGATTTTATTTTGAGGAAGGTTCTTCTAGTGAAGACGAAACAGTCATCAAAACTCAGAAAAGACGTCACATCAATAATATGCTGTATCAACAGGTTTGCTAATGATAAATGTGATGTGCAATTTTAGACTTCAAAGTTTGGTGGTAACAAAAAGTGCTCGTCTGATGATGATGATACTGAAAAAATTGATGACAACATTCTCAATACTGTCACTTATAAGGCTTCGCATTCCAAGGTACATTTTGTGTTATGATATTTAGAATTTCTAAGGAATCTAGGATAACAAAAGACCATATTGCAACTGCTACTGTGGAGATCGATACCGATGTGAAATGTGACGCACAGGCTATCTTTGAAAAGGCACAACAAATTAACCAGGTATGTTTTATACTTTGTTACTAATACCATAATGCCTGTTTTCAGGAATCTCAGGATCGTAATATATATAAGGGACTCAATAATTATGCTCAGTACATCGAAAAGAAGGATACTATTATGGGAAATGCATCTAGTGGTTTCAACCGTAAGGGTCCTATGCGAGCGCCAGCCAATTTGAGGGCTACTGTAAGATGGGATTATCAACCGGATATTTGTAAAGTGAGTATATTTGTTTTGGTCCTAAATTACTTGCATTTCAGGATTATAAAGAAACAGGATTTTGTAGTTTTGGCGATAGCTGCAAGTTCCTTCACGATAGATCAGACTATAAACACGGTTGGCAAATAGAACAAGAATTGGCCGAGGGAGTATATGGAATTGATGGTGAAGATAATCGTTACGAAATATCGCACAATTCTCTTGAAGATGAAGGTTTTGAGGATATTTCATTAGTTTGTATGATTTGTCGCAAAGACTATAAAGATCCTGTTGTAACCATGTATGTTTCGATAGATCTGTCTGTCTAATTCTTAAGATGCAAACATTACTTTTGTAGTGACTGCGCTCTTCAGCGATATAAGAAAACTGCACGATGCTACGCATGCACCGCAGATACTAAAGGATTTTTCAAATTTGCCAAAAATCTGTTATCTCGTATTGCTATGCTACGTGAAAAAAAGAAGCATTCTGAATTAAGTGAAAGTGATCAAGAGGATGGACACAATCATTCCTGTTCTCATTCTCCTGTGCAGTGCATAAAAGGACGAGATGATGAAACTGACAATAATATAGAAACTAGCTGCATTTCAAGTAACAAAGTCCAACTTCCACAATCATCAGAGCCTCAGTGGGCTAAACGTGAAGCACCAGAGTATTGTGACTCTGATGAAGAAAGCGATTAAAAATCTATTACTCGCATACTGAAATATGTATATACAATTGAAATACAACATTATAATTATTCCACTTTTTTCCTTTTATTTTGTTCCGCTGACTCACATCTGTACCTTTTTTTAGGAACATGGATGATTTTTATGAAGTTCTAGGGTGCACCATGGATGCAACAGAGGACGAAATCAAACGACTTGTTAACCAAGCTCGACTTAAATTTCATCCAGATAAAAATCCGAACCTTTCAAATAAGGAATTTTTAGTTGTAGAAAGAGCATGGAGTGTTTTACGACATCCAGAGAAACGTAAAGCTTATGACGCCTTGTTGAGACAACAAAAAATTATATCTCGTTCCGCTGAGTTGCCTGTACAGTGTGATATATCGTTTGATCAATTTCATAATGAATGCATATCTACCCATAACGTAGATGTAAAATCTCCTAATCAAGGATTGTATTGTTATTGGTTTCCTTGTCGTTGTGGTGGAAGCCATATCTTAGACGATCTTGCCGTACTATGCCAAGTCCCGTATGCAAAATGTACTGACTGTTCTCTACTCGTGCATGTTTTATATCCCGAATCTCACTGATAAGAACACTAGAATTGCTTTTTTATTATTACGTTGCTTTTTATGAATATATTTGTTTCTCTTTATTTATTGTTTTACTAACTACTCTCAGATTTATCTTTCAGCTCTTACCAATTTTAGATGTCTTTAGACAGAGATGATGAATTCGATGTTCCATCTGCCCCTCCACCTTTCAAAGGACTGAACAAAGATAGAGTCGAAACGAAAAAAAGACAAGCGCTGTTTCTCCGCCAAGCTTTACGCATCGTTGAAAGATTCGCTCACAATCCTGTAAATGCAAATATGTTAGCTTATGCTGTAAGTAGTAATATAGTAACCATATTAGTAGTTTTTTGTATCTTCAATGATTCTTTTTGTTCTCACAATCAACTGTATTAATATTTATTATGAGTCAAGTTTACTGATTCCCAAGTATACAATGAGTATGTAAATGTAGTTGGAAGTATTCACATGAATATTTTTGTTTACATTTACCTTCTTTCTTAAAAAAACGTACATATTCAAAGTAAAAGTAGAAAACTTGAATTATAGTCGAAGTGGATTCTTTGTATATGCGTTCCAGCAAACTTATTTTTACATAAGTATTATTAAAGTTAGTATCGGTTCTTTTGAATTCAGTCTCAATGGTCTAGATGTTATATGCTTCCGACGAGACATGGAGATCCTAAGTATGATCGGTGGTGGTTTGTTTGTAAATGCTTACTACTGAGATATCCTATAAAGAAAAATGGCTATCTAACCCTCTGTGGTTTTTATGAAGCTCCAGATAAAGTTAACCTGTAACGAAAACCCAAAATTATTCCACCAGTCATTGACAAAAAAAAAATGAAATTTCGGGATCTATTGTGTCCATCAAATCTATCTATCAAATGATAATACGTAGATAAAAATACTCTTATTCATGTTATTTATCTACTGGTGTTTTTTTAATTTATTGGCTTTGAAGTTTAAGTTCTCATTCTTCTCTAAAGTATCTCGCTATTGACTATGATGATTTGTCAAACGCTCTGGTCTGGTCTTCAGAAAATTTCATAGTTGAATTCTCTGACATGTTCAGCTTCCAGCAAACAGGTATTCTATGCAGATTGTTACAGATATGTCCAAGTTAAACTGATCATCACTTCAAGTCAGAATGACTTTTGAATTTATTTTGTTATATGTCAAATCTCGTTATTTTATTGAAAACTTATCTTGTCAATATACCGTACAACAGCTCGGTAACAGGATTCCAAGGAGTTTAGAAATTAGTTATTGAAGCCATTGTACGGTCAGCTTATATTTTAGTTTACAATCTGTGAAAATTTCATCACAAACCATCACTAAGTGGGCTCTGAATACTGTTTAGTTATACAAAAAATATTCTAGTTGAAACTGTAAATGTTAGTTCTTCTTACTATTTGTATAGTGGAATTTTTAGTGAGCGATTATTTTTTGTTTTTTTATCAATATAGTTACCATGGTTGGAACGTGAACAGTACGATGATATTTCGGTTGAGAGAAATGCCTATGGAAATTGTGGTTACGTGTTATGTTCTAAGCCTAAAGGTCAAACCACTAAACAACAATACCGTATTTGCACAGCTACGCGCAGGGTATACGACATTACCAAGCGTCGAGTGAGTTTCACACATTGATTGGTTTTATTGAAAATTAGTGTTAAATCACTTCAAAGTAGATTGTAGTTTAGAAAGGCCTATTTTCTGGTCGTGTTCTGTATGCAGCGAAATGTTTGACAATAGGGTTTAGAATAGTATATTTTATTGATTTAGTAATCAGTGAAAATGAAGTTTAAGATTTTAACGGTAATTAAGGTAGAGTTATTTCCAAACTTCAATTAGGAGATAAGTGAAAACTTTAGGATTTTTAAAATCTTTATTCTAAACTTCTGAATTAGTTAGTTTTATTACCAAGTTTTGATCTAGTAATTTCGAAAGAATTAGACACTAAGTAGGTTGTTAATCATTAAAACAACGAATATTTGCAGTAGCTCAAAGAGTAAAAAGTCATGTTTCTAAACGAATCAGTAATTTGCACTGAGGAAATTACATACCATACTGCGAAAAACCAGAAATTCAATTTTCTGCTCACGAATTTATCAGGAATTTTTATTATTAAATCTTTTAACAATTTCAGGAAAGTTTGTAAAGCTAGAATTATGTGTTCAGTTATAGTGCCTTTTATGCATCCTGTTGTTAAGTTGAAACAAACAAATATGATATTCCTTCACATGGACCCACGAATAATTTATTATGTTAATCATTATCTCATGCACTATCAAACTAATTGTGAGTGTAACCATGTTTATGTTAAAGAATCTGGATTGTTCGAAATCCTTAGTCATCCAAGCACCTATCTCTCGGACGTTTTGTGGAACTATGTAAGCTAATAATGGATCTATCGGTTAAAACTTTCAGCTTTTGTCTATGAGGCTGACAGTCGGAACTATGTTCCATCTACTTCAGTTCACACAGGCCGGTAGTATCATTAGCCTTCAGTGTGATTAAGTCCAAACCGGAAGTGATACCTTAATGTGGTGGTTGGGCTTGCTTACCGTATTGACCCAACCGAGTTATATTGGCTAGAACATATTTTCCTGTATGTTCTACCATGCCAGGCAGGTCGATTGGAGAACGATGAGACTAAAAACAGCTACTCGAGGTCTGAGGGTGAAGTCGTACTACGGACTGTAGAGGGGTGTGACAGCAGTAAGGTTGTCCCTTGGGCTCTGCAGTCACGCTCCCAGGCCTATAGGACCAACACTAATCTACCTTCCTTTTCAGGTTCCTCAAGAAACACTCTTCGACGATGTAGGCAGCCGGGAAGTGGCATCCGCCCTCACACGCGTAACAACACACGAGACTGAATTGGTCACATTCAAATCCTTGCTACACCCCCAAACATCTCTCTTATCTCCACGACTCACCGTTCTCACATCCATTTATCACCCTGCGCGCTAGTGCAAACGATTCGAGTTCACGAAACCTTATTACTGGTCTCCTGCATCCCCGTTCTAGACTACATGTTGGAGCTTTTAATGTCCGGACATTGTGTCAAATAGGGCAACAGGCTTCCTTAGCTAGGACTTTAGAATCCCGCGCCATCGATGTATGCTGCGTCTTGGAAACGCACATACAGGATCCGAGTAGCTTCATTTACTTGATCTCTCCATGTTAAGATAACGAAGCAACTTGATTTACTCTGCGTGTATCTGGAAGCCCTGATGCTGCTTCTCGGGTTATCGCTAATGCAGGTATAGCATTGAGTCGTAGGGCAGAACTATCTCTGAGATGGTGGAGAAAACCTGTAGCTCAGGTGGATGATTGTGGTGGTGTTTTGTTCTCTGAGCTGGTTATTTTGATTGTGGAGCTTTCATTGTTCTTCTGAACAACATCATCAGCACAAACTTCAGATGGAAGTGAAGCATTCGAATTTCTCCACGTTTGACCCGTAGCTTGTTCTGTTAACGTTTGCCAATTACTGGACGTAGGAAAGGCACCACAAGGTTCTACTTAATGATAACATAGCTAAAAATATGTTTCAGGAATAATTAAAAATACAGTTAGGCAGACATGTAAATGATTCCCATTCCGTGGCAGCAACTTTGTCGTAGATATACTGTTAGAGTTAACATTATCATCATCTGACTTTTCGGAGTGGACCTTCTACCAGGAGTAATTTTTGCTGACTTAGAGTATGCTGATGACATAGTTCTATTCGGTGAAGAGTCTGACTAAATGGCGATGGTGATCATTGTGTATCAGAACCTCATACCTCCGTGGTCCCTTTTCATTTTAGTTTCTTTCCCTTTGAGTAGATCGTGAAAGGCTTGGAATTTGTTGCCGAGGGGTATCCTGAATAAGTTGTTTTCCAGTACCCCGAACTGAGGCTGTATAATGACCTTTTGTGATGCTGTCCTACCAGTTGTCCAGTGCTTCTTTATTTTCAGTTTCATCTTGGCCATCACAGGTGGTGATCTGAAACCATAATAACTCTTCTCTTTGTTCTCACGTCTTCCATTGTCCTTCTGAATTTTTCACTGATGCAGATGTGATCGATTTGGTTCTGTGTAGTGTGATCTGATGAAACCCATGTAGCTTTGTGTATGCGTTTATGTGGGAATATGGTGCCTCCTATGACCAGTTTTTTTGAAGGCAAATAGGTGTACCAATCTCTTGCCGTTTCCGTTCCTTTCTCCTAGTACATATCGTCCCATCCTGTCTTCATATCAGTGTTGTGTTTTCCGATCTTGGGCATTTCTCGACAATTGACTGCCGCCTTCCATAAAATCGATCCTTAACATCCTAATTGTCGTCGTTGGTATGCGCACAGCACTGAATGGTATTCATTGTGATCCGTTCCTTCTTTGTTTCAAAGGATGGTTTGATGATTCTGGGACCATGAGATTCCCATCCTGTAAGTGCCCTTTTTGCTTCTTTTGACAGAATCGATGCAACTCGTGAATGTGAGGCATTTTCTTCTTCATGGTCGGAGTACAGCAGCATCTGTCCTGAAGCTATTCTTAGTTGTCCAACCTGTTTCATTGATTCCAAACACCTCCAGGTTGTATCTTTTCGTTTTTACAGCAACATGAATGACCCTACTGATCTCTCACGATGCTCGAACATTTAATGTGACCAAATTAATGGTTCCTCTGGTTTTTAGAACAGACATCGTCCTCGTGACTTCTGAAGCAACTCAGCTTTCATCACGAGACGTCATAACTCTCCTAAGTGAAGACCTCCAACTTACGGGGCAGAGCTGAAACGGTTTGAATTATTTTATCTGGTTATCATTTTTTAACGAGTTAGTTTTCAATGCGATGGGGTTGTTACCTCCGTGCCTAACCCTCCTTTATCTGGATTTGGAGCTGGAGGCAACCTCAAAGGGGATCCAGGCCGAGTTTTTACCTATTCATTGCTGCATTACAAACCAGACTATTTCTATTAAAGCTGAAACCAGTATTTTAACCGTTACACTTTTAAACTCATTCAGTTGTAAACTTGGACCCCCTCGCATCGTATCTCATATACAGTCCATTTAATTCATTAAGCCAAATAGCAAGCTATTGCTTGACTGCTAAGTCATTCAGTCAGCAACAACATAGAACTTAGTACGTACATACATCAGTTCAAGTTGCCATATATGTATATGTTGTACATCGCTTTTCAACAGAATTTTACAAACTGTAAGTCTTTATGAATTATCGTGCTTAATCACGTAAGAAATACATTTCGTTTTTGTCAAGTTTTCTTAATATCTTAGTTGCTGACAAAAGTTCATTATTTAGTAGAAATTCGTTATATGTGAAGTAGGTGAAAAATTAAGGATATTTTTTGTTATTCAGTTACGAAATTTCTGATTAAATTTATTGATTTTGTTCATGATAGCCGTTTTGCTCAGACTGGTGTTACCGCGCTTCATATCACATACGCAAACAGATTTCTAAAGAACCTGCCTGGTGCCGTCCCATAAACAGTTTAAAACCGTGTCACATAAATTTGCTACCTCAGAATGCCTTAGGACACGTCGGTAAAGTGATTTTAGATGTTCAAAATCGTTTACTTCTAACTGGATCTGAGAGTGATTCAAGTATTGAAAACGAACTTAATATGAATATTGAATCCGAATCTAATGACTTGTCGAGTAGTACATTGGAGTATTCACGTAAGGAACTCGAGAAGCTTTCGCTGGGGACGAATAATGAAAATGGTATTCCGGTTTGTGAGATTTTTCCACATACATTAGATCCTGGTAAATCTACAGTTACTTCTTACGATCAATTAGAAAAACGTGTCGTGTCCCCATCAGATTACAAACAGCCGTCGGATAACCAAAATGATGTTCCTACTAACGTATGTGACAGACTTTCAAAACGTCTACAGGAGTGGTTGACTGAAAAAGCCTTTGCTATTCTTACTACCTATACATTTACATCTGAGGAAACATCTTCGATTAATGAGTTACATAACAGGATTTTGCAGCAATTTTACTCAAAACATTTCTCATCAAGAAAGGAAAAAAGTCGTAATGACACTCAATTTTCTGACGTGAGTTGTTTGATTTTTCATTCTACTTTAGCATAATTCTTCAGCGCTTATACCAACCACAGTGTGCAAAAGAATTGTTACATACATTTAGTGCAGAAATGGTCTATAGAAGATGCGAAACTAACAAAGTTACTTTGTTTTGAAACTAAATTGAATAAAATGGCTTATTACTTATGATTAACCAGTCTGTTCTCACTTCGACTTTCAAAAAGTAATTATTTTACTCTTCCAAGTATTGATTACTCTTGTGGTGGTGGTAATATGCAGCGTTGTCAGGAAATTGAAGAGCAGTGCGTGAACAGAGTATTTAGAGACCGGAAGATTAGCAAGAGGTGACAGTATACGATCAGCGGAACACAACAGATTTAAATGGATGATTATAGGCTAGGTGTACATATTTCATAAACAATCTGTTTTTTTTATCAAACACATGTATTCCGTCTTCTCCCACTATGACAAGATAAAGATGGATTCTCTTTCTTTATTCAAGATTGTGTGGATCTAAGTACATCCACTTAAAGTTAGCTGCAAATTTGTACACTTTTAAATTCCTACTTCGTGATTGAGTTGTCAATTCTACTTAAAATAATTCATGTAGATTCTCACATATTTTTTCGGTATGCACTAAAATATTACTAAATTTCAGCTCACATGTTCCGTAGATGTTTATTCTTATCAGTGTGTACACATCTGTTTTATGGTTTTACTTCTCCACATGTTCAGTGATCAGTGTTTTGCCAGTTTATTTCTAGTGGTTTGGTCTCTTGCTTCCACAACCTAAAAATGATCTTAACGAAATCATTTAGGGATTTGTTATGTCTATGTGCTAAGTACAGTCTAAATTAGCTGATATTCACTAAATTTCATCCTATTATTCAGACATTCATATTATGCCTGTTCATTTGTATGAAACACTTGTCTAGTAAGATTAGTATTTTATCCAATACATCATGGGATTATTTTAAGTTTTGCTTTTTCCAGTATCCGCTTACCTGTGTTTTACCGCTTATCGATTCGGTTTCTCCTGAAGTTCTCCGTAGACAAATCCTTCTGGATGATCTCAAAAGAAGGTAGACGTAATTACTATGGTTTCATATTTATCTAGTTGTATACAATACTTTTGTGATAATGTTTGCGTGCAACGTAAGATTTTTCTGTGCTGTATACTCAACTATATGTTTGCTTGGTGCATGATAAAATCCTGATATAAGGTATTATCTTTTTTCTTAAGTTAAGCCGTGTTAGCCTTGTCCAGTTATAGTAATAGCTAAATCAATGTCATCCTTTTACAACAAAGCATAAAATAGTCATGTGAGGAGTGAACATAATTTACTGCTTACCTGAACAAAATTTTATTGAAGGACTATGGAGGAACTAACTGGGTACATTGACAAAAATGGTTATTTAAGTAAGATGATAGTTCCCGTCAATGAATCTTTTCGTAAACAGCCAATTTGAATTGGCTTGAAAAAATTAGTTATCAAGCCCATACAACACAAGATTATATGATTTTAATATTAATATAAAATATGATGGCATGTGTTATCATTTCAATATCAGTAATAAGTCCTGAGCATAAAGTCTGGAGTAAAACTAGACCTACAGTCCTTTTGCTTTGTTTAAAATGATAAGAGACACTCCGTTCATTTTCATTGGAGCTAATTAAATTAGAATTTCGAACGAGCTAAGATTCAGTTCAGCAAGATTTTAGTAGCTTATAATTGTCTTCCTACTTAAGTCAGCAAACTCCGTTGAGAGATAAGTATCTTTTATTACTACTGTGCCTCATTCTTTGACTATGTCACAGCATTATTATTTCAGGGGAGTTCGATTCAAGCAGTTAATTTTTTAATAAAACAATACGAAACAGTAAACTAAATGATTATTCTAATAGTCACCTATCTAAAAAAGCTTCTTTATTTTTTGATTCCAGCATGCATCGAATACTGGATGCTTTAAAATTAAACAGTTATTGTATATACAGAAGATTAGAAAATGCTATAATTTATTTCAAGTGAGTTACTTAATTCTTTGATAGATTTATAGCTCGATTTCATTGAATCTAAGTTTCTGAATGAAGATCCTTTGAAAATTTTTGACTTTTGCTCAAAAGATTATCCCTTCATTATCAGCGAAGATTTTCAGTGGCACATTTCCTAAGCTAGATGGTCTGGTTGGAGATTTTTCGACGTCTTGGAAAATATTGATGATTACCTGAGATGGTTGCTGTTTTATGATTTGTCAATACGAACTTCGCTGAAATCATTCAGTAATTGCAATGTACCATCGTTACGTCTGTGCTTATCTAATAGTACAACTTTTACAATCGTATCTCATCATATTAGTAATTGACTTTTGTCTTGTCATTCAATGTGATCTTTTGGTAACGATAAGGTATTGGTAAGTAAACATCCTATCTATATATCGACTAGTTCAGTTGAACTACGTTGTCAAGGTGACAATTCTCGGTCGAGATGATAGTGTACGGAAATAAAGCAGCTTTAGTAACTTGCGATTTGATACTAATCATTAGTGTTTTATTTTTTCTTTTGCTTTTAGTCTTACAAGTAGGAATGTACATATGAACCCGAACGAAAGCCAATTAATGGCTTTAGCACTCTTATGTCTCATGACAAACGTAGAACCTGCCTTGGTTCAACTCATAAATGATGAATGTCTAACTAAATTGCTAAATTCAATGAATGGACCATCTTTGTTACTGTTTAAAAACAAGATCATAAACCAAGCGATGACTTTGTACCGTTGTGATTCGGATGACTAATCTATATCAGAACCTTAATGCACCAAAATGTTTATTTTTTCCCGAAATATTGAACTTTTAGGTAACCAGCAGTTTCATCTTCTATATGATTAATGCCAAGCATTCACATTATTACACAACAGATCTTGGCTGAAGGGAAAAACTAATACGACAAGGTCTACATTGGCAAAAAAATGAATGTTGTAGTCAAAACGATCATAAAACAGGAAAACTGTTATAACACAAATTAATATTATCTACTCTGTGTACATGTATTGTTCATTATTTTTATACAACAGATAATTTGAATAAAACTCAACGCAGCAATGAAGCAGTTTCTTGGTTTTCAGACACTTTTATGAGTATTGATGAAATATTTTTTGAAAAGATTACAGTATCACTAATGTTGCAAAAAAAACTAACGATTCAGTTAAGTACTGTGATATTTCACTAATAGTAATGACACTATTTCGTTGCCATATTTCGTACCATACTATTGTAGTGAATGAGAACACAGGTGGGGCAACCGAATTGTATTTAGCGAAATTACAGAGTTACTCAGTAAAATTTGAAAACCATATCGTAAATTGTTTATTTGCAAAATATCAGTTCATCCTATCGAACTGGACTGTTCCTGTTGCCAAACATCAATCCATTGTCACTATTCATGCGTTTCATACAAATTCCATTGTTTTCTAACTCTTCCTTTCTTGATCTTTCCCCATCTCCCGCTGCCAGACATTACGTTGACGCTCACGCCATATACTACTTATAAGTAGCTCACACCACACTATATGGATCCTATTCCACTTTTAGGTTATGTATGGCATTGATTTAAATTTAAGATATGTTTATAATATTCTACAGTACTGTGTATTCAGATGACAAGCTAAATAGTCCGTGTTTACCTACTTCAATCAGTTACAACGTAGAACTTCGTACGTACGCACACCAGTTCAAGTTGCCATACCACATTAGCACATACGCGATTGTCACTTCAAATCCCATAGTAGTAGAGATAGTATAAGTAGTAGCAGTAATCGGAAAAAGTAGGGTCGGACGATATTATTCAAGAAGTAAAATCTAGTGAAATAAACTTAAAAGAAAAAGGTGACGAGGAACTCCGAAGGTGAAGACTTGAGAGAACACGAAGAATGAATGCACCCGCACCATTGTAAACGATTTTGAGCCATGTCATTCAGTCCTCTAACCATCGATTACTATCATCTCGCGGACCCGAACCAGGTAGTCTGCATCTGCCAACATGACTCAGTTCACTTGTCAGTGACTTCATGGATTTGTGCCGTGTTTTGGTTTGGCCGCCCCTAGCTTTCTTCCATCCTACTCCTACAACCCAAAACATAGCTCGACTAGGCAGTCGGTGATTGGGCATACACAACACATGTCTCAACCACCTCAAATGATGAAACTTCAATACTTCATCCATCGATTTGCCATCCCTACGTAGTACCCGTTTCCTAACAACAGCATTGACTAAATTAGTCGAAATCAAATCCAATACCCGTAACTGCATTGCTTACTCGATTGTCCCAGGATATACGAGCAGTGCTTCGAAGACACCTATGGTCGAAAACCAGTAGCCTACGTATATCATCTCTTACCGGCCATGTTTCGCAGCCATAAACTAGGGCAGAGCGAACTTCTGCGCAGTAGACTCGGCCTTTGGTTAAAAAACAAATATCTCGCTTACGCCATAAGTGACGCTGGCTGGCAGAAGGCAATCGAGCCTTCTGTATCCGTGTTGAGATTTCGTCAGTCACTATGCCACCAGCGCATATGAGATCCCAAATAAGTAAAGCGGTGAACATGCTCAACTGCTTCACTCCCTATCACTAGTTCAGGTGCGATACAAGCCAATCCTGAAGCGAAATT
The DNA here is from genome assembly GCA_944470395.2 of Schistosoma turkestanicum. Classification (NCBI taxonomy): domain Eukaryota; kingdom Metazoa; phylum Platyhelminthes; class Trematoda; order Strigeidida; family Schistosomatidae; genus Schistosoma; species Schistosoma turkestanicum. The sequence continues at coordinate 27,635,381 of OX103971.1, forward strand.
TCAAATTAGGACGGGGAGAATCGCATCCTGAACATGCATGCACTGTCACTTAGGTTAGTTACCCTACCTTAAAAAAAAACTGCGACCTTTTAAAGTATATAAAGATCTGATTGCGTAATCAAAGTGTACAACATAGGCAAACCAAGCTGATTGTAAATAATACTGAAGATCGACTTACTCACGATTCGTATGAAATGAAGATGATACACGCATGACAAAAATTACTCTTAATGCTGTTATAAGAAACATGTGGCTTTGACAGTTTACTTCAAATACTAGTCTCTTTTTAAATAAAACCAGCTCGAAAAGTGAAGTAGTGTATTGTTTATTTTTCGTAAGTTTCCCACTTCTTAACGTAACATATACATTTATTGTGTATAGGAAATAGTTGGAGAATCTTATTTTGTGAAATCCATATTACAATGCGGTTATGTTTGCTATCAATGCATTTGGTTATATTAAGCGCGTTTTGGAAGAATATATACAAGTATCTAAGCAACTGGATCAAGAGGGCGATTGAAACCTCCACGACGATTCATGTATTGACGATACTTTCGCTGTTTCGCAATGTTTGCCACATAAACGCTGTTTCCAATCACATGTTTTCCCTTTGTAGTACCGAAATTGCAGAAACCCATTGTGCGCATCATTTCTGCCTCCTCCTCGGTTACAGGTTCAGTTGGTTCTGCTAAAAAGGTAGGTGAGTTTCGAAAATAAGTTACCCTCTTCATACTCTACGGTTTCTGCTTCAGCTGTAGGCACAGGGCTCCTAGAGCGTGTACGACGCTTCCACTTTTCATCATTATGATTTTGTTCATGCTTTCGTCGGCTATCACGATCCCTTCTTTTTTCTTTCTCATGTCGGTATCGACTTCTTTCTACATCTCTTTCCTCATAATCATATCCGTGATCACGATCTCTTCGATGGTAGTCCTCTCGATGCTTACGGGAACGTTCGCAATTGTCACTGCGATCCCTGTATCGATCATGAGATCTTGACCGAGGGCGTTTGTCATAATCTGTAGATGTAAAAAAAGCATTAGGTTGAACAGTATGTGACTATATCCCAGATCCTGTTTGTCTAAAATCATACAGAAATATAAAACGTGTTAGAGTTTGATATGGAGTGATTTTTGAGTTTTTTGAATTCGGGCGACTAGTTTATCTATCCTTATGTTTTGAAACCTAATAGCTCGACCTAGCAAGCTATATGGATCGACTAAGAGATCAAATTTCCAGACTTGAACCGAAGACGTGTGAACAGTTGCGGCCCACATGTACACCAAAGGATCTAAGCACTTGCACGCAAGTTTGAATGAGATACGAAAAGTTTCAAGCTTCACTTTATCCCCCATTCGAAAAGAGATTAAAGGTAGTCCTAAGAAAACCCAAATATTTCGTGGTACAGAAACATGGGAATACAGACACTATGAGTATTGATAGTTCAAAGCCGGATTATCTAGATAATGAACCACCATATTTGGTATTAGATCATTCACTTGGCGAAATAATTACAGAATCAACAAGTCAAAACAAGAGTACTCCACATGTGATCAAAAAGGTGAGGTAGGCACGACTAATTACTCAGCCCGTTATATCTAGCGAGCTAACCTAATTCTAGAATTTCAACATATCTATACCTCAGTTTTGGTATTAAAATCCTTCTCTAGTGTGCATTTAAAAAAGACTTTCTCAAGTAATGTCTCAATATCTAGTTTTTTAAAAAATACAAAAATAGTAAACGGAAGCAGCACCTACCCTAATAAAAGCTTTCGGCGTTTTGTATGAGTGTCATATAGGTTTTTTATGCTACATACATAACTGAGTCACCCCTTACCCGACCGTAGCTGCTACCTTGACGTGGTGGTCGGGCTTGCCTATCGTCATGACCCAACCGAGCTATACTGGCTGGAACATATGTTCCTTAAGGTTATACCATGCCAGACAGGTCGATTGGAGAACGATGAGACTAAAAGCAGCTACCCAAGGTCTGAGGGCGAAGTCATACTGCTGACTGCAGAGGGGTGTGACAGCAGTAAGGTGTTTCCCTCGGACAACCAGCATCTGCAGCGATGCTGCCTTCTCACAAGGAAGGAAGGGTTAGAAAAGGTCGGCCCTAAAAATGTCACACCTCCCCTAACTCACGGATTTCCGTCTCCTTGGGTAAGGGTGCCCACTAAGGGCCTTTAAGAACGGAGCTAATACTCAAAATACATTTCATAAAAAGGCCGTGCGTGACCGGCCTCAAGCAGTTGTCCCTTGGACTCTGCGGTCACGCACCAACACTAATCCATCTTCCTGCACCCCCTAATGTCTCTCTTATCTCCACGACTAACTCTTCTCACATTCATTCATCACAGTGCACAGCTAATGCAGACGATACGAGTTCGCGAAACGTCGTTCCTGATCTCCTTAAACCTCGCTCTAGACTACATGTTGGAGCATTTAATGTAAGGACATTGTGTCAAATAGGGCAACAGGCTTCCTTAGCTAGGACTTTAGAATCTCGTGCCATCGATGTATGCTGCGTCTCGGGAACGCGCATACAGGATTCTAGTAAATTCATTAACCTGATTCCACCTTGTCAAAACGAAGAAGCAGCTCGATTTACTCTTCGTGTATCCGGTAGCCCTGATGCTGCTTCCAGGGGTCTTGCTGGCGTAGGCATAGCATTGAGTCGTAGGGCAGAACAATCTCTCCTTGACTGGATCCCAATAGATAGTCGATTGTGCGCTGTCCGACTAAACGGGACAGTAAGGACTCGGAAAGATAGGGACAATCGCCGTTGCCTCTTCATCGTATCTGCCTATGCCCCCACTGAATGCAGTTCAGACGAGGTTAAAGATGAGTTTTACAGAAAGCTCTCGGACCTCCTCCAAAAAGCTAGGCGCTCTGATATAGTAATAATGGCTGGTGACTTTAATGCTCAAGTAGGTAGACTAAGTGAGCAGGAGAGACACCTAGGTGGATGTTATGGTGTCGCGGCTCAGAGAACAGACAATGGTGACCGTCTGTTGCAAGCATGCTCAGACAACCGCCTATTCTTAGCAAACACTAACTTTAGGCAGAAGGAAAAGCATCTGTTGACCTGGCAACCCGCGAAGTCGTCTCAACATTGGACCCGACTAGATCACATCACCATCAGCCACCGATGGAGGGCTTCGATAGAGGACTGTCGCTCGTTCTGGGGCACATGTTTAGATTCAGATCATGCCCTAGTGTGAGCGCGTATTTGTTCGAGGCTTACCGGACTTAGGAAAGACACCGTAAGAAAGCCTCTTAGGGTTTTACTTAATGATAATAAGGCGAAAAATATATTTCGGGAACAACTAGAAAGACAGTTAGGCGACCATTTAAGCGATTCCCATCCGGAGGCAGGTTGGAATCATATCAAGAAGGCTGTGGAAACAGCAGTGATATCTGCTTGTAAGGTTGACCATAAGGCTAGAATGAAACCGTGGATCTCAGTAGCATCCACCGATCTGATGGATGCCCGAAAACTCATCCCACCTGGCTCTGAACATGATGAAGAACGAAGTCAACTTAGGCGCAGACTTATGAAAAGCCTACGTAACGATCGCGAACAGTGGTGGGTGGCGAAAGCAAAAGCGATGGAAAAGGCAGCGGCGATCGGCAACAGTAGACAACTTTTCCGACTTATCAAGGAAACTGGTATTAGGAATCATAGTGTAAGTGAGACTATCTCAGAAAAGGATGGGAATATTATTCATTCTCAATCCAGGAGACTGGATCGATGGGCAGAACACTTTAGGGATCAGTTCAACTGGCCTCGAGCCACTCTTCGGTTACCCACGATCTCCAGTCATCCTGAATGGCAAATCGACCTAAGTCCCCCTAATCTTAATGAAGTTGAAAAAGCGTTAGGAAATCTGAAGCGAGGACGAGCTGCAGGTCCTGATAGACTGACCCCTGAGATATTTAAGGATGGTGGTCCAGTTTTAGCAGCTAGGTTGACTGAGATCTTAGGTAGAATCTGGGAACTGGACGTAATCCCATCCGACTGGTCTCAATCACTGATTGTCCCAATCTATAAGAAAGGACAGAAGTCTTCTTGTGACAATCACAGAGGAATAAGTCTAACTAATATAGTATCTAAAATATTGGCCTCAATAATACTTCGACGCTTAACGAAAGCTCGTGAAGAGCAAACTCGAGAAAACCAATCTGGTTTTCGATCTGGACGTGGCTGTATAGACCACATTTTCACACTACGACAGGTCCTGGAACACAGACACACATTTAGGCGTCCTACAATAGTTGTTTTCCTGGACCCTAAGGCGGCATTTGACTCTGTGGATCGTGAGGTTCTGTGGCAGTGTCTGTCATTGAAAGGTGTACCACAGAAGTACATTAACCTTATACAAGCCCTATACTCGAACACCACTGGTCGAGTGAGAGCTTATGGCGAACTGTCATCTGAATTCTCTACATTCAAGTGGTGTCCGTCAGGGATGTTCACTTTCTCCATTCTTGTTTAATTTTATCATAGATATGCTCCTAGAAATTACCTTATCCTCGTCTGAATTTCCTGGAGTAGACCTCTTACCGGGTGGCTTGCTTATTGATTTAGAATATGCCGATGACATAGTCCTACTTGGTGAAGACGCTGACAAAATGCAGAGTCTTCTGACTACCCTAAGCAACAATGCAAGCATGTTCGGGATGCGGTTTTCCCCCTCGAAATGCAAAATGTTGCTTCAAGATTGGGTTGCATCGGCACCTGAACTAGTGATAGGGAGTGAAGTAGTCGAACGTGTAGACCGCTTCACTTATCTTGGGAGTCTCATCAGTGCTGATGGCCTGGTGACTGACGAAATCTCGGCACGGATACAGAAGGCTCGATTGGCTTTTGCCAACCTGCGTCACTTATGGCGTAGGCGAGATATCCGTTTGCTGACTAAAGGACGAGTGTACTGCGCAGTGGTTCGCTCCGTCTTACTTTATGGCTGTGAAACATGGCCAATGAGAGTAGAAGATACTCGTCGGTTATTGGTTTTCGATCATAGGTGTCTTCGAAGCATTGCTCGTATATCGTGGGACACCCGAGTTAGCAACGCTGTTATTAGGAAACGGGTACTAGGTAAGAATGGCAGATCAATCGATGAAGTGGTTAAACTTCATTAGTTGAGGTGGTTGGGACATGTGTTGCGTATGCCTAACCACCGACTGCCTCGTCGAGCTTTGTTTTGTGGTGTAGGAATAGGTTGGAAGAAAGCTAGGGGCGGCCAGACCAAAACATGGCATAAATCCATGAAGTCGTTGACGAGTGGACTTGGCCATGTTGGTAATTGTCGACTACCTGGTTGGGGTCCGCGAGATGATGATAATCGATGGCTAGAGACCTTGAATGACATGGCTCAAAATCGTTCGCAATGGCGCCAGTGCATTTATTCTTTGTGTTCTCTCAAATCCTAATCTTCTGGGTTCTTCAACACCTCTAGCTTTTACTTTCTAAACTTTTCTCATTGAATCATACTTCGTGAATAATATCTTCTAATTCTAACCTCTCCGATTACTTCTAATACCCTTACTACCTCTTCTACTATTGGATTGGAATTGACAATTATATCTCTGTGCTGATGTGGTATGGCGACATGAACTGATGTACTTACGTACGAAGTTCTACGTTGCAACTGACTGACTGACTGAGTCACCCCTTAACAGTCCACTGAATCTACATATATCAAGCAACAAAACAGAATGAGATGGTAAGGAGTTGAGAACCTTCAACTGCGCAGTCTACGCTCATATGACTAACCATCTTTCCTAGATTTTTCCGTTAATAGAGGAGAATAGTCATAAAATGTGATCGAAACATCAAACTAAATCCCGGTATATGCCTATTATTAGACCGGGTATATAGACTCCAAAATAATGGCGAATTTCAATAACAGTCTAGACAAATCTCATTATATCGTATGGTATGATCTACTACGTTTATAGTACTATATAACAGACATTTTATACGTATAGACTACTGATAAAAACTATGTTCGAGAAAAATCATGTCCAAACTCATTTTTGATGTAAGATGTATTTGATGCGAAAACATACAATAATTAATCCCAGTCAATAGAATTTACGAGAACACTGAAAACGTTCAAACCACCAGAGCAAGTTAATTGCCAGCTGATTACCGACTTTCTCATTGGATCGTTAACAAATGGAATTTATTACTCCGACACGGTTGAAACGCTATCTGTTGAAACATCCAAAAAATCTGGGTCAACTGAAAGATCGAAATTGCTAGGACTAACACAAGTCACCCAGCCTACTGTCATCCACGAACTGACACCGAAATTAGAGTTAAAAACTTTTTTCTGGATGACGACCACTTATGAAATCAAGTTACAGAACCCCTTCACAACTTCAGGCGGTCATGTCGCCGCGCAATCAAAGATTTATGATCTTGCCTCAAAGTTTTACAGTGGCTTTTTCGTGATGTGTAAGATACTAAGAACCAAAGTTGGGCCGTATACATACCGCTAGATAATATAGCGGCAACATAAGTTATGAAATCAGGTGTTACTAGAAGTTGACTACATCAAACCTGCACTCAATAATGGAAAGAAAGTACCAGAAGATGGTAGGGAGTAAGATGTCCATAGATTTACTGCGGAACGTAATGATAGCATACACCGAAAATTCATAATTTTACAATTTCAACACAATGGGTCATAACAAAAGTGGGTGTGAAAAACTTTTGAACAATCATAGCCATGCAAGACATTTCAGTAAAAGATGAAGATACCTACACCATATAAGTTATATTCGTAACAGCTAGACGGGCGAGACGTTTTAGTGTAAAAGGAGAACAAAATAACTTATTGAAAACATCGTGGTCTACCTAGAAGTTTTTAAACAAAGTAAAACAAATCCTAAAACCTGTTAAAATGAACTAGAAGTACCACGTAGCAAGATTACAGTAGTATAAATTAACCATCAAAGTTCATTTCGGCACATACCCCTTGGCATACTTTTTTACAAAATCCCTCTTTGGCGGGTTTCTTAAGGTCAGAACAAACAGACAATGTAAGAGATTCAAACATCAGTTCAGGTTTTTGTAATGGCTGTCGACGGAATAGGAGAATCCTTAAGCTGATGGGCTTCCGTATCTATTAACAGCGGGTAACCGGTGCCTCCAAGTGGGAACCTAGATATATTCAGCCACTTTAAGGGAAATATTACTAAATTGTAATGAAATACAGTCTACAGTCATTAAGAAATGTCAAAGGACTCTGGGGAAGGCGCTTTTACCACCTCAGTCGTTAGCTTCTACAGTTTGACCACTTTTAAAGAGTAAATACGCCAGCAGTCCATTCTACTTTTCTGGTAATTTCTCTTAGGTTTGAGTTGAGTATGAGCTTAAGTAAGTATTGTAAGGGATACACAGGAGATTTTAGAATGCTGTGAGTAAGAACATCACACCAGATAGTGTTACCAAGATTGAAGTCTCTTCTTTCAGTATAAGAGAGTGAAAATTCTCCGGGCCACGAGAAATTTCTTTGTTTAGCTGATGCTGCTTTTGATAAGCCAGACTGGCGCTTTGGTTCACTTCTGAGGTTCCATTTATGTTTACTGGTAAACCTCTTATTACTTTAGATCGTATGCGAAGGTTGAAATATTCAAAGATGCTGTTATACTGGAAGCTCCGCAGTATCAATTTTGGTCGTTCCTTTGTGGCCGAATAAACGGGAAACTCCGGCTTTGGCTTGCCGAAGGGAGTAATTATAAGGAAATAGGCTCTTAGAATTGTAGACTCGCTCGTCGATTAGCTTGAACTAATACTAAAATTCATCTTCTCTTAGTGCCTGTGTATATCATCTCCTTCTTAGTTTGAACTGTATTTGAACCGTTGTCAGTAGTTCAAATATTCCTATCAATAATAGCCTTTAAGTTTTGCATGTAAAGGGTGTGATTACTTAAGGCTGGATAGACTGTGACGTCTGAGGACCATTTGTGGGACACACTGCTTTGTAGCAAATGAGATTGTGCTCAGTAAAATACCTTATCCAGCGTCGAGGTAAAGTTAGGCTGCATTCCCATTCTACCTGTTGAAGTTAGTTATTGTAATCTGACACATTCAGCCGTAATTTGAGTTAATAATATAAATACGTCGTCTTATAATTATTATGATAAAATTAGCGACAAAACTTCAGAGCGAAATTCCAAAGCGTCAACCAAACGGGCTAGGTAGAACAATGAGAAAAAATCGAAGTTATACGATGAAGTTCAAGGTCTGAATGAAACAGATAAGTATGTTGAAATTCATGTTATCAGTAGACGATTAAATAACTTCAAATACTAATGTGACAAAGGAGATACAAGTTAGTTCCAGTAGCAGTCTAAGTCCATGAACTTGAATATGGATTCTTAAAATTGTTCTTTTCTGCGCACTTATATGTACGAACCTTTTCCTTAAGTAAAGTTCATTGTGTTTAAAAAATTAGTGATTGATGGATGGCATACCAGCGGTATATCTGCATCTAGCAACGTCTTGCGTAAAAAATTAACCTACGTAATCGCAAACACCTTATGTACCACTTCCCAATTCCTGTTACATATGTAAGTTGTGCTGACAACGGAAATGTTCGCACAGATTTCTGTTCCCGTACTGTTATTAGCTCATTTTCGCCGACGCCAAATTTGCGAGGTTTTAGCAGTGCAAGCTGGATCTTAAGAAATATTCTATGTTATGATTACATCCCTTTGAATGAAGTTGTTTTTTCAATTCTGGGGGGTTACAGAACGTCAAACCAGAACTCTCCATATATTTTATGTTCTCACTCCAACTGGTTGTCCGGTAACATAAAAACGACGGTTTAGAGAGTTAGTTTACTGCATATTAGTGTTCGTTATGTCCACAACTAACCAATAAAATCCTGATTTAAGCGTTCACAGCTTGTTTTGGTCTGATGTGTCTGTAATTTATCTCTGTTGCATGTGGCCTACCAGTTGAAAGACATTATTATAATCTGACTCATAATTTTATTCATTTCTATAACACACGCCATACTAATTGAAACAGATAAGGTTTAAAGCCAAGTTGTTTTTGTTCTGACTGTAGCTTTCCCACAGACTGTGTATTCACCAGTATCGCGTTTACGGTTCTAAAATTACATCTGCAGAACAAATTTAATCCTATCTAACAGTTTCATTACTTTCGCCAAGCTTGGTTAATTTATTAAATAAAAGGATCTTCACAGCAAATGGCACTTAATTATAATGGAAAGCCAAAAATTCAAGGCAATCAGTATTCCACAAGTTGCTTAAAAAACAATGGCAGGATAGACACATTCATTTAACTAGGAGCAGTTGGTCCAGACACCTCCACTGAGTCTCCAAGAAAGAAAACAGGATGGCACTCCCTTCCAGAATCCTACTCCTGGTAAAACTAGTCGACACAATAGGAATATGGGGAAAATGTGTTTGTAAACTCACATCAAGGAGCCTGCCGTCCAGAAAGATAACAACATCAATAAATGCATCGCAAGCCCAGAGTCAAACTAAACTAACAACTCTACTTTTGAATGTAACAGATGCAATGCATGTGTATCAAGGCAGTAGATATGGGTGCACTCTGAGTCACCCTTGTCTGTGGTTCTGGTGTTGCCTCAACATGAATGGTCCAAAATAATTTATTGGGGGATTTACAACCCCTGCTGAAGTGCTGAAGCTCAGAATGATCAGTTGGTTGAGGCAATATTTCAGCTACCTCTCCTTAGGTTTGATCAAATACTTTTAGCCGAAGATTTCAACACTCGATATATAAGTCTCAACAAACAGCTTTCAGCTTCCGCAGATTTGTTCCAAAAGCGACTTGGCTCAGCCATTAAGAGTTCTGGTCAGACTGAGGATGTATGTAACGCCACTAGATGGACTAAGGAGTAAAACCCCCAAAACCTGCGTCATTTGTTAACAAAGTATCAGCTCCTGCTCAAGGATATCCGTGGCTGCACACCAGTAAGGAGTAGCGACTATGGAGCAGTTATGTTCAACATGGCCACAAACGAAACAATTCGAGAGGAAGAAAACACGTCTCACTTCTGCTAAAGGAGGGACGTTTGCACGGCCATAAGAGAACATTTACTCGCCCAATGGCCAAGAAAGCGACGGACTTTAATAGTAAATCAGGACACCATTAGAAAGGCTGTTATTCACAATGTAACTCAGGGGAATAACATATCTGAATAGAGAAGAACACGGGTTAAGCAAGGCACAGAACACTTGCTACAATCTAAAAGAAGAGCCAGGCACAAATGGAAGGTCTCTCTGAAATATTGCGACAGTCATTTTTAACTGACATTAAGAAACAGATGCAATGCTAAAGTTCGAAGACATAAGCGACGCTTCAAGACAAAGCTAGCTGCAACATTACAGGCAAGTCCAAAATATCGTTTTAGGGTCATAACGAAAAGATAACCTGCAGACCATGGTGTTTGTAATCTCAAGGAACCAAATGGTGATGGTCTTACCAATATAGAGATGAATGAAATCTTTAACATCGACTTCACTGATCAGTTAAACCAGGTACTACGGAGTCCAGAATACTTCTCAAACCTAGTTCTAGCCGATAGCTTAGGGAATATCCGTCTTACTACGGGCTTAGCACTAAGAAAACTAAAATCTTTTGCAAGGAAAGTCACCAGGATATTATTTTGAAGCCGTGTATAGAATCACTCAGTTCATTGGTATGAGACCTGTTCAGGCATTTACTGGGGTCACACCAACTCTCAGATTGATGGAAAGAAGCCCCTCTTTCCCTATTTTTTAAAGTAGATTCAGCCCGTTACAGATGAATTTCATCACCACCAATACTAGCGAAGGTAATGGAAGGACTGGTGAATGAGTAAACAAGGGATTACGTGCATAAAAACAACATCCTCCCTGGAACCGAACACCGGTTCGGAAGAGTCAAGTTATGCTCAACTAATGTTCTTATTTCACGAGGCATCTGGAAAACCTGCAAGGATAAAAAATACGACTTCATATAATACTTCATGATTTCTCGAAAGCCTTCAACAGAAAAGCGAAGAGTTCATTCGAGCTCGTGAGTCTCAACATCAGGGGTTTACAGGAACTATCCTGTGTCCACAGCTCTTCCTGATATTTTTCATCGATTTATTAGACGCAAAAGTCTGGAAGTCCATAAAGAGCGAAGACGATGTGACTGAGCTTTAACAGGACCTTCCAGCAACAGAGGAATCGTCAGTGGATAGTGGGTTAAAACTCAACCAGTCGAAATGTTATTGTAGGATTTAATTTGTCCTACAGATGTAATTCTAAAACCCTAAGCGCAATACTGCCGCTGACAGAGTCAAGAGTAGAGCTATAGTTATTAAAAGTCAATTTGGTTTTAAACTTTATCTGTTTCTAAACAAAAGAAAACTAATTAGTTAGTACAATAAATAAGGAAATTACAATTATCAAGTAAGATGAGCAAACGTACCGGCCAGTATAGCGTGTCTTTAGAAAATGAATGAAAAACATGAGTCACATCTATATAAAATAAAATAATAACATCATTCAATCGACAGGTCATTCACAACAAAGAAAGTTTATAGACCGGTCAAACTAGATAACGTGGTGAGCGCTGAACCAATCTGATTGGTTAGTTATGACATAACTACAATTAGTTATAAAATAACTAACAGTCATATCATGAACATTAACTCTCATACACAGTAAACAGCTTACGTCCCCAATGGAAGTCTGCTCCCAGATGTATACTAAGAGTTTGATTTCAGCCTAATAACCTCAGAGACTGGACATGTCCTCAACCTACGTAGGAAATACAACCTAGGCTAACGCAACTCTTCAAATTGCGCGATAAAACTTGTGATAATCTTCACAGACGTATTCTTAACTCTCTTTAAAACATGCGCATGGCCACACCTTTCATTTCGCAATGTTATCGCACCCTTTCAGTCTCCTAAATCGAGCGCAGTGACGAGCGACTAAATGAGTGATCCAACACTTAGGATTATTCCTTGTGAGTGACATTAGAATCAGAGGTTGTCTGATAATGGCATGCAACATACTATGTACGCCGAATCATCCAAAAACCGAGCATCTTTTTAAAACATCACCACTAAGTTCATCAGGAGAACCCTCCAAAATTTGTACATCAAAGGGCGAACAACCAAGTACATCATCACCTTTTCTCATCAAGAGTTGTCCCAAAATGGAATGTCCTCTCTGCTGAAGTCATCACTGTCCTCTCAGTGGATGGCCTCGAGAAGAGACTTGCTGAACATATTCACACATGGATTATCATCCCTCTCGGAATAAATGTACCAGGTGCTTGTCTCCGAAAATGTTTGTTTTTATTATTGACATTTCCCCAGATCATTAATTTATTCTGTCTCTGTTTGTTCTTCTTCATTAAAATATGTGTCTTCCCACAAAATCTTTACTGCTGATTTATAAATTAATTTAATTATTCACATGGTTCCGAAATTTCACTCTCATAATTACCATTAGAGTTTTCTTCTTATTGTTCTCTACGTTGCCACTAACTTTTTACCGGCCTAGTAATACGATAGCTGTTAGTACCCAGAAATTCTACAGCCCTGAGACGGATGCACTCGTTCAAATCACGGGACTCAAATTTATAAACAACTGACAAGTGACTAGAATAAGTGTAGTCACGTGTGGTCGTATCCCCAGAACATATGATAAAGTAGGCAAACTGGCTAGTATCGCATTTGTTTCTTCGGGTTTATTTTTAGTTACTTTGTTTTGTCTGCTTGAGAAACTACAGTTATTTACGTAAAAATACTTGGTTCAATGAACAACTATCAAAAGAAAGACTGCCTTAAATCTCCTGGAGACGACAGCAGATAATAGCTTAAACCAAAGATTAGTAGTTCTCTAGTAGTAGCTAGAGAAGTAACATGACGTCCAAAGGGAAGCAAAGAGACTATGTTATTAGGAATTCATACATAAAGAAACACACATATGCACATGTATACAGGTGACAGGTAACGTCCATAATGCAAGAGCTTGGAATGTTTTCCCCCAGTATATGATTTAGTGTTAGGAAAAAGTGAAACAGATTTCATTTATGCGTGGTCGTTCAGATGATTTGTCTGAACAGCTTCCCTCTGATTTCCCAAGTAGCCTCTGGTTATATCAGGAGAATAGAAGCAAGGCAAACGAGTTAAATAAGTTTTTCCATCCCTGATATTGGTTTTTACACTGAATAACTTACCCCTGTCACCGATCGTAAAGCACAAGCGGCTGACCAGCATTCTCTGACCATCTCTATCCAGAAGCTTCCTCTCCAGATCTGCCCAGTCACTTTTCATTCTTCTCATGTCTAACATAGATTATGGATGGACTGATTCCCTGGAGTACCTCTTTTCTTTGGCCGAGTTAAAGCTTACCTTTTAGCGTAGCTGAGTGATTTCCACATTGTGTGTCATATCCACCGCAGGCTATTTTTCTTGATTTATTCCTCAGCTGCAATCCGGCATGTTCTCTGCCGCACTAGGTTGTCACTGATGTAGTCTGGCAAACATATCAGCAGTATCTTTTGTAAAAGCCCTGTAACTTGTTGTTGTCAGTCAGATGCAACGTAGAACTTCGTACGTAAGTAAATCAGTTCATATCGCTATACCACATCAGCACAGAGATATAAATGTCAATTCCAATCCAATAGTAGAAGAGGTAGTAAGGGTATTAGAAGTAACCGGAGAGGTTAGAATTATAAGATATTATTCAAAAAGTATGATTCAATGAGAAAAGTTTAGAAAGTCAAAACTAGGGTTGTTGACGAATACAGAAGATTAGGATTTGAGAGAACACAAAGAATAAATGCACTGGCGCCATTGCGAACGATTTTGAGCCATGTCATTCAAGGTCTCTAGCCATCGATTATCATCATCTCGCGGACCCCAACCAGGTAGTCGACAATTACCAACATGGCCAAGTCCACTCGTCAACGACTTCATGGATTTATGCCATGTTTTGGTCTGGCCGCCCCTAACTTTCTTCCAACCTATTCCTACACCACAAAACAAAGCTCGACGAGGCAGTCGGTGGTTAGGCATACGCAACACATGTCCCAACCACCTCAACTAATGAAGTTTAACCACTTCATCGATTGATCTGCCATTCTTACCTAGTACCCGTTTCCTAATAACAGCGTTGCTAACTCGGGTGTCCCACGATATACGAGCAATGCTTCGAAGACACCTATGATCGAAAACCAATAACCGACGAGTATCTTCTACTCTCACTGGCCATGTTTCACAGCCATAAAGTAAGACGGAGCGAACTACTGCGCAGTACACTCGTCCTTAGTCAGCAAACGGATATCTCGCCTACGCCATAAGTGACGCAGGTTGGCAAAAGCCAATCGAGCCTTCTGTATCCGAGCTGAGATTTCGTCAGTCACCAGGCCATCGGCACTGATGAGACTCCCAAGATAAGTGAAGCGGTCTACACGTTCGACTACTTCACTCCCTATCACTAGTTCAGGTGCCGATGCAACCCAATCTTGAAGCAACATTTTGCATTTCGAGGGTGGAAAACCGCATCCCGAACATGCTTGCATTGTTGCTTAGGGTAGTCAGAAGACTCTGCATTTTGTCAGCGTCTTCACCAAGTAGGACTATATCATCGGCATACTCTAAATCAGAGGGCGACTTTCCTGGCAGCAGGTCTACCCCTGAAAAATCTGACGAGGATAATGTTAACTCTAAGAGGATGTCTACGACAAAGTTGAACAAGAATGGGGACAGTGGACATCCCTGACGGACACCACTTTGTGTAGAGAATTCAAATGACAGTTCGCCATGAGCTCTCACTCGACCAATAGTGTTCGAGTCTCTTAGTCAATTAAAAACGAAAACATCACATTGAACACTCTATTTGCACACCATCTTTGAGTCCTTACTTCCAACGATCCAGCCTTGTCACAAGAAGACTTCTGTCCTTTCTTATAGATTGGGACAATCAGTGATTGAGACCAGTCGGATGGGATTACGTCTAGTTCCCAGATTTCACCTAAGATCTCAGTCAACCTAGCTGCTAAAACTGGACCACCATCCATAAATATCTCAGGGGTCAGTCTATCAGGACCCGCAGCTCGTCCTCGCTTCAGATTTCCTAACGCTTTTTCAACTTCATTAAGACTAGGGGGACTTAGGTCGATTTGCCATTCAGGATGACTGGAGATCGTGGGTAACCGAAGAGTGGCTCGAGGCCAGTTGAACTGATCCCTAACGTGTTCCGCCCATCGATCCAGTCTCCTGGATTGAGAATAAATAATATTCCCATCCTTTTCCGAGATATTCTCACTTACACTAGAATTCCTTATACCAGATTCCTTGATGAGTCCAAATAACTGCCTACTGTTGTCGATCGCCGCTGCCTTTTCCATCTCTCTCGATTTCTTTACCCATCACTGCTCTCGATCGTTGCGTAGTCTTTTTATTAGTCTGCGCCTAAGTTGACTTCGCTCCTCATCGCACTCAGAGACAGGCGGAATTAGTTTTCCAGTACCCATCAGTTCTGTAGATGCTACTGAGTTCCACGGCTTCTTCCCAGACTTATCGTTTACCTTACTAGAAGATATCACTGCTGTTTCCACAGCCTTCTTGATATCATTCCAACCTGCCTCCGGATGGGAATCACTTGCGTGGTTGCGTAACTGTTTTTCTAGTTCCTCCTGAAATATTTCCTTAGCTTGATTATCATTAAGTAAAGCCCTAAGAGGCTTTCTTACGGTGTCTTTCCTACGTCCAGTAAGCCTCGAACAAATACGCGCTCCCACTAGGGCATGATCTGAATCTAAACATGTTCTCCAGAACGAGCGACAGTCCTCTATCGAACCCCTCCATCGGTGGCTGATGGTGATGTGATCTAGTCGGGTCCAATGTTGACATGACTTCGCGGGTTGCCAGGTCAAAAGATGCTTTTTCTTATGCTTCAAATTAGCGTTTGCTAGAAATCTGAGCATAGGTTCAGCAGACAGTCGCCATTATTTGTTAGATTACCGCAGAGTCCAAGGGTAACGCACGGCCTTTTGATGAAAGTTTTTTTGAGTATTGACTCCGCTGTTAATCCCCTGAGTTGGCATCCCTACGACCGAAGAAGGAGATCCATGAGTTAGAGCGAACTGTGAAATTTTCAAGGTCGACCTTTTCTGACCCCTCCTTCCTTGTGAGAAGGCAGCATCGCTGCAGATGCTGGTTGTCCGAGGGAAACACCTTACTGCTGTCACACCCCTCTGCAGTCAGCATTACGACTTCGCCCTCAGACCTTGGGTAGCTGCTTTTAGTCTCATCGTTCTCCAATCGACCTGTCTGGCATGGTATAACCTTGAGGAACATGAGTTCCAGCCAATATAGCTCGGTTCGATCATCACGATAGGCAAGTCAAGGTAGCAGCTACGATTGGCAACTTGTTGTTGTGAGATATCTTGAATCTATTAACCTACTGAACGATATACTAATACACATGCGATATATTTGGTTTTGTGTTGTGTGATCCAGAGAAATTCATGTATTTCTGTGTATTTGTTTGCGTGGAAATATGATGCTGTTTATAATCATTTTGTTGAGGGCACATGGATTTGCGAATCTCGTCGCTTTTGTTCCTTTCTATCAGTCCGTGTTGTACGATGATCCCCTCATATGCATTGTTGTGCATTCCAACAGTGGCGCTTAGATCCACAACAGAATGGTTTATTCTTTTTTTGGGCAATGATCGACAATTGACTGTAGCCTCCTATGGAATTGATCAACGTTTTTTTCATTGTTATCAATTCTGGGCACAAAGCACTGAGTTATATTTACTGTAATGCTTATTTCCTTTGTCTTGAAATTTGCCACGATGACCATGGGCCCATGAGATTTCCATGTTATAAGTGTTTGTTGGGCGGTGTTACTCCTTATGTGTGTGAGGCATTTTCCTCTTCCTGACCGTAGTAAAACAGCATTCCCCCTGAAACTAATCAATTTTGCCCAACGTACGTTCAGTGTGTTCCACTTTATCAGGTGCCACTAGCAACCGTAACATCTCTTTCGGTCTGTCACATTGTGTACACCTTCCATGTACCTATATCAATTGTTGCTCTGATTGACAGAACGGCTATCGGTATCTTGACTTGAGGCGAAGCCAGACCTTCACTTTGGAGCCTCATAGCTTTTCTAAATGAAGATCGGCAAACCCCGAAGGCGGAGTTCTAATGGTTTAAATGAAATGTTCTGGTAAGCGTTCTCTTTTAACGTGGTTGCTTTCCACGTGAATTGGTTACTAACCGCATGCCCAACCATCCCTCTTTATCCGCTTTTGGAAGTGCTCTAAACGGATATTTATTTACCTAGTTAAATATCATTTCTCAATTAACTCAAGTTCAACTTGTTCAAACAGCTGCCTAAGCTGATCAGTCTTCTAAATAATTTAGAATTAACCTGTCGACTTAGATTTGTTACTACAATTAATGCTTTATTTCTCAATGTTATTGCCAGTTCAGTGTTTAGTAAGCCTAAAAATGACTGATCACTTTCAACTAAGCTAATTTTTTTTGCAGTATAGGTTGATCAGAAATTCTTTATGGGTGAAACCACAAAAACGGATTTCGATCATTTTATGCTCAGTTTTCTTTTTTATGGAATTGAATTATTGTTTAGATGAGATTTGTCTATTATCATTTATACAAAGAAAGAAAACAATATCGGCTTTTCCGGGTTTTAGTTTAGTTGATGTCACTTAATAAATGCACGATGCATTTTTCGGAAATCTGGAGTGACTTACGGAAAGTTTATAACCATCTCATCAAAAGGTGGCTATTTATTATTTTTAGTTCTTTATAGAATAATGTTAGTTAATAATTAAACAACCAGTACATATGAAGATAATTTATTTTCTGTGTGTGTGGGGAGTATAAGCTTTATTCTTTTTCAGTCAGTTGATAATTGGTTGAAAACTATGTCAGTCCGGAGAACGATTCCTATTATAATGTGTAACGACGTACAATGTTGATATAATCTGTTGAACATAGTGGTGAAATGTCATTATTTTTATGTTGTCTACAAATATCATCACCATAAAAATGTGTTAAGTTATAATTAAAAATTCTTTAGATATCTTCTATACAACTCTGATGTACGTTTATGTAAATAAATAGATGCACAAATTACCACCACATGCTATTAATATATGATATTCCAACAATATATTTTAGTGAACAATAAAACTATTATACCAGTAGGTAACTAAAGGAAAATAGACTCTTAATACTCTTGAAATTCTCAAAAACCTTACAAATACAAACACTGAAAATAAGTGAATAAACCTATGATATGTGATAAAATTGGTGTGGCCTTTGAAGAAATGTACCATATTTTACTTTCAGTTATTATATGTTTTATGAACTATTTCACTTTGGTATTTAATTAATCTTTTATAACAATATTTGTTATCTTTATGGTAATTGAGTAAGTATTTATTTAAGCCATTCTATAAATATTGTTTAATAGTTTTTTATATTCATAATATTTACGTATTGATTTAATTTATTTTAACAAAGCTATGGTGAAAAGTAGAATAGTTAGTAGTGATAGGCAGAAGAGAATAAGTAGTAGTCAAATAAAATCCAAAGCATTTTCTATGTTTTTTTTGTTTCTGTCAAGCGTCTAAAATAGAAATGCGCATTTAGATGATTCTTACCTTTATACTTTAATCTATATGACTATAAGTTGTAAATAGTTTTAAATTATTAATTTATTCACTTGATCAAGCTTATTATAATGTTTGTTAAAAATGGACTTGATAGGTTTTATTACTACTAGATACAGTTTTTATTCATTCATACATCAGAGGTATCTTTCCAGTATTTTCATGTTTTATTGATGATATGAGGTACTCTATAAAAAAAATAAACTCGTTTTCAATAGTCATGGTGCTTTTATTCGTCGTCCTTCTTTTGATGGATAAATGACAATCTGATGCATGGAATCATTTGAGTTTTATTACAAAAATTTAAAACAGTTTACAAAAAATTAAAATAAGTGAACGAACGGATTAATCAAGTTCTTTTCATAGACTGTCAACTATTCAGTCATCTATCTATAAAATTGTTGGATGTAATAAGAATGAGTAGAACTTGACGAAATAAAATCAATGATAATGAAAATATTATGGTGGTGTTTCGTTCTCTGAGCTGGTTGTTGGTGGTAACCAGCTCAGAGAACGAAACACCACCACAATCATCCACCTGAGCTACAAATTTTCTCCACCATCTCAATGAAAATATTAACATAAATAAACTTTTGTACAAGTAAACTGAAGTAAACGAATGGAAAGTATGTGGTGTGCGCTACTTATAAGTAGTATATGACGCGAGTGTAAACGTAATGTCTGGCAGCAGAAAATGGGAGAAGATCAAGAAAGGAAGAAGAATGGGAACACAATGGGATTTGTATGAAACGCATGAATAGTGAAATGTCAGACAATGGGTTGATGATGGATTGAAGATTTGCAAATTAACGGTTACGATATGGTTTTCCTATTTTACTGAGTAACTGTGTAATTTTCGATAAATACAATTCAGTTGCCCTCACCTGTGATCTCCTTCACTACAAGTATACAATAAAATTAGAACAAAAGATCTGGGAAAAGGATGAAGGCTTATGTTCTGATTAGTTTGGGTATGAGCTTATGGTAAGAAACCATTGATGGTGATTTAACTGAACCTTATACCATGATATAATAGACTGTTGTGTTAATCAAGTGATTACTTGACTAAATTCGATTCTTTGAATGACACAGACATTGGTCAAAATTAAGGGACATTACATAAAAGTAGTTATTATCTAGTTAGTTAGTTTGCAAATTATTCAAAGTAATTATAAGTTTCATAAATTTATAAACTTTTTCACCAATCAAATTGTATCATTTAATAAATCCATATTATATTTAGGTATGCATTATCAACTGACAGCTGATGTTTTAATTCCTGATTATCTTAGTTAGAAAAATAATGCCAAACAACTCACATTTATATTGTATGAGAACTAAATACATACTTGGATTTAGTTGGATAAATGTAGAAGTATTGACTTGAAAGTTAATTGAATTATATTGAATCAAAAAATTAACGAGTTCTGTACACAAAATAAGTTACGACTTTATAAAACAAAATATAAACAAACACCAGGGTTATCGTAATCGTCTATAAAAAGGAAGTTAGTAAACACATTTAATACAAAATTGTATCTAACGTGATCAAATAGATCAAACGATCGATACACATTGCAACAACCAAGGTATTCTGTACGAATCTGGGAAAAGTATACACTGTTGTTTGTTTTATCGATAGCTATAGAATGTATTTCATTTCATTTCTTAGGGTGTTTTTTCTAAAGAGTAATGAACCTCTTTTTTTACAAGCAGAATTATATTCGTGGTGACGCAAACTTTGAAATCATGCACAATTATCGTAACCTACTAGAAAGCAGAGATTTCAGTTTGCTCATCAGCAATAAAACATAATTTTCTTATAAAGTACCTCATAGGATAACACTCTTTACAACTATAAATAAAGCTTTTTCACCAGAATAATTTTTGTAACGCACTGAGGTACACAACGATGTAAATAAAGTATAACATTTGTATTTGTCGCTACTGAATTAATTTTTGTTTGAATTTACTCAGATTTTGAGAGGATAATTTGATTATTTTGACTATATCAACCGACCATTGTTTCTAGAAGTATATATGTATACAATAATCAGATTGTATGTAATTCACCGATCAAATAGGAAATATGTTTTATAGTATATATTAATTTGTAGATTTTATATCTTTTTACATGATTCGCTAGTAAACTAGAAATGTGATAATGATCAACTAGGTGATGTTTCAATTGATAACTAAAATATACACTTAATCATTTTGTTCGTATATCTTTATTACTGGACAATAGTTAATATAATATATAGGTCATCATATAAACAATTTCATTAAGAAATAACTAAATGTTTCTTTACAAATAAATACATCATAAAATGTAAATAATAGTTCATTTAAATTGATTTCGAAAAATAAATTCTTCATACTTTATTTCACTAGTTTTATATTCAATTTAGTACATATTTTATAGTTTTGTGAACACTACATTGAGAATGGATTTAAAGTTTCGTTTAAGTTCGTATTTGTTTAGTTATATTAATAATATTCAGAAAATTTATATCGTTTATAAGCATTGAATATACAGTTAATTGAATCATAATATTTTGACACCGGGTTATTCAGTTTAAGGTAGTCTGATTTTAGAGTGAATAGGTATTCCTAAATATTTTCGTCTTCTATGGAATGTCAAAATATTTACAAATCCGCAGTCATTAAATAATGAATACATTAGTTTAAACAACAGAATAATACAAATCCTTACGAATGAATAATCATATCCTTTGAACAAGTTATTCGCTATTGAAACTCAGTGGTCCAGGCATTTGTGTTTAAAATAATCGATTTTAGATTATGACCTTGATGTGAAAATTATAATTTCAACAGTTACATGCACTTGATGAATGTCTAGATGGGATAAAATTGTTAACTATCAAGTTCAGAAATACTTTCCGATGATGAAGCATCAACTCATATTACAGATTTCTCAGTAAGGACTGATGCGAATTCAGTCCTGAATACTTACAATGGACTAACAGAAACACAAATAAATAAAAAAATTAAGCTGTTTTTAAATAACATGTGAACTTACTGCAATTTGTTCATGGGTGGATAAATTTAAACAAAAAATAACTGGAAGCTAAAATTCGCATGCAAGGTTGATAAGAGAGTTTATTTTCAGATAATGCTACAGTTCTGTTAATTAGCGAATAAGAACTCTTTATTTCCGAGTTGAATAGGATTTTTTTCAGTTGTTTTTACCATCAATAGTGAAAAAGCTCATGAATATGGAGATAGGATCGACAAGTGAGTTTCAGTCCTGCATATACGTTCTTGATCTAAAAGCGTTTCCACATTGTTTTGGAAAAATCTGTAATATTTCCTAAAATTAGGATAATTCACTATACATGAACAGCCTTGACTACGTGAAAGCATTTGATAGTGTAAAAAGGATGATATTACGAAAATTTCCCTGATAATAGGTTGTACCTGAGAAGATAATCGACATCATACGGAATTTTCAAGATGGACTACAATACAAAATCGTGCATGCAGGCCAACACACAGCTTCATTTTAATTACTTACTCCCGCTTCTTCTCTTTAATATGGTGGTTGATAGGATTATGAAGACGTCAGCATTTCACTGGAAGCACGAAACACAGGAGACAATTAATGCGCAGCTAGATGATTTAGATTTCACAGATGACGTAGTCATTTTAATCTCACACACAGAGAAAGAAATACAGGGAAGGGCCACTGTATCAGCAGCCTCTGCGGCAGCAGGTTTAAACATACAGAAGGGAAATGGTAAAAGCCTTGGATATGGTACAGCATACACCAACTAAACGATACTGGACGTGGAAGCTGCAGAAGATTTGGAAGCTATTACATACCTGGGAAGCATCACTGAACAACACCTTGAATTCAAAACAACTCTCAGCCAACATCATGGTCAGAATCTTTAGTACAAATGTCAACACATTTCTATTGTGTTGAATGAAAACTTGGAGACCTATGAAAAACATCAGTCAAAATATGCAAGTAAGTCTGGGGATGAAGCGGTTGCTCAGTGTGATTAAAGAAGACAGCTTTCACATCGTTTTATCTGTTGATTTCATAGTAATCAGTTTCGATAAACAATTACAATAGTATTTCTTTGTGTTTTCTAAGAAGTAAAATATGTATTGTTAAGACATTGTCATTGTGTAACTCTTAATCATATCACCTTACTGGGGTTTAGTGACACTAAATAACGGAAAGTAATAATTATTGGAGAGACTAACCTAAGAAACCATTATTATCACGGATAATACTACTGAAATCTGCTGTAATGTCTAATTTTTTATCGAATAAGAATGTGCTAAGAATACCAATGAAGACACAGATTTTCTCAAACCTTAATTAAACTGAAATTTAAATTTGTAAAATTATGAACGTTTATTGGGTGTTGTAATCCAAGGAATATTGAATAGTGGTTATAATCTAATCCTCAGCTCCTCAGCCATGAGTACTAGTGACCTTGTATGGGACCAGATGTAGAACCATTAGATCTTGTTAGTGGAACGATACCATTAATTTAGTGGACTGGTGTCCGCATGTTCAATATTAGTTGATCTGTTATACACTACTATTCTTGATCGATTCGATTGGCAGATTAATAAGTCACTTCCTTGTTTAACTAGTTCGCAGCTCAATGGTTACCACTAAAAACTGCAACAAATATATCTGCTTTTAGTTGTATATCAATTTTGCCAACATACATTTTAATAATTACAATACCTTTAAATTTACACTTTTAAACGATACAGTATTTTTGACCTCAAGACAGAAAGAATATTTACTAGATTGTTGTAATCATCTATAGGTAATTATAACAAGAAACGGTGTTTTGTGTGGCGTTAGCTGTTGCGATAGCATCCATGATGAAGTTCACTTGTTTAAAACAAAATAAACCAATGAATACCATAAATTATTAAGTATACATTTATAATATCTATCATGTGTTTATCAATGTAAATATGATAATGTTATAAAATAAGCGATATTCATTTAGGATTTTTAAAAAGGAAAAGAATTTTTTCAGATTATATTATCCATGTAGTTTACAATAAAATATAATCAGATGTTTATCAGTAAATATGTCAAATGAATGAAATCTTTTGAGGATCATCCGATGTAATTTTCGTGGTGGTGGATGTTCTGGTTGTAGGACTTTCATTGCTTTTCTGAACAACATCATTAGCACAAACTTCAGATAGATGTGAAGTATTCGAATATCTCCACAGTTGACCCGTAGCTTGTTCTGTTAACCTCGATCTTGATTGGTTGCTGTTGACCTTAAATCTGTTGTTGTTTGCACGTTTGTTTTGACTGTATCCCCCTTTGATCTTTTTGTTGATCCTATGTTACCTATGGTTTTTCTGATTGGTTGGCAAATTGGGTCACTGTCGATGTGTTCGTTTATTAATCAGTAGTTCTTAGTGACATGGGATCTGATTTCGATTCGAATGACAGTTTGGCATTCTGTGAAATAAATCTTTCACCTAATTTCCGTGTGTTATTCTTAGTCCAACCCTGTTTGTGTTATGGAGGTAATTAAGATCCAATACGATTTATTTGGAATGCATCTATCACATATGCTCACCGAAGCAGACAGACAATAAATAGAAGCATAAAATCAAAGTGGAAACAAAGCGAAGAGGGCGAGTTAGTCAACTCCATGTGATGAAGCGCGACTAAATATTTATAATCAGACAAAAGTAAGCTAGACATGTGATAAGCGAAGTAAGCAGTGCATACATGCACTCAAATAAAAACAACCAAGGTTATGAAAGAATAAGAATAGCAGCTGGGGCAGAATAGGTTAATCAGATTTTCAAAAGCTTGGACAAGCTCTGCTGGCTCAACATTTTAGTACACACTACAGATCTTTAAGTACATAATGACGGTGCAGTTATATAATAGTACAAGAGGGAATAATTGTTTTTTCATTCCAAAATTACCCCCTTAGCTGGTTTACTTACGCCTGTTACTCCCAATGGAGCATAAGCCGCCAACTAGCATTCTCCAACATACTCTGTCCTAGGACTTCATTTACAACTCTGTCCAATATCTGTTCATCCTTCACATTTCTGTTTCCATTTCTCGGCATAATGTGTTTCTTATTCATCATTTCTTCCGTTAGCCTTAAGGATTCTAGTTGAGGACTCGTCTTGTGACACAGTTGGGTACTTTCCTCAATGTGTATTCTATCCACTTCCAGCGTTTGTTCGTGATATCTTCCTCCACTGAAATCTGGTTTGTCCTCTCCCACAGTAGGTTGTTGGTGATAGTGTTTGGCCAGAGAATCCGAAGCATTTTGCGTAGTAGTCACAAAATAAGTGACTACTTTTTCATTATTATTTGATTTTCAATAAAATCTGGTTAAACACTATTATTTGTCTGTACACAACTAAAAAAACAATGTAATTATGTTAATCAATGAAATTCAGACGTGACTTTTATTGAAAGTAAAGTCTTGACTTCATATGACTAGTGACGAGGTTAAGTAATGTATAACTTATAAGTTGAAATGTGATACATATGTTTTTCCAAAATGTGTTAATAAATATGAGCAATCAATATTTGTAGTGACGTGTCATTTTAATTCAGTTACATACTCTATTTCTATGTGATTTAAATCTATTTCTAACTGACAACAACCTATTTTATTGGCCATACAAATGTTACTGTATCTAATCTAATGTCAATGAATGGAAATGTTCCTTCTCAAAATCTATCACGAAGTGTGATAAGTGAAAATGATAAATTTAATACGGACGAAAAAAATAATCGTTTGTTGAAGTGAAGACTTATGGTTTATTCTTAGCGTGATGAAACATCCCAGCAGTACATTCTACCTTGAAGTGGTGGTCAGGCTTGCTCATCGTGATGACTTAACGAAGCTATATTAGCTAGAACATTTATTCCTATAGGTTCTACTATACCAGGCAGATCGATCTGGGAACGGTAAGAGTTAAAGCAGAAACTCGAGGTCTGAGAGCGAAGTTATACTGCTGACTATGTCGGGATGTGACAACAGTAAGGTTTCCCAAGGACGACCGGCATCTGTAGTGATGCTGCCTTTTCACAAAGAAGGAAGGGGTTAGAAAAGGTCCACCCTAGAAGTGCTACACCTCACCTTACCTCATGGATTTCTGTTTCCGGCTGTACGGCCACTTAAAGAGTAGAGCTAACACCTCAAAATCCTCCGATAAAAAGACCGCGCGCGGCCGACCTGAAGCAGTTGGCCTTTGGGCTCTACGGTTACGCTCCCAGGTCGCTAAGACCAACGCTAGTCCAATTTATTTATCAGCTTCCGCAAGAAACACACTTCTACCGTGTGGGCAGCCAGAGCGTTACATCCGCTCTCATACCCGTAACAGTACACGAGATCAAACTAGTCACAATCAGATCCTTCCACCGGCCCCTAAAATCTCTCTTATTTTCACGACTCACACTTCTCACATCCCTTTATCACCGTGCACCGCTGATGCAAACGATTCGAGTTCATGAAACGTTATTCTTGGTCTCCTAAAATCCCGATCAAAACTGTATGTTGAAGCTTTTAATGTCCAGATATTTTGTCAAATAGGGCAACACACCTCCTCAGAAGGGAATTTAGAACCTCGTGCATTGATGTATTCTGTGTCTCCGAGAAACGCGTACGAGATCCGAGTACTGCGATTATTTAGATTGCATATTGTCCGGATAATGAGCCAACTCGGTTTTGGCTTCGTGTATCTGTAAGCCATACTGCCGCTTCCTGTGGACTCGCTGGCGTATGTATAGCATTGAGTCCTAGGACAGAACTAGCTCTCAAACGTGATCCCAGTAGACAGTCGCTTGTGCGCTGCCCGACTAAACGAGACAATAAAAACTCGAAAGCATAGAGATACTCGCTGCTTACTCTTCTTTGTCTCTACCTATGTTCCCGATGAGTGCAGTTCGGATAAGGTAAAAGATGAGTTTTACAGAAAGTTTTCAGGCTGTCCTCAAAAACTGAAGTGCTCTGATGTAGTAATAGTGGCTGGTGATTTCAATGTTCAAGTGTGTAGACTAAGCAAAACTGAATGACACCTGGGTGGATCTTATGATATAGCAACTCGACGAACAGTTAATTGCTGTTTGCTGCCGCTGCGCTCAGATAACCACCTATTTCTAGCGAATACTAACATTAAACATAAAGAGAAACATCTTTTGACTAGGGAACCCTCAAACTCGACCCAACGATGAACCCAACTAGACCACATTGCTATCGACCACCGATAAAGATGCTCGATAGAAGATTCCCGCTGATTCAGATCATGCCCTAGTGCGAGAGCGTATATGTTTGCGTCATACTGGGCGTAGGAAAGGCACCGCAAGGAAACCTCTTATGGTTCTACTTAATGATAATGAGGCTAAGAATATATTTCAGGAACAACTAGAAAAACAGTTAGGCGACCATGTAAGCGATTCCCATCCGTAGGCAGCTTGGTCTGATATCCAGAAATCTGCGCAAACAGCAATGGCATCTGCTTGTAAGGTAAACCATAAGGCCATGAAGAAGTCATGGATCTCAGTGGCATCTACCGAACAGATGGAAGCTCGTAAACTCATCACATCCGGCTATGAACACGATGAACAGCGAAGTCAGCTTAGGCGCATGCTGATAAAAAGCCTACTCAATTATCGCGAACAGTGGTTGGTAGCGAAAGCAAGAGCGATAGAAAAACAAGCCATGGTAGTTAACAGTAGACAACTGTTCCGCCTTATGAAGGAAACCGGTGCTAAAGATCCAATGGTTTGCAAAACTATCTCATAAAAGGAGGGTCGTATCATTCATTCTCAATCCGGGGGACTGGATAGACAGACAGAACACTTTAGGGGTTAGTTCAACTGGCCTTCAGCCACATTTTCGTTGCCGACCAACTCCAATCATTCTGAATCGATATAATTCCTCCGACTCTTTAAGAAGTTGAGAAAGCTATAGGAAATCTGGAGCGAGGAAGAGTGGCAGGCCCTGATAGGCTAACCTCCAAGATTTTTAAGGATCATTGTCCAGTTTTAGCAGTTAGATTGACTGAGATCTTACGAGGAGTCTGGGAACTGGGCGATAATCCCATCCGACTTGTCTCAATCGCTGAGGACAAAGAGGACAAAAGTCCTCTTGTGACAATCACAGAGGAATCATTTCAACTAATATAGTGTCTAAAATGTTAGCCTCGTTAATACTCAGACGCCTAACTAGAGGTCGTGAAGAGCAGACTCGAGAAAATCAAGGTGATATGAAACCTGGACGTAAATTTATGGACCAAATATTCTCACTCCGTCAGGTCCTTGAACATAAACACACATTCAGGCGTCCAACAATTGTAGTATTTCTCGATTTTAAGGCAGCATTCAATTCCGTTGATGGCATGTCACTGAAAGGAGTGCCAAAGAATTATGTTGACCTTGTACAGGCCCTATGGTTTGACACACCTAAACGAGTCAGAGCTAATAGCGAACTGTCATCAGAATTGATTATTTCAAGTGGTGTCCGTCAAGGTTGTCCACTTTCTCCATTCTTCTTCAACTTCGTCACTGATGTGCTTTAAGACATGACACTTTTACCGTCTCACTCTTCAGGAGTTGACCGTCTACCAGGAGATTCACCTATGAACTTAGAGTATGTCGATGACTTAGTTCTGCTTCGTAAACACGCTGACAAAATGCAGACATTCTCACCACCGTAGGCAACAATGCAAGCATGTTCGAGATTCGGTTTCCCGGTCAAAAAGCAAAATGTTGCTTCAGGATATGCTTGCATGGGCTTCTGAATTAGTGATAGGGGGTGAAATAGTCGAACGTGTAGACCGCTTAACTTATCTCGGGACTTTCATCAGTGCTGATAGGCTGGTGTCTTACGAAATTTCAGCACGGATACAGAAGGTTTGAATGACTTTCGCCAACTTGCGTCATTGATGGCGTAGGTGAGATATCCATTTGCTAACCAAAAGGACGGGTTTACGGCACAGCAGTTTGGTGTTTCCTACTTCACGGGTATGAAAAATGGTCAGCGAGAGTAGAGGATATTCGTATGTTACTAGTTTCTGACGACCGGTGTCTGTGAAGCACTGCTCGAACACTCCAGAACCACCGAGTATGCAAAGCTGTTGTTAGAAAATGGGTTTTAGGCAAGGCTGGCAGATCGATAAATGAAGTATTTAAACTTCATCAGTTGAGGAGGTTGGGACATGTGTTGAGCCTGCTTAATCACCAACTGCCTTGTCGTGCTATGTTTTGTGGTGTAGGGCTGAGAGAAAGCTAGAGCGGCCTTAACGAAACATAGCACAAAAGTCACTGACGATTGGACTGAGCCATACTGGTATGTGTAGACTTTGTGGTTGGGGTCCGCGAGTCGATAGTCATCGACGGTTTGAAACCCTGAATGATATGGCTGAAAATCGTTTATGATTGTGCAGGTGCATTCATTCTTTGTGTTGTCTCTAATCCTAAAGTTCTGAATTAATCACCACCTATATCTTACTCTCTTTAAGTTTATTTCATTAGGTTATACTTCTTGAATGATATCTCTGAACCCTAATCCTTTCCATTACCGTTAATACTTATGCTACCTCTACTACTATGAGATTCGAATTGACTACTGCATCTCTGTTCTAATGTTGTATGCCAACCTGGACTGACCTGCGGACGTATGAAGTTCCATGTTATAGCCAACTGTGATGAAACATTACATCAACCAAATGTAATCACGTCTAATAAATCGATTTTTATAAAAAAAAAAGAATGCTGCGTGACTCTATGACCTATTAAAAAGTTTAAATTTAAGTTTGAAAGATTTAGAAAAAAATTGTTCATAAAGTCCTTGATAATCATTATTCTGACCAGTTAGTCAGTTATTATAGATAAAAAAAACTTGCATTCTTGCGTTCATGAAGTCTAAACGTATACAATACAAAATTACCTTATATAATCAGGGTAGTCTTAAATTATTCTATAAACAAAATCCGTATTCATATTAAAACTTGTTAATTTCATTGTTTATACTAGAAGTTCAAGCGAAACAGTTTATACACTTAACATACAAATGTCATGTGATATGACATTTAGATTTAAAATATGAATAATAAATTTTTTATATGTATATCAGAAAAGATCAATCTATTTATCCAGTTCATGAAAACAATCGATTTTACAGTGTTTACTCACATTTCACTTTTAAGCGCATTCTCTCACTTACTCAGAATTATTTATCATGTTGAATAAATATGACTATAGATTTCATAATTGGCCTAACTTGACTAACAACAGGAAATTCAAACAAAACATCAAATGTATGTTTAGAATTCAACCAACGTCTATGAAATTGGCTTTAAAGTGTTCACACAATGTGATTCAAACAAACCATTAGAAAAGAAAATATAATTTTATAAATGATATTTGTGACTATAGATTGGGCAGTATAATCCAATTCATCAGTTTCAGATTAGAATGAAATAAATGTTCTAAGTACTACAGGTAATCAGTCATCAGTATCTGGTTATGATGCGAAATCTAGGCGTCCATCGAAAGAGCGTATTGGTTAACAGAGAATAATCACACAGAGTACTGACCATAAAATCGTGGAAAATATAAGACACTACAAATTATTATAAATATTCGTTTTTCAAATGTTTTTTTTTGACTAGAAGTCTGAACTGCCGTTAAATTATTGTAAATAAATACTGTACTTTGGCATTGTTGTTAGAATTTTTTTTAAAAAACTTTTAGTATACACCTATAAACTGTCTTATTGACAAAAGCACCGAAAGTGATATCTGTTGCAACTGCCTTTGAGGCGGAACCACTAGGACAGATTGATTAATTTTATTCTAGAACCCAGCAATTGTTTAACAATTCGTTCATTTTCAATGATTCATCAAAATTTTATCCGTTCGTAGTGAAGTGTATCTTCAAACTTCTTTATTGGTTATCTGTAAGCCTTAATAAGAGTAGTTTAAGTAAAGAAAATGACCTAAATGTGAAAAAAAATGTTGAATTCAGTTTTTGACTCTCTCTCTCTCTCTCTAATAACAATCAATAATGTATCCGTCAAAATTCATTTGAATAAATAAAAGTACCTTTATCACCGAAAAATGCAAAAAAAACACTTAGGAAAGATGATTTATCATTCAATTCATTGAGTAAATATGCAAACTAAAATGCTATTGTTACCATAGAACAACCATACAATGGTTTGTTTTATTTTAACAAATTATTGTTAAAAAGCCTTGACTAACACTAATAAATAAATAAATAAATGAAATACCGCGATTAAGCATCGCTCAGATCTATGTACAAATGTTATAATAATAGGCATCACTTATAAGTGCTTATTATTAGTGAGGAGGACATTTACGTCATCATATATTGGATTCACCAATTGCTTCTCTAAAGCAAACTTGAAATTTTAAAATCACTGAATGACAATCAATGTGTTCAAACAAGATGTATTAGGAAGACATTTGCTTTGATAAAGACATTTGCGCATTTCTTAGACAAATGTCAAAAGTGTGCAAGTCCAAACACTAACTTTTAGCTTTCTATACGGAATTCAGTGTTCGAGTTTGGTGAAAATATTTGTGCACAAACAAATATATGTGTTGTCGATAGGTATTTGTATTTTTTTAAAAATAGTTTTTCAGAAGTTTGACACTTTATAAACTTTATAAGCTTGATGGTCAACCACCGCTAGAGGTCAATCACCTACTAACCTTTGTGAAAAGTCACCTTTATCATTTTCAATCGGTAGGTTTTATGCATTTCCATCATCATGTCAATCATATTATTACCTTCTGTCTAGTTAGTTTCATTGAACTGTGCTGATTACAAAACGTGATATTGTGATTGGATGGAAATTTATTCCAGATCTTTTGGTATTTAGTGTAAGGTTTCCATCTATTAAAAATTTTATTCTTAAAAATTAACAGGGAATCCAACTAGTGAATCAGTTCAAAAACTCACCGAATAACCTGTTTTAATAATATATATTTTGTGATTTCCTCTCTCAATGGATGTAGCTAGTTATATCTATGATATCCTTGCAGAAAACCTACGGACAAAAATCAAACTACATTGCTATTAGTTTAAAATAGTATGTTGCCTGTTCATACCATTATCATAGTTCATTAGTATACAAGTGAACTTGAATAATAATATTATTTCGATCTATTTAATCAAGAGTCTGTAGTAAATTAATTTTATATTTTGATAAAAATAAGGCTTTTTTTCTATAAAACATTTTTTGCAAATATTACCATATAAAAACTGTCAACACAAGCTTGTCAAATTATTTTCTCATCAACAGCTGTATATAAAATGTTTCATACTTGCGCTATGCTAGATAAGAAAACACTCTATTTATTTAGACGATTTGTTATTTTCAAACTAAATAATGTGTATTCAAATTTACATTTAATAAACTCGACAAACTGTGTAGTCATGACCTCTTTAGAGGTTGTTGTTGGGGTCGTTAGATTCCCAGAACTCGCTTGATAAATGCCTTATTTTGGATTTCACGTTTGTGAGCATGGGTTGATCAGTTGACCTTGAGATTTCATTTCCCATCAGGAAAATCCATGGCTGTGATTGGCTGCTGTGTATTTTTGTGTGCTATTTTCGTAACTGTACCAAGGACGTTTCTATGATGTATAAATAAACGAGAGTTGTGTGCTTGATTGTGTTGTGATTGCTGGGTGTTGTAGAACATACTTTCTACGCTTACAAAGCCTTCTGTCTTCAGCTTGGGATTCAAGGTAGCCTATCTGGACGCCGGTAATTGTGTCGTTCGCGTTTATCGACTAAGGTGAACTGGTAATAGCTTCAAGCGTACCAAGTGACGAACATATCAGTTGTGTTCGAAATTATTACTTCTTTATAATACACCAACATTGGTATACAAGTGTTTCTAACTAGTAGTATCTCAAATATCAAGATATGCACATGTTATATTCCGTTGTCAGATATAATCTATTATACACTGCGTAAGCAGTATACATTGTTAGTATTGATTGATTTCATTGATTCAGATTCAATTTTAAAGTGATTTTCAGTACAAATTGATATACTGATCGAAAATATTATCTAACTATAATAAAATGCTTATTCAATGGTCCAGTGATAATATCAGTTATTGTCCAGCAGTACTTTCGAATTCTAAGATCAGTTTTATCATACTACAATGAAATATTTGTATGATTAGTTTTATTATTACTACTAGTTGAAGTGTGAAAATCTGTCACCTGTGATATAAGTTTGATAGAAATAGAAAATAATTTAATGAATTTAGTAAATTATTGTGATAAGAATTCTTAATGTATACGTAAATATCATAATGAATCTATAGTTAGGTATTTGACTTAATTAACAACGCACAAGTTTTATGTTACATTTAAATCTGTATCGATATAATGATGCATTATTGTAACAAAGTCAAACAATATAAATGACGTAAAATTCACTAGATGGACTATAAAAGAGTAGAGTTTCATAAGAAATAATTCTAATGTCAATTTCATTTTTGATGCATTCAGATATGAATTTGAAAACTCAGTATTTTATTTATTTAGAGGAAAAAAACATTAGAGGTGTTTATTCTTCAACCGAACAAGAGCAGAGAAAGCCAAGGCACAACCCGAATAAACAGATGCAAACAGGTTAGTGAATAGGTGAATCAGAGCTGACAAACATAAATACGTAGAGGGTCTAGAAATGACGGCAGAATAGGTTGTATGAGAAGGAAACATGAGAGAGTTGTATGATTTAACGAAGAAGCCAGCTGGAAATCATCGTAAACCAGAATGACCGGTGAAAATCAAAGAAGGCTAAGCAACCACCAACATTGAACAACAGGCAAACAGGTTGGTAGAATACTTTAAGGAACTTCTGAATTGACCAACCCCAACGAACTCACCCAATGGAGAAGCAGCATCCACGGACTTCCTAATCAATGTTGTCCCAAAAACATTTGCAGAGAACAGTATGGCCATCAGACAGTTTAAGAGCGGCAAAGCAGCGGGGTCAGGCAACAGCAACTTCAAAGATACTCCACATTTTCTTTAGTAGGATTTGGTACGAAGAACAAGTACCCTCAGTCAGTCAGTCAGATGCAACGTAGAACATGGTACGTAAGTACATCAGTTCATGTTGCCATATCACATTAGCACAGAGATATAATTGTTGATTCAAATCCAATAGTAGTAGAGGTAGTTAGGGTATTAGAAGTAGTCGGAGAGGTTAGGATTAGTAGATATTATTCAAGAAGTATGATTCAGTGAGATAAGTTTAGAAAGACAAAACTAGAGGTGTTGAAGAATCCAGAAGATTAGGATTTGTGAGAACACAGAGAATAAATTCACCTGCGCCTTTGCAAACGGTTTTGAGCCTTGTCATTCAGTATCTCTAACCATCGATTATTATCATCTGGCGTACCCCAACCAGGTAGTCGACGACTACCGACATGACTCAGTCCACTTGTCAATGACTTCATGGATTGCTGCCATGTTTCCATGAAGTCATTGACAAGTGATCGTCTTTCTTTGGTATTTTGATGAGGAACCCTTCTTTTCAGTCTGATGGTACTTCTTCGCATTAGCGGTGCAGCGAAATAAGGGAATGTTATCTCGCTGCACCGCTAATGCGAAGAAGTACCATCAGACTGAAAAGAAGGATTCCTCATCAAAATACCAAAGAAAGACGATCACAGCAAGTGTGAGAACTACAGAGGCATCACTCTCCTCTCAAAACCAGACAATCTTTAACAGAAAAAAGGACTTCGTAGACGCCCAACTTCGAGATCAGTAGGCTGGATTTCATATTTATCGATCGTGTACCGACCGAATCGCAACATTACGAATCCTTGTGGAATAATCATTTGGATATATTTCAGCATTCTACATCAACTTCACTGACTACGAGAAAGCACTCAATAGTGTGGACGGGAAAACACTACGGATGCTTCTTCGACACTACGGAGTACCTGAAAACATAGGCAACATTTTATGGGATTCTTATTATAGACTAAACTGCAAAATCGTGCACAGAGAACAGCTGACAGACTCGTTTGAAGTGGAGACTGATGACCGGCAAGGTTGTTTACTCTCACCCTTTCTCTTTCTCCTGGTGATCGACTGGATTATGAAGTCGTCAACATCTGGGGAGAAACGCGGTATACAGTGGGTAGCCAGGATGCAGCTGGACGATCTGAACTTCACATATGGTTTGGCTTTTTTACTGCACACGCAACAATAAATGCAAGAGAAGACTATCAGTGTAGCAGCAGCCTCAATAGCAGTAGGTCTCAACATACACAAAATAAAAAGCGAGATTCTCCGATTACAACACAACATGCGCCAACGAAACCACTCTTCATGGAAATGCCTTGAAGATGTAAAAGCCTTTACATACCTGGGCAGCATAACTGATAAGTATGGTGAACCTGATGCAGATGCGGGGGCGCGGGCCAACAAAACTAGGATGGCATTTTTACAATTGAGGAATATCTGGGACCCAGAACAACTATCAGCCAACAGCGAAGTCAGAATTTTCAATACAAATGTCAATAAAGTTCTACTGTATGGAGCGGAAACTTGGAGAGCTACGAAGAAGATTCAACTGTTCACTAACAGCTGTATACGCGAAATACTTCGGATTCTCTGGTCAAACATTATCACCAACAACCTACTGTGGGAGAAGACAAACCAGATTTCATTGGAGGAAGATATCACGAACAAACGCCGGAAGTGGATAAAACACACATTGAGGAAAGCATCCAGCTGCGTCACAAGACGAGTCCTCACCTGGAATCCTTAAGGCTAACGGAAGAAATGATGGATAAGAAACACATTATGCCGAGAAATGGAGACAGAAACGAGAAGGATGAACAAAAATTGGACAGAGCTGTAAATGAAGGCCTAGGACAGAGTATGTTGGAGAATGCTAGTTGGCGGCTTATGCTCCATTGCGAGCAACAGACGTAAGTAAGCACGTAAAACAATATTATAAAATATGAAATAACTGTCTCTTTCTCTCTAAATATATATCTGTTACATTCATACTGTTTTGGAATGTGATAAATGTTTGTTTTATACTTTTAAGAAAGTGTACGTTGATTCAGTAAGGCGAAAGAGAACCTACAGTAAAATACTAAAACTATATGAGTTCATCATTTTCACAGAAAAAAAGAAAAATACAGAAGGATGTAGTCTAAGAAAAGATGAAGATAGAAATATGTTTGTTTGCCAGAAACGAGAGAAGATAAAATATATGTGGATTGATCTGCATTAGTTCTATCGATTGACGTTAAAATAGATCATTAATAATGTATAGATTATCAGAATGAATGATTGGAGTGTACTTATATAATATTCATAATAATAATCACATTTTTGTGATGCATTTAATTATGCATAATAAACTAATAATCAACATAAAGTCCTTAATGTTTCGATTGTGTTATAATTTCAGCAAACAAATCTTTGTTAATGCAATCCGCATTATGGTCTGTGATACTCATCATAGTTGTTGATTATTTTCAAGCATAAAACTGTTGAAAATATACTTATGTGTAAGAAAATTTTATTGCTAAATATATATATATGCATTACGGGGTTGTGAAGATTGTTAAGTTACACATTTTTGAAAGCATGAATCGATCAATGTTAGACCACCATTAGAAACCTGGAAGCACTGAAAGACGGCCGTTTCGTACTGGCATGGGACTCTTCAGCAGTGCGAATCCACAACGCCTGCACCTCGCAGGATTCGGACATAGGACCTTCGGTATTGTCCGCGAACGGCCTAACCGTTAGACCCCTGAGCCGGTATGTAACGGTGTTAATGTCTAACTTGATCAAATTCACGGAGTTGCGCAACCTCATATATATATATATATATATATATATATATATATATATATATATATATATATATATATATATATATATATAATGGCAAATATCATTAAGATGGCACATCATACATGAATGTTCAGTAGGCAGAATGTAATAATGAATGATAACGATGAACTTACTAAGTCGTTAAAAAAAATATAAAATAAACATTTTATTTAATTTAGAAAGTGACTAAGAAATTAAACAATGAACATGTATGGATTTTAGGAATTGAAAAGTGTATGATTTTCTGCAGTTAAAAAAAACAACTCGTCCTTCATTATCTGGAGAAATAGAATAGTTTTTTATTCTGTATGGATTTTTAGAGTGATTAATTAATTATTCCAAGTTACTGTCTTTAATTCACCATTCTACAACGCTGTGTAATTAATTTGAATTTTTACCAGCAGTAGAATTCAGTGACACATCCCCTCATTCATATACATTATCATCTTATAATTCTAGCTAATAACGATTGTATTCACGTCTATTCAATACCTACTAACTAACCTATTACTTGTCTACATTTTAACTCATTAATCAACTTATTTAGTTCATTTCCTAATAGACAGACTTATTGAGTAACAAAGAGATAACTGATCTATAATACCTTAGATAAGATGCTTAGTTTATTATGTAAGTTTAATTTGTAATAAAAAAAATGTTTCATTGATTATTATTTTCAACTGACCGACCATATTTGGTAAAAAATAATATGCAGTTAATCCAACCGTAAATCGAACTATTTTATCATCGTTGGAGGTATAGACCAACTGAAAAGGAATTCGATATGTTCATATCAATTCTTCAGTTATGAAAGTGATGATAGTTTTTGCTTATTAATTTTGATATGTTTTATCTGAAACTATCAGTTGTGAAACGCTAATCACTCCTCTAAGAAAGCCTAAGTTTTATTAAGGCAAAAATCTACAAGGTGGTTGGTTAAATTTTTTTATTATCTTAACGACTGACTTATTTGATCTTTGATAATTAATTTGTTTGAACTATTTGAAATATTTTCAACTTATCACTTGTCATAATTCCTTTTTTACATATTTTGTCCATGTATGTATGACAAAACAACTCTGGTTACATGGCCAAGAACGCACCTGATCGTTCAGTTAATAGAATTAATTATTTCATTTTAAATGATAAAAAAACGTCCCTTTTTTGAGTGAGAAGATTTATTTGCTTTATTCAATGACTTATGGGTTCCCAATCAATCAACAAAAAGCAAGAGACCCTGTATTTGATTAACATTCGTTACCCAGTAGAAACTTCAGTTTTTGCAAGAACTGTGTCAAACAAGTCCATAACATTTCAAAAAGTTACCTTTGTCTACTATGCGCCTCTGTTAGTCAAATGTTTACATTAATTGATAACTAACTGTTGATCATATCCTATCAATCAAATTTATTCAAATTAACTACAGTCACATTTACAGTTTAAGGTATCTTTTATGTCAACGTTTATGCTTTATTTTCTCCAAAATGAGATAATATTGAAGATAATAGATAAACAATTTCCTCAGAATAGAGTAATAGATTACGAATCTCCAAATCACAATTTCTAATACATTAGGTTTAATTTAAACTTCAGTTTTAAGTCTTCTGTGTAAACATTATTCTCATTGAAAACGATTATGTTCGATACAGTTATCAACATTGATAATGTTATCATCATTATCAAATATGAAAGAGAACATTTTACATGTAGGTGAATTAAACAAATATAAATGTAGCATGTCTTTTCAACTTTCATGTCATTAGTATAATAACATTATCCGACTAAATGAAAGTTACTCGTAGTTTTATCGACGTTTAGCAAAACGTACAAGAATTATCATTCAAGTGGAACATGTTTAAAGCATATATATTTGGTAATGGTGAATTTCATTTTTACCAAAAATTATGCATTGATCTAATCTCAGTTATTAGAGACTACAGAGTACTAAATAGAATTCACACATTCTACTGATAAAATGATTAAATGATTTAGACAGATTTCCTGATTTACATTTCACTTGAATTTCCTAAACTTAAAGATCAATAATGAATAAAATCACATAAATACACGTAATGAATGACATAGATTCTTGTGTACTGTTCTCCAGTTAAAATGAATTCAATGACAGTTTTTGTGTACAACAGACATCAAGTTGAATTAAGGTAGAATCAGCAAATTGAGATATTCAAAAGCATATGATCGATAAAGAAATATTGTATGCATACACTGTTTAACTTATGGTTATATTATACGGTTAGAAACTCTCTGCTTACTTCGTCTGATCCTTTCCTCAATCACTGACACAAAATGGTCAAAATAAACTCCTCATTATCGGATGTTTTCTCATTCAAAAGTGGGGTAATAC
This sequence comes from Schistosoma turkestanicum, assembly GCA_944470395.2. NCBI lineage: Eukaryota > Metazoa > Platyhelminthes > Trematoda > Strigeidida > Schistosomatidae > Schistosoma > Schistosoma turkestanicum. The sequence continues at coordinate 27,674,370 of OX103971.1, forward strand.
AAGGCAGTGTATAATGTCCTTTGACCGTTTTAGCTTATATATATGATATTTGTGATTACTTCTGTGCAGGTAAGCCTTTCTCATATTCAAATAATCTTAAAGTAATGTATTAATTCTCCTCTCTTGAGCTGAATAGTATACAAACTGCATCAGATTGGCGCTAAATCAAATGAACCAGTGGTGCTCAGAATGGAAGTTGGAGCCCGAAAGTGTCAAACATGGGTGTACTCGCTTTGTCTTCCTTTACTCAATCAAGAATTAATCATAAATGGTAAGGAGTTATCAAAATATTATACAAAAGATTTAAGACTCAAGTACTCCTATAATTTGTCATTTTTAGAACAGGCATCTTGAAAGACCTCCAAGTCTGAAAATCTTCTGGATTGCACAATTCGTAACCTCTACAACAGTGAATCAAGTATTTTAGCCTACAAATTATTTGTTTGGACATTTCTAGTATACTGCACGTTGATTCTTGGTAGTTTTCACAAGGAGAACAAAGTAGGGCTGTAATCCATTAAGAGACGATTTACACTATGCATTCTTGGAACGGATTGTACTTGAAATAATGAATCCAGATGTTGTAATAAAGTCGGATTTGATCCTTTTTTTCTCAAAATACTTTCTAAGTTATGTTTTACGTCTAAAAAAACAATTCACTACGCAAAAACTCATAGTTATAGCTTCTAGAGCTTTTTGACATTCGTGATTCAGTCTCATTCTAAATCTCTTTATTTTAATTGCTTAACCGGTGAATTTTTGAGACTTTGGGATAATCTACCTCAATCCATCTGTGAAATATAATCCCTTCCAACTCTATTTTTGATATTAATTATATCATAGTTTCTTCATCTTTTTTTGTTTAACTGAGGAAATTCAATAAGTTACTGAAATAGTGCGCTTTAATGATATGGATTGTAAATTTTTGAATTGTTTTCTGAAAATTTTTGACAGAAATGATTGATCAGTACATTACACAAAGAGAGCAGCAGTTTAATGATTTTTATCTTATCACAGTTCTATTTTATTAGTCTAGTCTAGACTAGATATGTGGCATAACAGATCAAAAATTTTTATTTATCCATAAATTCATTAAAAAAAAAGAGAGAATCTGACCCATAGAAATATGAGAAATAAATTATATATTTTTTTGAAATAATAACCAAATGGTTTCAGTGTGATTCTTATTTCAAAATGGACCATTTTCAAAATTCAAGACGCTAGAACACATTCAAACTATTTGTTTAATTAAAGAATCAAGAATAATTTAAACTGAATATATAAATTTTCTGTAAGTGAATTTTTTTTTTAGAAAGAATTTATATCAAATGGAAATTCACAAGAAGTCAAGTGATAGTAACAGAACAGAATGAGTAATTATTTACAGCTTCAAACATACCTTACAGGAATTGAATAAAATACGTTTTCCATAGTGTGAACATAATGTCAACAATTCAAAATATTTTATCAGGAAAACAGCCTAAGGCTTGATGAGTTTCGATGGAGAAATCATCATTGAAAGATTCAAGATAATCAATCTATTCATCATTTGGATTCCATTCACTCTGATGACATTACTTTTTTGCTTCAAAGCTAAGATTTTCTTAGCAAACTGACTACTGTTTAAATTAATGTTGCGTTCTTTAAAAATTCAAAACTTTGCATATCTGGAAACTTAGGTTTGTCAGATTCTAGGCTTTTTCTTCCAGAATTCACATCCAGTTAAGATTCGACTAATCAATGTTATGAACAGTTTTTACAATATTTGCATATTTTGTTCCTTATTTATCATTCTATTTCTATTTCAACTTTAAATTTATTCAAGAGTTTTCAGGAAGTTAGGTATTAAATATATTCACCAATAGTACCGACCAACATTTCCAGGTTTGCGAGTATCAGAGAAAATTCTTGGCATGAATTGTTTCCTACTATTTACCTATGATTATGATTCACATAATACCTAAAACTTATAAAGAGTGGTGTGAAATGAATGAAGCATTACAAAACAGTTATTCTATTAGAGGATCATACTCTTTAAACCTGCTGTCTTATAAAACGAGCCTAAATGAAATGCAACAGAAAAACAGTAAATTACTAAATTTATTTATAATCTGTCTGAATCATCCAATCATCATAGTTCAGTACCGAAACTAGTTGTTGAATTAACTTAAAATTAAGTAGCGCTTTCTTATAAAACAAAACAAAAAAACGCTTTCTTGTTTATATCTATCTTAATAATAACCATGTTCAAACTGTCAATTACAATAGAATAGAATAGAATGCATTTAGCTAAAAGCAAAATTTTCCATGCTTTCAAATTTAATATAATCAGTTGTTTACACTTAAATTTGTATCAATAGATTTTTAACGATCAATTACAATATTATTATAATAATAAAGAACACATAAACTAACATTTTTCAAGTGTGTTTTGAAAAAAAAGTTTTTTTTCTTTGCTTTGTGAATAATAATAAAATCGATCAACAAACTACTAGCAGTTATAAACTGCTCAAAAATTTAGACAGTGCATACATGGGTTATATGTATTATGTAACAACTGTTTTTTTTTCGGTGCGTTGAATGTCGTAATATTTCTGCTCTACTTTGCCGATCAATGGAAAGTTGACTTTTTGATGAAATGTGATTTTTTTTCGCATATTTTTTGTTTAAAAATAATGCAGAAATATCTTTGCATTGCGGGGTTGTTGTGAAGATTGTTAAGTTTTATTTGTAACCATGAGTCGATCAATGTTAGACCACCATTAGAAACCTGGAAGCACTGGACGGCCGTTTCTTCCTGGTATGGGACTCATCAGCAGTGAGCCTCCACGACCCCTGCACCCCGCAGGATTCGAACCCAGGATCTTCGGCATAGTGCGCGAACACCATTGAGCCAGCATCTAACGGTGTTAATGTCTAACTTGATCAAATTCACGGAGTTGCGCAACCTCATACCCTGTATACATCCGAACATGTTTGAACTTCACTGGTCACGACTTCCCACTAGAACTCGGAGAAGATTCCTCACCAAGCTAGTCACTAGTGGACACATGTAATTGCATTGCGGGGTTGTTGTGAAGACTGTTAAGTTTTATTTGTAACCATGACTAGAAATATCTTTGTCACCGCTTAGTTTTCAAAATGGAATACTTTCAAAATATCGAAATATGAATGTGATTCTTGTATTATTGATCCATGTTGCAACATAACCATGCGGTGAATACAATGCAAAATGACTTCAACATATTCAAAAATTTTGTAAGCTAAATTTTGAATTTTGTTTAAAGCACTAGTCGTTACATAAACTTATTCTATTTCGAAATTGAACGATTTAAATAAATGTTTTATTTTGATTTCGTTAGAAATAACAAACACTTAAGTGAAGTGAACACGGACTGTTTTAAAGTAATTCTTTTGATAAATGAAATAATCGTAAAATATATCAGATTAACTGAAGTAATGGCCTTCTTGTCATCTGAACTATAATCCAGTTCAATTGCAACAGTGTAAATCCTCTAGATTAGTATTTTTCCCCAGTGTTTACTTTATGTGTTACACCGAACATTGATAACAGAAGCAATTTCTTAGTTTATGCAAAAAAAATTTATCAGTTCAGGATTTCAGCCTATTTTACATTTAAGCCAAAGTACACTGTCGTCTAAGTGGTTAATATTTTTCTTTCTTGTATGGGAAAAATCTTTTCTAATCTGTTGGCATACGTTTTAGTGACCGATAACTACTTGTAATTTATTACACTAACTAATAAATCAGATTAACTCCGCCAGGAGAACCTTCGGGGCTACTGCCGGTCCCAAGCCAGGGTAAAGGAAGAGGGTTGGACATGGGGTTGGCGACCCCATTCCGTCAAAAACTAACTTGCCAAAAAAAACGCTAACCAGAAAACAATAGATCAGATTATTTATCCACACTGAATGACTGTTCATTCACCATTTAGAAAATTTGACACGATTTCGAACGAGTCTTGTTCATTACATTCCATGTTCATTGGCGTAAATGAGAAATCTGGTTCATAATATCATTATAGGTTAATTTTTAAATAGAATCATAGAAAATTCATAATTTGTTAAATCGAACGTTCAAATGCAAACAGGATATATATATATATATATATATATATATATATATATATATATATATATATATATATAATTACATCTGATTAACCTACTCAATAAGTTCAGTTAAATTACGTAATTAATCATAATTATCCGGCTAAATTGTAAAGCGTTTTAAGTTCAGTGTTACAAAAAAAACTCCTACTTACCTAAATGATTATCAGAAATAAAAAAAAGGACTATTTAAATGACTGGTTCAAAATATATTTTAAAATAAGTCATGGTATTTGTTTCTTTTAGACCCCTCGTTTAATTTCATCGATTAATTGAAACAAAAACTTAATCGAATATATTTGGATATATATATGGACAATAAGAAAAAAGAGAAAGAATTTTACGCATAAATTTCACATTTATTTTTAAAATTTAATTCATTTCATTAATTCATCAAATCAAATCTAAAATGTAATTTTTTTTTTCATAAAACATAAAATAAAAATAGGAAAGCTGTCTGTCTGTTCTTTTTTTTACTAGATAAATTAAAATGACAAAGACAATGAAAATTTCGAAAACACAATTAAAATGAATTATACGCTTACTACACATTGTATTCTTTAAAAGTTATCGGTTAAAAGTAACGAAAAATACTCTTTTTTTTTTCTATTTATTTCGATATTCACTCACTTCAAACACACAGAGAGACACACACGCATATATATATATTGATATGTTGCATAAGATTTTTCGATTAAAAAAAAGAAAACTGGAGTATAAGACGATATTTATATGTGTAATTTGAGATGATCATGTTGGACATATTGTGACGTACAGTGTAATACCTACAAAAATTATTTAACTTCTTTTTTTTTTAATTTATAAATATTTGAAGTCATTCAAACAAGTTAAAAATTGTCTAACAGTGTATGGAGAGAATATTATAATTAGCTTGTTTCATTGATTTAATGAATTTATTGAAAATTATTAACTAATAATAATTGTAATAAAAATATCCCATTTTCTTAGATTTATCAGTAAGTTCAAAAATAAATGTTCAAGTGTTTTAATTTAAACGCCAATTTTGTTTGATTCACTTTATATAACCATGAAAGATAGTAATGTTTTTTGACAATGATTATGCAACTCATATCTTATTCAAATCTAACTTTTTAATTAGTAGACATAAGTGTACAACAGTAACAACAGAATGCTAAACGATAGAATATAGAATATAGGTTAAAACTGATGAAAGGTGTTAATAAATTTACAAGTTTACAGCTAAAATTATTTTACAAAATGAATTACATCTTACAGTAAGTCTAATAGAATAAAATATTTCTTCATTTTATTTTTGATTGATTGATTTTTAACAAAGCATATCTATCTCTGGTAAAAATTAGTATCTAGAAGAAAGAAACAATGAAAATATTCTGTAGTAATGATAATAATCTAATGATATATATACACTGAAAGCTTTTTCGTATCGATTTTCTGGAGTGATATTTCGGGAAATTCTAAAACTCTTGTGTGGAACCACAATCAACTTATAACATAACACAAGGGTTATGTGATACCTTGCTGCATACAATAATTTGTCCAAACTTATGCCAAAATAATTGGCCAGTAACTTTGTCATTTTCAACTAATATCAAGATACCACAAAACTATCATTGTTCTATTCAAATGTGCGCAACTTATCGCTTTTATTCTCATAACTTCTCACAAAACGCTATACAATTTATCATTTCGGTACAGTTAAAAGCTGTGAATACCTATCATATTCTGATTTTGACCTTACAAGGCCAAATTCATATCATATATGAAAATAGCCCTTTGTGTACATGAAGTATTTCAAAATATAAACAAACTTTTAATCACGTATACTAACACTTGGATGCCAACTTTGATTAAGCCAAATTAACAATTATAAACAGAATGTCAGTTAATTGTATGATATTCTCATTGGAAAACGATAATATCTATTGTTTGTTAAGGTGGGGATTTAGTAAAATATTCACTATTCAAGTGTGCTTGTATCATTTAATGTCTGTGTATGTTACAATTTAATGGAGGTGATAATACTAATAAGATTTATATGAAATCCTTGAACTCAGTCATTTTCTATGTAGTTAGGATTAGATGTGTAATGAATTCCGTCTTCAGGTAATCATCACAAGAATGTACAAAATATTGATAGCCGCCTTAACATTGAGCATACCTCAGTAATTCAATTATACGCAAAATTGGATATACTCAATAGTTTTCAAATAAGAAGTTATTCATCATCAGATAATAACCAGACTTATGGAAATTTCAGTGCTTATATCAAGTTGTAATTACGTCGCACAGTAGTTAGTATGAGTTATACTATTTAAAATAGTAATATATAATATTAGTGGGACTACTTGATTTAAGTTAATAATTCCATTTACTTATCATTGTAATTCAATGGAGAACCTGAAGAATCAGAAAACAATAAATATATATATACTGTTTGTAAATATCATGATGCTTTACAAAAACTGCTAAGGAAAAAAATGTTTGAATTCTTTCTGTAGAGATTTGATTTGTGTACATATTGTAAATTGTGTGTGATCGTGTTGTTTTGCCTTTTCAAACTAAACTATTCTAGCATATTGGTGAAAAAATCTTTTTCTATTAGACAGTTACTGTGACCGTAATGTGTGATAATAATAAAAGTGGCAGCTACAAGTTTAAATGAGAGATCATTGATTTTATTTACCGCGAAAATCAATACTCATCACTAGAGAAAATAACGATTGCGAGACTGATGAAATATATTTCTGTTTCACAAATAACCTAATTTTGTAGGTGTTACTGATTATGATTCAGTTAAGTACTTCGAAAAAACAAACAGACTTATCATGAAGCTTACTTACTTACTTTCGCCTGTTACCCCCAATCGAGCATAGGCCGCTCACCAGTTTTCGCCAACCAACTCTGTCCTGAGCTTCCCTCTCCAGTTCTGTCCAATGTTTGTTCATTCCTATCATATCTTTCTCTATTTCTCGGCGTAATGTATTCTTTGGCCCTTCTCTTTTCCTTTTGCCTCGAGGATTCCATGTGAGGGCTTGTTTCGTGACATAGTTAGGTGCTTTTCTTAGTGTGTGTCCTATCCACTTCCACCGCTTCTTCCTGATTTCCTCCTCCACTGGAATCATGTTTGTTCTCTCCCACAGTTCGTTGTTGCTGATGGTGTCTGGCCAACGAATACGAAGTATTTTGCGTAGACAACTGTATCTTCTGGATGATGTCTTTCGTAGTTCTCCAAGTTTCCGCTCCATACAGTAGAACTGTCTTGACATTTGTATTGAAAATCCTTATTTTGGTTTTGTTTGAAAGTTGTTTGGAGTTCCAGATATTTTTCAACTGTAGAAATGCAGCCCTTGCTTTGCCAATCCGCACCCTCACATCTGCATCGGATCCACCTTGATTGTCGATGATGCTGCCAAGATATGTAAAGGTGTTAACGTCCTCCAAGGTATCTCCATCAAGAGTGATTTGGTTGGTGCATGTTGTGTTGCATCGGAGAATTTCGCTTTTCCCTTTATGTATGTTGAGACCTACTGCTGCAGAGGCTGCTGCTACACTGGTCGTCTTCTCTTGCATTCGTTGTTGCGTGTGCGATAGAAGAGCCAGGTCATCTGCGAAGTCCAGATCGTCCAGCTGCGTCCTAACTGTCCAGTTGATACCGTGCTTCCCTCCAGATGTCGACGTCTTCATAATGCAGTCGATCACCAAAAAACACGCTAACCAGAAAAAATATCATGAAGCTGGTTGCAAATAAATGTCAATATTGAACACAGTGATGCAGACAGTGAGATAAATTGGAGAAAGATTAATTGCCAAATACAAGAGATTTGAGCTGACAACTCATATCAAAATTGTTTTTGTCATTCATTTGCTAACTACTGTTTTATGTAATCCGCTCTGGGCCGCACCTTGAGTGTGACGGTTAGTTGTACTACCCGACAGTTTAGACGGAAGTGAGATAGGATTCGAACCTACGACTCACTGTTTGATTTCTGTATACATTATTTAAATATCTGGTGGGTTATTTGGTGGCATATAATTTAGAAGCTAATATAGAGACCTAGAAATTTGACGTTTAATTCCGGTTGATTCTGATTCTACTATCCAGTATCATAAGGTTTCTTTAATGTTAAATCAAGAAGACTGAATAATCAGTAAACCATGGTTAATATTATAACATGAATATATTTCTAAAAAATAAATTGCATGATGATACATTTTAGAAGTATGTTTATTAAATTAACCAGCAAAAATTAAGATCAACAAAACTCTAAAAGTAATAATTTGCAATAAGATCAGTAAATTTATATCTGATCTATAAACATGAATTGGGTCCGATCGGTTAGTAACTGCATACTTTGACTTCAATTAACGCACACTATATTTCGGTTGACTTATATAATGAATATATAGAAAATTTCAATTATTACTACATTAAATCGATGTATATTATTACAAAAACACATCAGTGCTGTAGGATAAAGATAAATATGTGCAAATATATATGTATGTATGAATATATATATATATATATATATATATATATATATATATATATATATATATATATACGCAAACTAGACCATATTTCGCTTCAATTTACATAATTTGACTAGGATATGTGTTCAGTTTATTCATTCATGCTTGTACTCGTTCTCTAGTGTGGAATCGGTGTCATTGAATTGAATTAAATCTGTTGACAATATAGTGAACAACGTTTTTGACCTCATGCTGCTAAACAAATCACCGAATGTTGCCGGAAATTATATATTATTATTTATACACGTTCACTAAATATCAAGTGCTAAGCATTTTATACATTGTCCGATTAAAAAGTCATGTTCATTGTTAAGGTGAAATTTAATATTTCGTCACATGATAAGTAGATAATGAATTAACTACAGAATACTGAAAATATTTAAAATTTGATAATAAAGGAGGCCAATTAAATTGTTTTATGGATGACGAAATTCATCTATAACCGATTTAAAATTTACTAAATTTTGTAACAATTCGTTAAAATTATGTTGGGGAATTTTCATGAAACTTAATCTAAACTAGACTCTCCTTAAATTTCGTTTTCATAGATATTGAAGGTAAGTTGGACAACACACGTTCAAGTCTGGGTGATATAAAAGTACTACCAGTGATAAAATAACATAATATGTGGGTAAATGTTTAAACATATTTACAGTTAAGTTTAAATGTCATAGTTTATGAATGAAACTTTAATGAAAAATGTCAGTTTTCAGTTGAAGCTGGAACTATAATAAATGGAAATTATGAAATGATTATTTCTACAGAGATATAGACAATATTAATGAATACTTATTCATCAGTAGTTTGACTTGTGGTTCAAATACAAACAGTCTGTCGGGTGCATGATTTCTACCTTGTGATTATTTCGTAAACAAAAGGTGCTCTGAGTGTCGTAATGTTTCAGTGTTGTATATAATCAAACCCAGGATTTTCAAGTGACAGTCATGTATTTGGTTTTTGAGCCAATTATACGTCAACTTCCTCTTTACACGACTAATCAAAACATGGATGAATTGGTAACCACAAATAGAATAGATTCTAAGAATGACAACTGAAACAGTTAGTAGCTCGCAGATTTGCAGCTGAACACTTATAATCTACCTAAAACATCATGGAATTTTCTGAAAAATGTCTATGTTTATCACTATTGTTTCCTGATAACGTACAGAACTCTCAGTGGAATAGTGGAAGATTTGAGCTCTCTACAATGAATCTTAAAAATTGTTTATTTCATCAAAACGTTTAGTAATAAATAAAGTTATTACTTAAATTGATACAGTTGTGGTGGAGGCTACTCACAAAGTGGCATATAAGTAGTGGGCAGAGGAACGTCACTTAGAAGTTTTTACCAGAAAGGAGAGGATCAGGCGATCGAAATACATGGCGTGATCAGAGTATATTGAGGACCAGAAAAGTTGTAAGGGGAAACAGTCAGTATCCTGCTTGGTTTGAAGATGATGCGTGTATATTCTGTCAATAAACGATATCTTCTTCAAAAATATATGTATTCCATATTGCTTTGACTTCTTTACATGTAAGCGCAGTCTCATCCCTTCATCTAAATCAACAAATCAAATCCTGAATAGTTTATTTATTGATGAAACCAAGGAAGAATTAACAAGGTTTACATTTTTCTAGTTTAAAAATATTTGCACTGTTCAATTAAACAGGATAAAAAAACATGTTGAGAAGAAGTCAAAAAATTATCCAAAGACCTGCCAACTTGTTATGTAAAGAAGGAAATTCAGAACGGGGAACAACAAATAATAGTTGCGAGTAACATAGATACTTTTAAAGACTAAATATTTTTTACTGTCTCCCTCTCTCCTTTTATGATAGTTGTTAATCTAGCTCGAGACGTTTCCTTGAATACTACCTTTCTTTATTCATGTCAGCCAACTCTTCTCTATAACTAATATAAGCGGCGTCCTAATAAATTACCTGTTTCTCTTCAAAGTTTTACTGTTCAGTATTTCTTATGCGTAAAAAAATTTTGTAGATCTATGGAGAGTTCTTTTAGTAAAAGGTAAACAGAAGTAACGAATTCTGGCCGCTTTCAAAAGGTTTTGATCAGCAGCGTCGATAAATTAACCTAACCATAGTTGTTCTTAATAATGCCAAAGAACTCATGAGAAGTAAGAATGCTTCTGCACAACTTTAGCCATCGTACTAATATATGTAAACTGAGAATAAGAGTTAAATGAGACGTAAGACTCAAATTCAGCTGCTACATTACTGTTAGTACCATAGCTAAAATATTAAGGAAATAAAGATAATTGCCAATGAGAATGAATCGCACATAATAATTGAACTTATCATCAGCTTTATTCATTGCAGTATTTGGTTTTGTATTACTTCTAGCTCAGTCATTTTATATTTTTTTTGGCAGCTTTCTTATCAAGATGATAGACCTAAACAATACTCAGCTGAATTGTTTGTTTTGTATTTAACATCATTAAATCTAAAACAAGACGGTATGTGATAGCGTTAGAAATTCTTATTGATTGTTCGCATTAAGTAAGTACTAATCTAAATAAGTAAAAATTTAAATGATCCAATTACGAAACAATAACTTGTTGAATTTCATTACGAGACGGTTATAAGAAAAATCTTCTTTTTTTTCAATACAGACTGTACTATCAAACATGTTAAACTAAGTAGATTTTTTTCATGTATAAAAATTCAGTCAAATGACGAAAATGTCGCATTGTTTAAAATGTTCACTTAAAATCAAGACTAATCAAATGACACAATTTGAAAATCTTAACTTAATTCCAAAATCTTAGTAATCCACACAGACATTATTTTATTGACATGAACAGGACTAACTTAATTTACAAAGTATTTTCATTTAAATCATATTCGTAAACAAAACATTAATCATTATATGTTATCAATATTTATAATAATAGTATAGGTAGTAAGTATAAGTGTTAGTAGTAGTAGTAGTAGTAGTAATAACAATCATGAAAATAACGGTAGTAATACTATTGGTTACAATATCGACACATAATTATGTATATATATGTATATATTTGTTCTATTGTAAATACATTTGACTACATCTAATAATAAACCTTTATCTACTTAATCAGCAGATTTTTCAGTAGTTGTTATAACATGTATTAATTTTATAGAAATACATTAAATCTAATAACAATAATGATAGGGATAACAAGGCCACTAATAATGTTCAAATTAGAAAAAATGAATAAGTAAACTATTCACTAAGCATCCATACCATTATTGTTCTTTCTGGTTACTTTTCATTTTTGTTACAAAAATAAAGAGAACGTCAAAATATAGAATAAACAGAAAGTAAAGCGATTTCGTTAGGAAGAAAAGTGTAATTCAATCGTGAAGAAATTCAAATTTCATTTTTTTTTTGAAGAAGAATTAGTTAACCCAGAAGAAAAGTGAGTTAAAACTTTAAACTAGAGAAGTGGTAGAGCGATAATAGTGTAGCATTTGTAATTATGGAAATTATACAATACTTGGTAATAGTTTATAATATGAATAAATTATGATAATAATAATAATAATAATAATAATAATAAGCACTATGAATGACTGACTGGTTTAATGATCAATGTGAAGAGAATAAAATAGAGATAAAAGACAAGTTTGTGTTTTTCAAATATGAGTGAAGTGAACTAAAGAATATCCTAGATGGGCTGAAATAGATGTATATGTTTATTTAGGATAAAAAAATATATATTAAAGAACACATAAATTGAATAATGTAAACGAAATAATTCTTTTCTTTTCATCAATAATAGAAACAGAGATAAAAAATTTTTTTTTACTTTTTTTAAAAAGAATAAAGAGTTGTTTATTTTCCTGAATCTTTGTCATCGACACATACTTCAAAACCTATAGCACCCATGGAATTTTTCAAACCAACTAAATGGCATTCAACTGGAACAACAGTATTCTTTGTGATATTAGAGAATTGTACAGCAACTAATGGTGCGTGATAATTATTCATTCTCAAATAAGGAAAATAATTGTTTGATATTACACCACTGTATAAATAGAAGAGAAATCAAGAGAAAAAAAAACAAACAAATAAGTAGGAAACTTTTATTAGGCCACTTTTAACAAAACAATTTTTTCTTCAATAAATGATAGAAACAAATTAGTCAAGAAAAAAAAACAAATCAAATAATCAGATAACTGAAAGCAAATGCTTTTTATCGGTTTCTGACAAAATCCGCTTAAAATTGATTAAAGTTCAAGTTGGAATGAGTAAGTTCTGATCAATAAAATTAAATTATCATCAAATCACTTGTCATTCTAGTAAAATGTTACACATTGGTTTCGAGATAAGAGGTGTTTTTTTTATTTTATAGAAATACAAGGAAAAGAACTAAATAATCTTAAAGATTCCTATTGTGAAAATTAGAACAACACATATAAGCGAACAATATTGTTTTCGATTAGATCGTCATGAATATTTCTATGTGGACATGTTAAGCCAATCAAGGCAATTTGAATGATAATCACAATGAAATGAAAAGTATGATAACTAAAGTTTTATCATTGGTAGGTCAAAGGTGGATGAATAGACTTCAAATAATCATTAAAAACATCAAAAAAATTACGTAATAAACAAATGTGTAAAAATAATAGTAAAATAAAAAATATAATGTCAATCGTTAGTTACGTCATATCCGGCCATGGAAGAGATAGGCGTGTCACAAATTTCTTCTGAACACATAAATTGGGGTTGAATGTACGTATTGCTATGGTTTCTGAAATGTGTAGGAGACGGGGTCGAACTCCGTTGGGAAATGATGGAGGTATATGATAGATCATCCGAAAAGATCTAGATTTATCTACAATGTGACCACTATCTACCAAGTGTGCTAAGATAGAACTGCGTATTGTTTTTGATTGACCTTTCGTAAACCATGCTAAGAGATGTTCACTCATTCGTTGGGTAAGTAGCCTGGAAGTACGCTCGATATATTACACACTTTCTTACTACTATCAGTACACCTATCTTCCTACTGTCCACTTGTACTTTCGCCTTTTATATGTAGTGACGTAATCTTTTTCATTTCATTCTGATTATCACTCAAATTGCCTTGATTGGTTCAAAATTTTCATATAAATAGTCATGTATTTTAGAGTAAAGTCTGATGACGATCTAATCGAAAACAATATTGCTCGCTTATGTGTCGTTCTAACTAAATAATCATCATTAAATTGAACAAAAGTAATTAAAATAAAGTACATACAGATGTCATTTTATAACTCATATCAAACAAGTTATTTGTATCAGTTTTTGATAATCCTAAGTAAATTATCTCTTTTTCTGCCAAACAGAGTAACCGTTTGACGAATTTGGAGTAAACAAGCGATCACCAAATTTATTAGCAAACTGTAAATCATAAATCTAAGAGGGCTGAGTTGTATACATGTCAGTGCATTTAAACAGAATTAATATCATATTTCATAAAGACATTTTAGTGAAATTAAACTGCTTTATCCATCCATCTGTTTCGGCGTCAGCTTGGAATAACGTGTACTTGGTCAACTATTCAGTCACCTGGTAATTTTAGCAGCTTTTAAAAAACCACGAATTAAACTCAACACCTCCACACCTTTACACCGCTGAGTCGAAACTCAATGATTCACATTTCTAACCTCAATCCAAACTATCTACAAAAATGTATAGTTTAAATTAAGTAATGTTCTCCAATTTTATTTGTGATATTGGTCTATATGTTCATTATAATCTCATTGATTATTATATCATATTGGTAAATTCACATAAGAGTAGAAAGACTAAACTTTATGCACAACTGTAATTTCAAACGATTTCAATTTATGAGAAAGACTACTTACTACTTCTTTCCACTTGGTGCTGTATATTCTGGAAAGTATTTTACACTACCGAGAGATTCTCTATCGAATTCATTCTAAAATAGTAAAATTTACAAATCAGTAGGAAAGCTTCGTAATTCGAAATTAAACTGTAATACATTACTCTCTTTAAATATCGGTAATACAGTGTCGTTTAACTGTACTACTGAAATAATGTCATTTTTGAGAATTTTATGTCCTCGGTTAATCAGTAAGCTTATGTATTAAAATAAAATGATACATAGCATAATAAAATCTAATATTATAACTTAATAGTAATATTAATAATTTGGGCCAAAATTTATATTACTTTCGTTTGAGCATCATATCGATGACGGTTAAACAATCTGCATTACGGGGTTGTGAAGATTGTTAAGTTACACATTTTTGAAACCATGAATCGATCAATGTTAGACCACCGTTAGAAACCTGGAAGCACTGGACGGCGTTCGCGCACAATACCGAAGGTCCTGGGTTCGAATCCTGCGGGGTGCAGGAGTCGTGGATGCGCACTGCTGAGGAGTCCCATACCAGGACGAAACGGCCGTCCAGTGCTTCCAGGTTAAACAATCATTAAAAAACCAGCTGGACCTGAACAGTTATTTCTAGCTATATTAGGATGCCTCAATAACGCACACCCAATAACCTGATGAGAATCGATTCGAGGGCTTTTGTGTCTACAACTAAGAAATAACTGGTAACTAAAGTTTAGAAATAATTCTCGAAGTTCTGGTGAGAGGCAATGACCCGTGGGGTTTATCTATGCTGAACCCGGGACAATGAATGATGGCTATTAAACATTCTGAACCAACTATCCTGCCCAACCAACTATTGGGCAGGAACACTGTGTTCTGAAGTTTGGACGCTCTTCATGATGCCTGAACATTTTGCATATGATCCTTAGTGGGACCATCAATGAGTACTATCGAAACGCCATATGTAAGATGTAATGGTAGTCCCGTGCTTTCTGGTTTTCAATCGTTTTTAATCGAATTGCGCCTGTGATGTGAAAGTTTTAGGAAATTGTTTTATTACGAAGTTATTTTTAGAAAAAAGCGATCAGCTTTTAAGTGTCATCAGTCTTTGAAATTTTGAGTTTCATAAACATGTAGATAGAAACAGATTACACTTATCTGCACCAGAAACTCATGGTAATGTTTTTATTCAGCATAACTGAAAAATTATGTACTATAAAGAATAACAGGCAAGTATTACTGACAAAAACTTTATAAAGCGAGTCAATCAGAAATGGCCAAATGAGAAAGCCACTTGATGACCAGCAGAAATGTCCGCAAGGATGAATGTATATGAGTGATCAGGAAATGAATTCATTTTCTAAGGTAAAGAATGTGTATATACTAATCAGTATTTAAAGACATGATTCTGTAAACCAACTGACTTTCTATTTCTTTCTTGCCTTCTCGCTGAAGTAGCTTGTTTGAAGAGTTAGGATGTATTCTATTCAGATCTCTGATGCTGATTAACATAACAGAACTTAATTAGTGGATAACAGTTCATGGATACATTTTATCTGGGACAGAACAACTTATTTGTATGTAACATTATAACACTAAAGCAAAGTCTTACCTAAATTTTGATTCAAATAAAATAATCAACGAATACCCATAATCATTGTTGATTAGTCGAAAAGCTTCATCTTATTGAATACACTTTCAATCACAGCGACCGACTTAAAACTTATCAGCTAAAAATCCAAATCTGATAGAAAAATCAAGGCATAATTTATGCAAATCGTTCAATCCTACCATCCGAGCTAGTTCAGTGTCGACTAAATTATTCATATCAATATATCCAAGTAGTTCCTCCAGTCATAATGATTCGTGCTAATAATAGACAGATAATCAGTACAAATCTAAATATCAAGTGTCATGTGATAAGTCTGCATATGTTTGCCTCTCTGGTTCTGTTATAATTCAATAGATATGAGTGAAGTTGGTTCTGGATTTCTAGTTCATGGTTGTCTTCTTTTAACCGGTTACATTTTTCTTAACTAAAACTCTATACATTATTGCTTTCAAAAATTTATATAGTAAGTTTATGATTGAGCTGCTTTTCTTATTCTTATTCCTATTGTTATTACTACCATTATTACTATTATGATTATTATTATTATTATTATTATTATTATTAACAAATAAAGATAATGACTTTTGAATAAGAAGGATGATAAACTGTAGAAAAGTGTTTATTTCCTTTTATACATTATATATTTATGAATTTTTGTAGTCAGTTATGTATACAATTGTTCAACATATTTACTTAAAACTGACTTCAGCTAAGTTTAAAATGAGATATTATTTTATACATAGCATGATTCGGATGTCTGTTATAATAAACATTACTCAATACAATAATTTACATATCGGATTAATTGAAATGCCACAAACTATCAATATGCAGAACTCTACTTTCAAATCACAATGGTCTATTATAAATATAAGAATAACTAGAAATATTCCGTACAAAAGGTTCCCATTTGAACCACCTGGCTATTAGAATGGTTCTTTTATTATCAGTACACTTTTGTAATCCCCTAATAGACAAGATATTTTTAGGTATATGTATAAATGAAGTCAGTATCACTTACTGTACCTCCACATTCTATAGCAGGGGATGGGAATGTATTAGGATCTTCCAAATCAGGTAACCAACCATAGATCTACAATATAAGCAGAATTGTACAGAGATAACTTGGCTTGAAGAAATAAATATGACTGAAAAATATAGTAAATTGGTTTGTCTAATAGATAGAGATATTGCCGACTAAAATCTGAAAGTGCTTGATTAAAAGTTAGTTTTGCAACACAAATGAGTCTATTCACTGAATTAAGAAGTAGGATACGTCATTTAAGTAAATTAAATATATATAAATGATCAAAACAGCTTTGCAACTTCATATTAAGCAGCTGAGAATTTATAAACACTAAAGAGAGACAATCAACACATCTCACAGTACACGAGACCGAATCGGTCACAATTTATGGGTGAGCATATCTAATTATAATACGAAATTTCATCAGTACACCTGAACTATTTGCAAAAGACACGTGAACATACTCGATTAATTTTTAAATAAAGACACAATTTTCCCTCCAATATAGCTTTTTCGGTTGATTGGCATTCTCCTAAATCACTCAAATCAAAGCTGCAAGGAACATCTGGATTCTGTGGATGTAAACCAGGTCCAGTGCACTTTTCATTCAGACCTCTTGAGTTGTATTTATTAAACAGTTCATTCACTTTATTAATATATGGTTGATTGATTGTAGACTGGAAAGTTGCAACTTGGATAAAGGTACTAAAAGGGTTCGGTCTTGCAGCAAGTTCTATTCCTAGATGAAAGGAAAATGAATACCAAACAGTGAAATTAAATTTGAACTAGTTACTCCTAAATAATCACACGTAAGAAACTATTACCTACAAGCGTAACGTCAGAATAACCCTTCCCCAAACAATTCAATTGATCTATTTTAAATGACTGTAAATAGTAAGCCAGGAAAGCTAGACATTCATAGCACAGATGCATGAGTTCGACCTAGTAATGATAAAAGTTAATTCTGTAGGGTTGGCATGTATAGACTCAGCCTTACTCCATGAAAACACACCATAATGAATAGAAACATCAAATCAAAGTATGTATGATTTTCCATTAAGTTAGACTAAAATTTAAGTGGTTTTCCTTAAACTGGAAGTCAAAAAAAGGAAAACAGTGATGATGTCATCTGCATTCATATTTTTATGAGTCATTATGCACTCTCAACATCCAAAACTTTCGTATGATTGCACCAGGTTTTTCAATAAGAGGCTTCCTGAAAACTTTCAAAAGATCAATCATAAACATGAAAAGATGTAATATGACTACTCTTAAGTGAATTTGATACACAAACACACCAATACTTTCTTATAGTCCTAAAGCAATTAACAGAATTATTTGGTTAAAAGTTGGACTAAATCATTACAAGAATGATTCGATAATGCCAAGCCCCTTAACTAAAACGTCATTATAGAGGTTCAAAAATCATACTGTAAACTGACAGCTTGATTTCCATGCAATAAACAAAAGCAAACAATAAGGTTACTAGTTTTATAATGGAGCAAACTCGATATCTCAAGTGAAGTTGATACCTCGTAAATTCTTTCAATTTTAAAATATGATATGAACAATCAATAATTCCAAAGAATAGACAAAACCATTTGGTCTCATATCCAGGTATTTTATGCTTTACCCGAATGTACCCATACCCTTTGTGCCAGCTTGCATAACTAAGTATTATGAACGCGATTTCGTCTGAGTGTCCGAATCTAATTAGGTAAAGTGCTCACTTTCAGTTATTCAGTACTCGTTTCACATAATGCGATTCACCTCACCAACAAACATTTGAACGATTTAGCACTCGGAGCTGGGAAATAAGAGAGCAGTAGGTGATATTATATATTTTTATCACCTTTCTAGACTGTAATGAATAGTTGGTTAAGGTTGAAACAGGTCTAAAGGCATGAGCACATTTTATTACTTGCTTGAGTTGATTATATTTTACAAATATTCTTAGACCTCATTTTATGAGTTTCTGCATTCTAGCTTGTTTGGACGTGATTCAGCTTATCGTGCATTTGATTTTGTTTATAGCAATTCATATATGAGTCCCGCCTAATCAGTTCGGTAAGTTTTTGATTACTATATTGTTTTGTTGAATGGTAAAAGTAGGAATTATAAACCGTTAAAGATGTTTGAAAAATATGCTTTAAACCAAATGGTGGAATCTCTACGCAAACCATTGATTAGAAAACATGGCAGACGTAGTCAGTAGTGATCTTTAATTCTGGCCTTCAACAGTACGCCTGAGACACGTTTTATGATGAGAAGCATTCCAGAGGGAACGAAAGATTCTGGTGAACTTTGAAAGCAAGCTTTCGCTTTGTATCAAGTCTTTTAAATGTGTGAAGACCATTTACATGATTCAAAGTCATGAGATAATCCGACGTTCGCATCCATCCTGAAGCCTGCATTTTCAAACGCATCTTATGTAGTTCTGTAACCTTACCATAATGTTCCAGTTTTCCCATTTTGATTAAATGAGGTGTTGTAGCCAAAAATTTACTAAAAATTATGTTTTAGAATGTTTATCATCGCTTATTTCACCTCAGTGTTTGGAACCCGACTAAACTTATAACTTTCTTGTCAACTAATGTACTGATGTTCCACGTCGGCCGTTAAAAATCTTTAATGAATAACTATTAATCTTTTTTCTCCTTAAACATATGAGAAACGAAATCGAAGTTATTTGAAAACGATAAGGCATGTGTAGTTATAATAACTTAAAATATGGCTCATCCAAATGTTGAAGTTGGTTAGAAAAATACAGTGAATCATACTTTGACTTTCAGTTAAAGATTATATTGATATCAGTTTAGGTAAAATGGTAAATAAGCATTATTTTGTACATAATATCAACATAGTGTCGCATTTTAGAAAAAGATCGGAGATAAATCTGTTACCCTTTTAAAGGCTAGATTTTGCTTTTGATTCTGTTTCCAAACCACCGCTACCGGAAATCATGCTGACAGAAACACTGAAACACGATAACTAATTGGTAGAGTTCTAACGTTTGCACAGCAAAAAATGCTCCATTCCCTAACCATTTAAGGTTGGAATAACACAAGAGGTTGCTGTTGGCTTCTTTTCTCGTTGACAACATTCATTTTCCTATCAAAAACATTTTGTCGGTTAAACGGGTGTTATTGCTCGACATATCCGTTTTTTCTCTTCTGACTATGTTAAAATCAATGAACTCTAATGGCCTATTGAGTTATGGTTTATTTTAAATTATCTTATACTTAATAATTTTAAGCGTAAAAGTACGATCATTACCTTAAGAAATGGGATAGAACTAAAAGTAACACTACGGTTACATCAGACACACATTGCTGGTGAATTTCCTACATATCTATGTCTTATATTATTTATCTTTGTATATGTTTCTACCATACTATCTCCCGATCTTATTACATTTCGTTAACATTAAAAAATGTTTGTTGTTTAGAGTTTGTATAAAGGATCGAAATTTTTCTGACAGAATCGATTATTTGATTTTTACTTCAAAATTTTTATATATTATGTATTCACCAATTGTATTTGTCATTATTATTTTCTGGACTCTCTGGGATAAAATAATTCGGTGTCACGTGAGACCTTTGAATATGTTATCACTGATGAGTGTATTTCTGAATACGTTATGGACGTTGTTATAGGATGATTATCCGAAGTCTTGCAAATATCAAGAAAGAATTGTTAAATTAGGAACAAACCTGTGATTTACTTAACATATCTTCATATTTGGTCTGTTAAAACAACATATATTTTTACTAGGATCTATGCTCTTGAAAAGAAATACAGAGATCTAAAACGTTTTACGTAGCAAAAATTTTGTGCAGTGAACTTAACAAAACACTTTGAGGTTCGAAGTTTATAACTTTTTCCTTTTAAATTTTGCAAGGGTTTTCAGTGCCTTTTATGTACACCTACGTTCGTGTATTCTGAGACTTGAGTAGTGAATAAAAGAAATTTAAAAACATTTATTTAATGGGATTTCAGCTCTAAGCGTGGTGCTAAATAAAATCGAATTCAATTCGTAGTATCAGACTTTACGACGAAGGAACAGCATTTCGAAATATTTCCAAATGAAAAGCAAATGTACCTCGTAAGAAACTGGATGGTTTATCAGTGAATTAAGCTTTCGAATTACAAATATATATTCACAGACTTATTAATTCATATCGTAGACTTTCTTTTGGAAGGCAAATATGATCATTTACTTTGTATATGATTATTTTGGCGTATGACGTAATTTCCTGACCTTGGAATTTTTAAAGGTTACCTAATTACTTCTGATGCTCCATTATACTTCTTGTATTGCTATGTTTTCAGTTAAATTTAATTTAGTATTTCTGTAATCATCTCTATGCATCTGTTGCTGTGGGTTTTTCAAGAAAGAGTAATTGTTTTGAACATAATTATTCTCTTTACTCAATTTTTTACTGCACTAGCTTCACACGTATTCATAGACTGCCCATCTCAAATCCTCAGTGAATTTTTAGCTACCAGAATGTACTTTGTGCAAACCCAGTGGCTTTCATATCATTCGGGGAATTTAATGCTACGATTTATCCTAAATTCACACGCAAATGGTGCCTTATAAACTATGGAAAAATATCTAATGCTTACTTCCTTACACCCTTGTACTCATCATGTATGGGTGAATAGACCATTACAAAACTTTAGCAGCCTAACTACAAAACTGAAAAATCAAAGAAAATTTCAACAAATATTTGATATTTTAATCAGCTCAAGATAGTGTTTACGACAAAACTGATACAGCTTAAACCAAATGTAAACTTACTAAAATCCAACCTAACAGGTTGTGTTGGTTGCCATATTATAGTTAGTGTACATTAATGGAGTATATAATAATTTTACAATACACCTTCATCTAGTATCGACATTCTGAACGAGTCGTGCATTAACAGTAAAATTTTACAAAACAACAATAGAGCGACAAACACAATTTAACGGGTTGATCTTCCCTTTCATCTGGCGCTTACAGCTCCATACATATCCGTACAAACTAATAAAAATAACGATAAAACTGACTACAAAAGTATTTTCAACTACTACTTATTTATGAAACGTGTTTAGATTAGTACAAAATGTTCACATTTATCATTCTTAAGTATAAAAGACAGATAACAGTAGAAATTATTCACGCTAAATCATGAACCTTCTTAAACCAAACTGAGAAAACTTTTTCAAAATTCTTTTAACATTTTGCGTAAGTAGACCACACGTTGACAAGAAAACGTTTGGCTCATATTTCATGTAACACCTAATTTTTATGTCGTTTCAGAGATGGATGAAAACGTTCCCAATCTTGCCCCATTAAAAATAGTCAAAAACGTTTTCGATTTTACATTTCGTCGTCTAAACTGTATGCGTTTTAGATCTAAAAGCAGTAGCATATCACACTAACTGATCAGAACTAGTAAAAATATTGAAATTTATAATGCCTTCTGAAGTTAAACAGAATGATGAAATAAGCAACAGTTTTGCGCCATGTAAGTTCAAAGCAATGTACATAAAATTTAAAAAAGTTGGTTTTCAGGACAGTATGACGTATAACGCTTACTCCGTTCAGTATAAAAAAAGAAAACATTAATCAGGCTGATGAATCTGTCATTAACTTATTCATGTGTAACCCTTGAAAAATAGTAAAAGGATAGTGCTATTAAGTAAAAACTTTCAGTACTGAAGTCGCAAACGACGCTGTATAAATCCATGAAAAATTAATGAAAAGTGCCTAAAGTATTTATGTAAGAATAAACTTCAGTGATAAAATTCATTGATTATTTTGGAATCAGTAGTGATTATTTAGCGTGATGATCAGTTCAATTTCCTTCAAAATGTGATTTAAAAATTGGCATTTAACTTTAAAGTACCAGAAGAAATATGAAAAGACCATTAACCGCTTTATAATCACATATATGATATTTAAAGCAACAAGAAAATAATTAACAAACCTGGTTGAAATCTTAGAATGCTTTGTTCACCAGTCAGAGTTGGGACATTCTTACTGACGTAGCCGAATAGAAACACCGACAACATTCCAATGAAAAATAATGCCAAAAATGTATATGCCACAACGTAAAATATGAAAATCAAAACTGAAGTATTTTATTATTCAAAGAAGTGAACACAAACCCCACTGTCTGCAAGTCCTCCCTAAAATTTCATGTTTCTCTGGGTTGTAAAACGTTCTCTTAAATCTGGTAAAACGACTCGGCTGGGCAGCTTTCTTCATTTCAGTAATGCGACAAATTGATGCGTTCTTCGAACTACCGCCGCAAGAGTGTGTTGTATTTTAACGGAGGTGTATAGAAACAAATGTTCAAACGAAAATAACTAAACAGACAATCTGTAGTTCTGACAATAATTTGTATAGCACATGTGTAGTATTTTTGCGTTAAAGTACTAAGTATTTTGTTGAAAACCGGCTGGTAGGGGAACGAGTTTTTTGGTTCTGTTGATAGATTCAAGCTCTGACAAAACGGTTGTCAGTTTATTTCGAAGTATCCAACAGTTTAAACTATGAGGTAATGATTCATAGCAACAGAAATAATTCACAAAGTGTTCTTTCCTAGTTATAAGTTAGCAGCGAATTCAGTCTTACCACTGATTCTCAGTTTATATGCCCGACGTCCGTTTCTTCACTCACATGGCTTGTTGGCAAACTGCTAATCATAAACAATAATATAGAGTAAAATAATAAAAAAATGGTTTCATAAACATTGGAAAAGTGATCGCTGGTCTGAAGGCAGTTCAGTGATAATGTCACTGAGAACATCAACCTAAAACAATCGGGTAGGAATAATGAATCCGTCCATTCAGATTAAAACTCAAATTGATTGCCTCTTTCGATGTCAACTGAAGGAAGTCTAATACTACTGGAAAAACTTATGAACATTCATATCATCACAGATATCAAACTTGATGCTTTTTTTGTTAGTAATATGGCCAGTCACATAAGTTTATGTTTCGAATTGGTCGATTGACCTAAAGGTAATAAATCTCTGGTTCCTCATCGAAAAAGCTACAGCTGAGTAGGGAGTCGAAGAAATATTCATGGAGTTCAAAACATCGGCTGTAAGAATACTCAAGGTATGACATAAAATTTATCAAGGTCAAAAGTGAAGCAGTAGACCAAAAAACAGATTACATCGAGAATTGGCGACGGAAATGAGAAGAATGAAGGAAAGTTGGCCGGAACTGAAAAGCAAAACCAAGGACAGAGTAGGTTTGATAATCGTGGTCAGCTGACTATGCTAAACGGAGTGTAAAAGGCACAAATAAGTAATAGGTAAGTAAGTAGGTAAGTAATATGATTTTCATAAATATATATTCATATTCCTATAAATTCATACATCATTTTCGTCGAATTACTAGTTTTGATAGGGTCGCTTAGCTTAGGCAATCATATCATGCAATAATGTCCGAGCTTGTTTATTATCATAACTGCAGCGACAATAACGTCGCGAACTTTGGAAGTTATAACCATTCTAAACAAAGCCTTCCTTCATGTTTATCCCTAGTTTCGTCACCCGAAGTTAACGGCACACGTCAGTGGAAAGTATTATTCTCTATTACAGTTTTCATAAGTATTAAATTTTATTATAAATTTGCACCTCTTAAACTTGATTTGCGAGGATCAACAGCGAACACTTGTTTTTGCCAATTATGTTCACTCAGTACTTCATAATCAATGCTACATCCAACTACCCCGTCAAGTTCTAACAGTTGCTATTCGTTTAGTGCAAACACTACCCATATTTATCTTTGAAATAATGTCTAGGCTGTTTGGAAACACTTAATCTCGCTTTACGCCTACTGTGTATGCAAAATCCGAAATCCGTTATTGAAGTGGTACGAAGTTATGTTAAGAAGGGGATTAAACTGCATCTCATTGTGACCCTTATACAACTGCGCACTTGAACAAATCCTCATATAACTTTTTTTCTTTCTCTTTTGTTCCTTATGAGTAGTAAACAACCACGATGCATCATCTACGCAGAATACACCTTACGTATACGGTCGACGAAGTAACAGATCATACCAATCGAAAATTCTAACAAATACGAACTTGTCAGTTACACTACACAAACAGTCTGCAAATAAAAATAGCCTAAAAATTAATTGATTGCATGTCCTCAGACGTGTTGGAAACCCCTTGCAGAGCTATATTTCGGGGAATTTGCACGACTCGCAAACTTGAGTTTACACAGGTTTACGCATGTAAACCAGAAGCATCTACATTCAGAATCGAATGATGAAAGTGACTAGTGTTTGTGGCGTATGTGAGCCGAAAGCCCAGACTGGTGAAAATTGTAGAAAGAAGCTACATTCAGTGCTGGCCAGTAACTAGACTATCTAGAATTAATATGTTAAAATATAGACTCTCATCAGAGGTGCTTAGAAAGTATTAAGTTAGCAGGTGTTAAACATGTGGTGACAAACTCCGTTAAATAACCTGGGTACGACTGTTGTTCCATTTAGAAGACATGCGTAAAGAATCACCGAAGCATCACTCTAAAATTGGTCGTTGACAAAAGTTAGATATAATTTCCTCATGCAAAAAATGCTACTCTGAGAGCGTATTAACATGAATCGGAAAATGCCAGGTCGAACACTAATCTAATGCCTGCAAACTATTACGATAGTTATTATTTAATTATGATTGTTATGTACTAAGCTAATCACACAATCTTATTATGAAAAGGCTTTATCATCCCTATCGTGTTCTCAAATGTAGTTCCATAAGCTGTGAAACAAACGATCGGTCAACAAACAGACTGGTCATTGCTGCCATCAGTAAATAGTTGTTGTCCAAATTTTACTTTATTCTAAAGTAAGTAATTTTGGTAGATTTTCTTATCAGTTGCTTCATTTGTCAGTAACAGGGGGCCTTATTCGTTCGATTAAATGTCTGACTACACTTATCTTCGCAAATCACCGATGTATGCCATCAGGCATATTTTCGACACACTGATAGCACGAGTTTCGAGTTTACCCTAACACTAAAAAACGTTCATACCAATTTTATAGGCTCCCGCATAGCAGAGTCAGTCTAAGTATACTTACAATTTTACACTATTAAACACACGAATATCCAATGATTTATACCAACCACAGAAGATTCCTTCGTGAGGACATCAAGTATTTGTTAGAACTCAGTGTATTTACTCGTTTCTTCTCATATCAGAGTAACGTAGAATCTGGGAAAATTGAGCATTAGTTAGGGTTTATGACAAAATACTGCATCTACGTGGTAGTATTACTATTGATCAGTTATTAGATACGATTATTACTAAACCATTATGTCCGCTAGTAAGGTAAACATCAGTTCGGTTTTCAAGTCATCTCAGGAAATATAGACTTTATGCTATATTACTAATTTTAACATCAATATAAGCGAATCATTGATCAGAATCCATTATTTCGCTGGTCTCAAGGGGGTTACTAAATCATGAAACACAACTCTCAGTATTTTTTGATGATTTCGTTGTCGTGAGATGCTGTCTGTATCTGGAATTTCAAATCAACATATAAGAGGCCGTAATCATAGATTCGACGTTAAATATGACACAAATCGGGTAAAGAAGCTAACTTTGACAGAATCATTTTGAAGTTAATTATCAAGGGTTTTGATCTATTATATATACATTTTGTTTCCTTCCCTTGGATTAACGGAACTGAGAATTTATCACTTGCAACATTACATAACCTATTTATATGCCATAATTTTATAAGGATGAGAAATCTTCTTTGTTGTATCGTACAATTGTCCCATAATTCCTTTTCTTGCAGCCTTTTAGATCTTCCAGCTCTGATGCTCCTCTTCGCTTGCTTGTTTGCTTCTTTGTATCCAGTTGGTGCCTTGGCTTTCTCTGCTCTTGTTTGGCTGACATTTATATTTGCCTTCTTGTTTCGCCTCTTTCGAATCTTATCCGGAATACCAACAGAGATCCGTTCCTTGTGGTGGTGATTCTTGTTGTCCCAAACCTCATGACATGTTGAAGTGATTGCTTCCCTGATCCCTTTACAGTTGTTCATCACGGTAGTTCCCCCAAAATTAAGTAGGTCGTGAAAGGCTTAGAACTTATTGCTGCGGGCTATCCTGAATTGGTTGAGTTTTCCAGTATCCAAAAGAAAGGCCGTACTAAACGTTTGTGATGCTGTTTGTCCCCTTGTCCAGTACTTCTTTAGTCCCAGTTTCATCTTGACCAGCACCAGGTGGTGACCCGAAGCCACATCAACTTCTCCCTTTTTTCTCACGTCCTCCATGGTCCTTCTGGATTTTTGCTGATGCAGATTTGGTCAACTTTGTTCCATGCAGTGTGATCCGGCGTATTCGTTTGTGAGGGAATAATGAGCCGCCGAAGATTACTTTGTCGAAGGCACATAAGTTTGCGAATCTCCCACCATTTTCGTTAATTTCTTCCTGTCCGTGTTATCTTATGATGTCCTTATATCCAGTGTTGACCATGCTAATCTTGGAGTTTAGGTCATCCATAAAAATGGTCAAGTCATATGTTAGACATTTCTCTATGATCGGCCAAACTCAAACATGGTACAAATCCATGAAATCACTGACAAGTGGACTGAGTCATGTCGGTAGATGTCGGTTACCTGGTTGGGGTCCGCGAGACGAAAAACACCGATGGTTAGAGACAATGAACGACATGGCTCAAAATCGTTTGCAATTGCGCAGGTGCATGCGCTCTTGGTGTTCTTTCGAATTATAACCTGTTAATACTTCTACTATCGATACTACTGTGTGATTTGGACTGATAGTTATCTCTCTATGCTGATGCGGTATGGCAACCTGAACTGATATACATACGTACGAAGTTCTGTGTTGTATCTGTCTGTCAGCCTGTTTCTATGATTGACTGAAGCTTACCACAGCATTGAACTTTGTCATTCTCAAAGTTATGATTGGTGGACGCACAGCATTGAACGATACACATAGTAATCAACACAGTCTTCTCTTTCATGGTGGCTTTGATGATTCAAGGATTTCTGCCATGTTTTGGTCTGGACGCCCTCAGCATTCATCCAACCCATTCCTACATCGCAAAACATAGCTTGACGAGGCAGTCGGTTGTTAGGCACACGTAACACATGTCCCAACCACCTCAACTGATGAAGTTCCAATATATCATATATTGACCTGCCATCCTTAACTAGCACCCGTTTCCTAACAACAGCGTTGCTTAATCGGTTGTCCCACGATAATCGAGCAATGCTTCGGAGACACCTAAAGTCGAGAACCAGTAACCTACGAATATCCCAATTCACGCCCATAGAATGGGATTGAGCGAAATGCTACTCAGTGGACTCGTCCTTTGGTTAGCAGACGGATATCTCGCCTACGCTACAAGTGACGCAAGTTGGTAAAAGCCAATTGGACCTTCTGTAACCGTGCTGAGATTTCGTCAGGTACCAGGAAATCACGACTGATGAGACTTCGACGATTAGTGAAGCGGTCAACATGCTCAACTACTTCACTCGCTATCACTAGTTCAAGTGCTGTTGCAAGTCAATCGTGAAGGAGCAGTTGGCATTTCAATGTTGTGCAGAATCGCATCTCGAACATTTTTGAATTGTTACTTAAGGTGTTCAGAAGTCTCTGCCTCTTTGTCAGCGTCTTCTCCAAATAGAGCTGTCACCGGTATAGTCCTGTTCAAGGTCGGAGTATGACAGTATCTCTCTTGAAGCTAGTCACTTTTGTCCAAACTGCGTCCAATGTACTTCACTTATGTCAATATGGCTCAAAAGCGTTTGCAATGGCTCTGTAGCATTCATTCTTTGTGTTCTCTCAAATCCTCATCACCGTAATCTTCTTCTTTTAAGTTTATTTCACTAGATTCTACTTCCGGAATAATATCTTCGAACCCTAATCTCTCCGATTACTTCTGATACTTTTACTACCTCTACTTCTATGGGATTTGAATTGACATTTGTATCTCTGTGCTAAAGTGGTATGGCAATTTGAACTGATATACGTACGTTCGGAGTTCTACGTTGGTGTTAGTTGGTTGTACTCATGTTAGTTACCCACGAGTTTTGTCTTTTCATTTCCGTGGCAACTTGAATGACTCTCACGATCTAATGACAATGTACAAACATTCCGTCTACGTATATTGATGGTTTCTCTGGTTGTCAGAATGGGCATCGGCCTCGTGATCATCAAAGAAACTCGGTTTTCGTCATTAGACGTCATAACTCTTCTGAATAAAGACCCCTCAACTCTTAGGGTAGCACTTAGATGGTTTGAATTATTTTATCGGCTTAGTTCTACTTAACGAGTTGGTTTTCTACGGCATGGGGATTGCTAACCCCATTCTTAACCCCGTCCTCTAACTTTGGGACGCTGAAAGGGTTTCAGATAGATTTCTTATAGATATACAGTGAACGTATAACGTAATTCTTACACTGGTAAAATACATGGTTGTATGATTCAGTCAGCCATTTACAACGTAGAACTTCGTAGGTATGTGCATCAGTTCAAGTTGCCATAACACATCAACACAGAGAAGCTATTGTCAATTCAAAAGCATTAGAGGTAGTAAAAGTATTAGCAGTTATCAAGCTGATTAATGAACGTAATATATATATATATATATATATATATTTACTATGTTTCCTTTCCTTTCCACCCGCGAAATCCTGCTTCAGAGCTAGTATGCGTTAGTAACTAGTAGGACCACAATGGAGTATTCAATCATTCTGACCACTTCATTGATTTCTGAAGTCTCATAACCTTCGGTGGCTCATTTACTGACGAGATAATGTCACGTATAAGAGGACCTCATTTAATTTTACAAGCTTGTGGAATCAGTATATAAGTCTACCAATCAAAGAGCACATATTGTGCATCACTTCAGCTCGTATTGCTGTACTTTTGTGAAACGACTTTTGGAAGTTAACGTCACAGATATGTTGCAAGTATCTGTCATCACTATCGTAGAAGCACTGTTCACCTATCATTGAACCACAAGATGACTAGTTTTCAGGTTCAATATAAGCGTTCAAGGTGGTATGTATCACCCTAAGAGCAAATCCATGTGCTTAGCTGCAAGCCACACTATGAAAGGTAGTGATGGTAAAAAGCTGTTAAGAACGGAGTAGGCGGGTTAGAGTTTAACCTGGAAATCTATAGATCGGAAGCTAAAAATTCTGACAACAATGAAACTGCTTCATCATGGTTTCCGGGTATCAGATTGATTGGTTACTGAGACATGATAAACATCCCAAGTAACTGGTATGCTGGCTTACTTAGTAGGTTGAAAAATTCTACAGATCACTGAATAAAACTACATATTAGTCGATAAAATCAATGAATGCCGTTTCCAACCGTCTTCAAAGATCTAGACTTCCTAGTTGAACCCTGTTTAATCCCTATGGTTAGTAGACTACAAATGCTGTTTATCTTCTCTTTGTTTACCTAGCTTGATATGATTATCAAATATTCTTTTTTTGCCTGAAAAATTGTCTTATTGTTGGTTCTTCTTACTCTAATAATAGCACAAAAGTGTTTAAATTTTTTAAAATAAAGTAGTAGCAGTTAGTTGTAGACTTCATTACACCTGTCGATTTATTTTGTCTTATAGTCGTCATTAAGATATTTCATGTTGGATGATAAAAGAACATATGTAGATGCCTTTTTCCTGTATGTCATATGGCTAATCCGTTTGACGAAATAATATTAGAAGGATTTATATGTCCAAAATGTTTGATTACATTCGGAACTCCTGATTTATTGAGCCAGCATTTCAAAGTAGGACATCAAAATATCAATATCCCAGAAAACGGAGGTTTGAGTTATTGTAACCTTGATAGCTGTTGCTAGAATGCTTATCTGTAACTAAATCTGTACTCAAGACACAACCGGATGCAAATACTTCTGCATTTTATGACAAGAAGAATGAAATTCAGTCAATCGGTAAGCTTCTTGAATATTTATTTTAGAATATAGGTACTCATCAGTCTCTGACATCAAAATTTGTACAGTTGCGAAAAAATCACGTTAATCGTAGTTCATTGGAAACAAACCGTTTGTTGATACGTTTAGAAAAACTAGTAGACGTAGCAGAGACTCACGAAAGTGATCGGAAAGGTAAACACGTAATAAATCTATTTATTTGCAGTATTTGAACAAACCATTGTGCCATGGATTGATGCGAAAGTAGATCTATGTCCATGCTGTGGCAAGGGATTTGGTTTAGGCGCTGAAATGGCGTTCCCAGATGAAGACGATAATCATTTGGATTCCTCAGAAAAAAATATGAACATTTCAAAGTTTTGGCCGAACAAAACTAATGTCACTCGTTTAGCAAATACTATTTTGGACTATAACCCTGTATATCGCAGGAGACATCATTGTCGTTTATGTGGATATGTTTTATGTGCAGATTGCAGTTATTTTATTTCTTTACATAATGCTCGTGCTCTTTTACACGCACTTAATGGACAAGATTTAGATCTTTTTTATACCTCTTCGAATGCATCTAATACTAGTGATCATCCGAATCATTCATTAGAATCAGAAGTTATTTTTCGGAAAAGAAATATTTCCCCTTCCCAAAATGGTAAGTGGTTTATTATTTGGCTGTAGTCATCAGTCAGCCGGTAGTTCTTGTTAGATATGTATAGTCCCCAGCAAGACATTGTTTTAACCTTTTTTCAACAGGTCCAAAATATAACCACGCATATCTGTAATAAATTTAACGTTTGAACTAATTGACTAGAAGATTTAGTAAGTGTGTAAAATTTCTGATTTCTTTGGTGTATTTTGTGCGATACAATTGTTTTGTGAATGTTTTTGTTATTGTAAATATTTGTTGAACATATATATAGGACTCTCAGTGTTGAGATAAACATAAAACTTCACTCGGCGATAGGCAACTATTCAGACTTAACAGGGAAATCGGTATTAGGAACCCGAATATGAGTGAAACTATCTCGGACAAGGATGGTTGTATCATTCATTCTCAATCCAGGAGATTAGATCGATGGGCAGAACACTTCAGGGATCAGTTCGACTGGCCTTCAGCCACACTTCAGTTACCCACGATCTCCAGTCATCCTGAATGGGAAGCCGACATAAGTCCTCCGAATCTCTATGAAGTTGAGAGGAAGTCTGAAACGAGGGCGAACAGTGGGTCTTGATAGATGGACCGAGATCTGAGGTAGGATCTGGGAACTGCACGTAATCCCATCTGACTGGTCCCAATCCTTGATTGTCCCAATTTATAAGAAAGGACAAGTCTTTTAACAATCACCGATGGTTAGAGACCCTGAATGACATGGCTCAAAATCGTTTGCAATGGCGTAGGTGGATTTACTCTCTGTGTTCTATGAAATTTTAACCTTTCTGAATTAATCATCACTTCTATCTTTCTCTTTCTAAATTTACCTCACTGAATTATACTTCTTGAATAATATCTTCGAAACCTAATCTCTCCGATTACTTCTAATACTTTTACTACCTCCACTTCTATGGGATTTGAATTGACATTTGTATCTCTGTGCTAAAGTGGTATGGCAGCTTGAACTGCTGTACTTACGTGCAAAGTTCTACGTTGCTGTCGATGATGACTCATGAAAATCTCCACCGGGTTCATTTGTATGCTCTTTGTAAAATTGTCATTTCTGTTGATTCTTTGAAGGGTTGACAACAGATTTGTGGATTTGAGGTCTTGATCTTGATAGTTTTTCTTGCTTATCCAGATGATGCATCTACATTGATATGTAATCATCTCCGGGATTAAACGCATTTATTTCAAAAATTTAGAATAAAATGTGCTATTTCTGAGACTATTCCATGTTTGATTATTATGCAAAGATAGTGTAAGAAAATAAATAGGCGCATAATAAAAGCACGCTCCTAATATATATTTTATGATTTCGTCAATGAATTTTATGGCTGAAATAAGTGAAAAGAATACTAGTCGAATTTTGGAAGTGCTATGATATGATGTCAGTCAGCCAACAACAACCCAGAACTTTATACGTACGTACATCAGTTCTTGGTCCTAAACACTACTTTTATTGCTTCACAAGAGTGTAAGGTCGACAGACGAAAGATACTGGTTTTTATGTTGTGTAGTGTAAATTAAGTTACGGTTAGGGAATATCGTCAAACTTTTAATGATTTAAGAACGTTTCTAAATTTATTTGCAAACTGCCGAGTGCTCATCGGTTACTGATTGCTCTTAGAAATAGCCTCTTAATTTCCTTATTTTGGAATCATAAGTAAATATCACATCTTCATATTCTATTGTTTAGGTTATGAGTTGCGTGTATGTCCCATCTGTATAACTATCTTGAAGAGGAAAGTTAACAGTTTGAAAACGTTATCAGTCAATACCCCAATCATCCAAATGCATATAGTAAGTAGCTTTGTTATGAATTTTGTAATGCATTGTTTATACTTAAAATAACTTATGATAAGGTACTGTAATATCTCCATAATTTCT
Organism: Schistosoma turkestanicum; assembly: GCA_944470395.2. NCBI lineage: Eukaryota > Metazoa > Platyhelminthes > Trematoda > Strigeidida > Schistosomatidae > Schistosoma > Schistosoma turkestanicum. The sequence goes on from OX103971.1 coordinate 27,708,017, forward strand.
ATAATTCGTAGTCAACTCAACTTTATTGTTGATTAGTGAAAAACGGGTTATTATTATTTTCGGATTTTTTGATACAAAACTGATACTTAAAGTCTAATGGTTTAAGCGTACGATTATATTTTGTTGATTTATTTTTGTAATGAGTGGGTCATTTGCAATAACTGTAATACTTCACAGGTTACTGTATAATAATGCTTGTGCACTGTATTCACTGTTGTTATCACATTACTAGTTGTTTATTTTCTTCGAAAAAATAATGCATCATGGATTTACTAGTCTTTTGAATATTGGACTCTTAGTCATGTTTCCAGACGAAACGTTAGTAGCACCATTTTAGTGTAATGTTACTTCAGTGATGTTGGAATTATCCTTTCTATACTGAATACTAAGATATTTTTAGGTTTGGTTTATGAAAGTAGACTGATCTTTGTGTTTCAGACAAAGGAACACATTTTCATTTAATTTGTACTGGTTATCTACCGATCATTTATGCTGATGAAATCTACCCCAAACTTCCTATTTCATTGAAAAATTAATGCTGATTATGATTAATAAAATTAGCCATTTCTTACTCCTATGCGGTGATATCAGTGTTTCCGATGTTGCTGAAACAGTTTCATTTGAAATCAACTATATATGAAGTTTCCAAGGTCTAACTTAAAACAGTTAGTCCTTTTGAATCATCAAAATAAAAAATAGAAGCTCGTTAGAACTATGTGACAAGTTAGCGCAACTTATTTCAAACAACTTAACTTTTAAGATATTCCCATGGGAAAAGAAAAAGTCAACTAGTCAGTTGCAACGTAGAACTTCGCACGTAAGTACAGCAGTTCAAGCTGCCATACCACTTTAGCACAGAGATACAAATGTCAATTCAAATCCCATAGAAGTGGAGGTAGTAAAAGTATTAGAAGTAATCGGAGAGATTAGGGTTCGAAGATATTATTCAAGAAGTATAATTCAGTGAGGTAAATTTAGAAAGAGAAAGATAGAAGTGATGATTAATTCAGAAAGGTTAGAATTTCATAGAACACAGAGAGTAAATCCACCTACGCCATTGCAAACGATTTTGAGCCATGTCATTCAGGGTCTCTAACCACCGGTGTTTTTCGTCTCGCGGACCCCAACCAGGTAGCCTACATATACCAACATGACTCAGTCCACTTGTCAGTGACTTCAAGGATTTCTGCCATGTTTTGGTCTGGACGCCCCTAGCATTCATCCAACCTACTCCTACATCTCAAAACATAGCTTGACGAGGCAGTCGGTTGTTAGGCACACGTAACACATGTCCCAACCACCTCAACTGATGAAGTTCCAACATATCATATCAATTCGATCTCCCAGATTGAGAATGAACAATAAGGCCGTCTTTTTCTAAGATAGTCTCACTAACAGTCAGATTTCTACTACCAGTTTCTGTGTTAAGCCTAACTAGTTGTCTACTGTAACCTAATGCCGCTGCCTTTTCCATCTCTATCGCTTTCGTCGCACACTATTTTTCGTGATCATTGTGTAGACTTCTTATCAGCCTGCACTTAAGCTGACTCCGCTCTTCGTTATGTTCAGGGTCATATGGGGTGAGTTTCCGAGCATCTATCAGTTTGGTAGACGCTACTGAGATCCACTGCTTCTCCCTAACCTTACAGTTTACCGTACTAACAGATACAATTGCTGTTTCCATGGCTTTTTGAATATGCTGGTGTTTGGTTCTCTGAGCTGGATGTTTTGATTGTGAAGCTTTCATTGTTCTTCTAAACAACATCATCAGCACAAACTTCGGATGGAATATCATTTCAAGCTACCTCGAGGTTGGCATCGCCTACATGGTTCCCTAACTGTTTTTTTAGTCACTCCTGAAAGATACACTTGGTTTTGTTGTCGTTGAGTAGGGTTCTAAGGGTTGTACTTGTTGTGTCGTTCCTATGTCCAGTAAGATGCAAATAAACACGCGCTCGTAATAAAGCATGATCTGAATCCAAGCATGTGCACCAGAATGAGCGGCAGTCGTTTATCGAGTTTTTCCTTATACTTAAAGTTGGTATTTGTCAGAAATAGGCAGTTATCTGAGCAAAGCTGCGGCAGACGGTTGCAGTTATCTGTTCTTTGAGTTGCGATACCGTAAGATCCACCCAGGTGTCTTTCAGTATTGCTTAGCCTACCTACTTTAACCTTGAAATCACCGGCCACTATAATTATATCAGAGCGACTAACGTTTCGGAGATCCGAAAGCTTTCCTTAAAACTTATCTACCTCGTCTGAACTGCAGTCAGTGGGAGCGTAGGCAGAGACAACGAGGAGCCGGCGGCGAGTATCTCTATCTTTCCGAGTTTTTACTGTCTCGTTTAGTCAGACAATGCACAAGCTACTGTCTACTGGGATCTTCTATACCTACACCAGCGAGTTCACAGGAAGCGGCAGTGTGGCTTACAGATACACGAAGCCCAAACCGAGTTGGTTCTTTATCTTGACAGTCTGAAGTCTAAATAACCACTGTACTCGGATCTCGTACGCGTGTGTCGGAGACGCAGAATACATCAATGACATGAGATTCTAAATTCCCTGCTAAGAAGGCATGTCCTATGTAATACAATGTCTGGACATTAAAAGCTTCAACATATAGTTTTGATCGGGATTTCAGGAGACCGGGAGTAACGTTTCGTGAACTTGAGTCGTTTGCATCAGCGGTGCAGGGTGATAAAGGAACATGAGAAAAGTTAGTCGTGGAAGTAAGAGAGTTATTAAGAGGCGTAGGAAGGATTTGATTGTGACTAGTTTGATCTCGTGTATTTTTACGGGTATGAGGGCGGATGTCACTTTCGGGCAGCCCACACCGCAGAAGTGTGTTTCTTGAAGAACCTGAGAAAGAAATTGGATTAACATTGGTCTTAGCGATCTAGAAGCGTGACCTCAGAGCACGAAGGACAACTGCTTCAGGTCGATCGCACGTGGCCTTTTTATTAGATTTTGAAGTGTTAGCTCTGCTCTTCAAGTGGTTTTATCAGGAATCTGTTAGGTATGGTGAGATGTAAAATTTCTATAGTCGACCTTTTCTAACTCCACTTCCTTGTGAAAATGCAGCATCGCTGTAGATATTCGTAGGCTACTAGTTTTCGGTCACAAGTGTCTCCGAAGAATTGCTCGATTATCGTGGGACAACCGATTAAGCAACGCTGTTGTTAGGAAACGGGTGCTAGTTAAGGATGGCAGGTCAATAGATGATATATTGAAACTTCATCAGTTGAGGTGGTTGGGACATGTGTTACATGTGCCTAACAACCGACTACCTCGTCAAGCTATGTGATGTGGGAGTAGGTTGGATGAATGCTAGGGGCGTCCAGACCAAAACATGGCAGAAATCCGAGGTCACTGACAAGTGGACTGAGTCATGTTGGTATATGTAGGCTACCTGGTTGGGGTCCGCGAGACGAAAACACCGATGGTTAGAGACCCTGAATGACATGGCTCAAAATCGTTTGCAATGGCGCAGGTGCATTTATTCTGTGTTTTCTTGAATACTAAACTTTCTAATTCTTCGTCACTCTATCCATCCATAGGAGTTGGATAACCAAACCAAGGTTGCATACCGACTCCAAAACCTTTAGGGAAGAAACGACGTTTGAGCCTATTCTTGGTCATCGGCTATCATTGTACTGCATCTCCTAACTTCGGTCCACTTCCTTGTGGATTACACCTCCATGTCAAGTGCTTGAAGGGCCAGCCTCCTAAGAAAACCATTTGCTTCTGTTTGAGAACTGGGGCAGTTTCGCAGCTTACACGCAAATCGCTGAATTTATGTGGCACATATATATTTTGATGCCAATTTTTACCAATATAAATTTTTTTAAATAAAGAAAAATACATCAGGCAATTGAGTTTTTATGGTTTACAGCCAGTTAAAAGGAAAGATTTCACTGACTTCGGATGAAGTCAGTGTAGAATTAGTATTTCTATGACATTCGAAATAATAAAGACAATTTGTTTTTGTTTCGATATACGTCATCGCTGTGTTATTTCGTAGCCAGTTTATGTGTTTCCTTAACTTTTTTTATGAATGAGACTAGTACTTGTGACTGTAGACTGTTTCTGGCCAACGGAACGTATCCATTTTATCTTGCAAAGTTTGGTTTCTGTGCTAGAAATTATTTAGTTACATACATTCCTGTAGATCCTTTATGTTGATCATATTGTTTCGATTCTGCATTTATATCCAGGAATTCAAGGAGTTAATGAAAAAAGTTTGCGAGTCGTTACCTTCCTACACCATCATTGCTGCGAGTCTAAAGTGAGACAAAGGTTTTATTTTTGATCGTCACTAGCAGTTAATCTTAGTATCTGTTGTTTGACCTGTGTATATTTTGGTGAATTTATTAGAACACCATGATTTGGTAGTGTGATAAATTGAGAATATTTGCGTTAGAATACCAGTTTAATATTCCGTAAGCACTTGCTGTCCGTTGGTGAAATACTGGTTATAGTCAAAAAGTTTATTTATCTAGATAGGTGTGTGAACTTTTGATGACCGTAGAAGCCGAGGCCCACTTATGTATATTAGAAGCAAAATGGGGTTACACTAACTTGGACCATATTTTGAAACATAGCTAGTGTGAAGCGCTTTAGCGAAAGTCCTGCCCCATGTTTTCGAAACTTGACCTCCAAGTTAGGTAACTGTGTTCGACTATCATTATCTTTAAAATGTTGCTGGTACTTTGTGGCAACATACTATATCAGTAACGTTTAACCACGGTAAAATATTAATTGTGTCTTCATTTTGAAATACTTTCTTGGTTACGTCTTACTCTTTTGTAGCGCCCTCCCATGCACCCGACACTGATAGTACTGGGTAAAAAATGAAGTGATTAGTTTATGAAATGATGCTATCGAGTGAATGACAGTCATATTGAATTAGTATCTGTTAGTGTGCCACGACTCCATAGATAGATTTACAACTGTGGCTTGTTATTTTGCCGAATATGGCTTACAATAAAAGCGAATGTTGACTCTACTGTAGTTCACTATTGGATTATTCATAAATGTTTTGGTCATGTTCTAACGCAAATAGTTGTTTGCTGCATACTATTTAGCTTTGTTTTAATATATTATATGACTTTTCCACATGTTTACAGCAGTCATTTCGTTCTAATATGCAGTGTATTTCTTGGTACTTTATTGCCCCCAATTTTTTATCTGTACAATTCTTAGATGATTAAAAAAATAAGAATAAATTCTGAGGGTGAAAAGGAATTGGAAAATCAATAAGTGGATAACTAAGCTTAAGAATTTTACTATTAGCGTTGACTTTTCCGATTCTTCGATTGTTTTAATCGGATTGAGTTAATAGTTTAACTTCCTCTATTCTTTCACAGTTTATTCCTTACTTAATTTATTTAAATTCTAATGATTTATAAGACTTAGTTTTTGGTATTAATGTTGAATATCTCATCTGAATTTTAAAATGAGCTGTAGTTTGTACACACACATCGTGCACTATATAGAGGCTTTTTTCCTTTGACTAGTTCTGGGGAACACAAGTATACACTAGAATCTGCCAGATCCATGCACTCCGATTTGTTGCAAGCATTACAAAAAATTGAAGCACTCGGGTAAGCCTGTTTTCGTACGTTCTCTATTGAGATTTATTTTTAACCCTATATATATGTATAAAGATGAATGTGTACATTAGTTGATTGAAGTTATCGTGTAATCGAAATAATGTTTGATATTATTGGGCTAGTAATGCTTCTTTTAAACGCACAGCTTCGATTTTTCAATAAGTATGGCCACTGTTCTTATCGTTTTCATGAATTGTAAGTCTAACTGCTTTCGAGAAACGAATACTAATACAGTAGATTATTAAAAACGAGTGACTGGTATTGACTTGACAGTTATAAGAAACATAGATTAGTTCAGATTGCCGCACCGCACCAAGATAATATTTTCAAAACAAACATTGCAATAATAATAGTAGAAAGGATTAGTTATAAACAATGTGATCCGAGGAAGATTAAATTCATAATGGGTTGTTTGCGCCTACCAAGGCAACTCAGTCCAAAAGTTAGTGGCTTCATGACTGTTGCTGTTATTCCATTACCGCTACGTGTTTTGATTGGAAATAAGTACTAGGTGTTATAATTTTCCACTGAAGTTCTGTTTACTACCACTTCACTAAGATGAAATCTCTGAGATTAAAGGTTGCTGTCGGCTAAGATACAGTTGATTTATGACTAGAAAGCTAATCAGCAAAGAGAAACATTTTACACCTGACGTACTGATATAATCGAGAAAATTAATGTTTTGCACTAGTGATTTCACCATTATTATCAATAAGACTTAACACTAGACAATTGAATCACGTAAACTCAGATGATCAAAGTTGGACTTTCGATGGTAAACCAGAACAGTAGCAGCAGTTAATACACTGGAGTCGACAATGTGATTTACGAAATTATACAACCTTTTACACCTACTGTACCTGAATGTCTCTTCACGCATCTTATCTTACTTTTATTGACACAACACTCTTAGGGGTCCATTGGTGCGCTAAGTCGCTAAGCCAAATTTCACAGTAAGGATCCTAAAACAATTTTTGTCAAATTATCTAGTGAAAAATCGATGTTTCAATTTTCTGTTTAAAAATTAAATTCTATACACTATCTGATTTCAGACGACAGTTTGCAAAATACAGTGAGCCAAATTCAGAACTTTATGTCAACAGGGTGGTGGCGCGCTTGACATTAGCAGTTTATCGAAGGGCAAGAAATTTTGTCCAAAATTACCTCCCACCTTTGCAAGCTCTTCCTACACTTAGACAATATGATAACCTAACTTCACAGCGCAAAGATGAATTGGCTGTTCGATGGGCTGAGGAAGATAGAGCTCTTTCGGAAGTAAGTTATGCTATATTGCATTAAAGGTTTAATTGGTTTCATTAAGCTTAAAACAGCTACATAAACTGAAAACTATGAAGTGTAAGCTTCTGCTGACTGACTGTAAAGTATGCTACAAGTACCAGGACTACATAGTTTATTATACAATTAAATTCTAAACCCCATATTTTTATACCTGGTATTGATTTTTGTTAACATGGGTATCATTAGTCTCAAACATTTTGTTCATAAATGTGCAATGTTTTATTTCCGCATAACTTTCCCAAAAAGTCGGATAATTTACTGCATGAATTAAGTTGAAATCCTACGCTTGGAATTTCTTAGTTTTAATTAAATATCAGTTGTATAATTTATCAATCTACTTTTTATTTTCATTATTCCAGCTGATGGAGCGAGTATCAGGCAAACCAAACTTTGCAAACATAGATCCAACTATGAATCCTACTACAAAGACATGGCAAAGATTCTTCCAACTACCTAACACTTATGAGAAACACCAAGTTAAGAAAACTACGATACAGCATTTATCCGATGTAGCAAATAGAATGGATTACGTTGCTGGACAAATGATGGCTGCGCGCAAAGAGGGTCGACTGCAAACAGCAGAACAGTTGGCATGTACACTTGACCAACTTGAACAAGAATTTCAGAATATCAGTTCTAGTCTTAACGACAGTGAAGTGTTAACAACCTAGCTGTACATATTAATGAAGTATTCGAAACAGTACAATAAAACAAAACTAATTAAAAATCTGATTAATTTATTGTACTTGCAAATTTACTCATATTTTCTAATTTACAATAAGAATTATCATTGAAGGAAGACGTTCTTGATTGGGATATACAAGAAATTATACAAAGCCAAAGCTTTTTGTTCCGATCGCCTGTAACAGTTTGTCACGTAATATGTGCCTTGATGAATATAGTGGTAAATAGAGACGCGAAATACATGTGTTAGCAGATGGGAGATGATGATCATCAGGTGGCCTGATTGTTATTGAGGGCATAGGTTGAAACCCTTGAGCGCTGGCAGGGAGAGTCGGACTTGATGTCCAGAAGTACAACTAAAAGCATAAATGTGAAAAGTAGGATCATTAATACTTTATTGAAATGTTGACACAAATATCAGTGTCCAGCTCAAAATTACTTATAGAAGTTAAAAGTAGGTGAAAAAAATGCCAATTTTTTGAGCGTTTACCTACTTACATATCTCCTTTTCCGTGTAAAAGCGAGAAATTTGACTTTTATGCGTTTTTTAACAATATTCGTGTAGTTTTAAATAAATTAAACATAGTAATAATGCTACAAAGAACAATGTGATAAAGTGATTAGCATAAAAACTGACAGTTAGAAAGATTATAAAAGTCTGATCTTACTAAATCTTGACGTTGCTTAATATCCATATTGCGAACAGTACACCAAAACCACTTTTTCAAGCGATTTACACAATTTGTATTATCACAGCTTTTGGTCACATCTGCGTTTGATCCTGTACCAGTCTCATCTAGAAAAGTTGTATATCCAGATAGTACATCAACGTCTATATCTCCAGTTCCGTTTAAAAGTAAGCGCAAATCTTCGGCAGTTAGCCCGTCCAAGGCATTCCGAGGTAGAACATCAAACACACCTTGTCTGAGTTGCTGGAAAAAGAAATGAATAACCAGATTTATCTAGTGCGAAGTGAAACAAGTACTTGTGAAACTCAAAACTATGTATCACGTATTTAGTACGAGCACCGTGTCCAAAAACCTATAGTTTTTTTTTATGTGCAATATTACTGGTTTAATTACTTGATCATTATAAACAATGATTTCAAACACTTAATCTACCACACTCTCTAGTCTTGACGTCTACACAACTTATCAGACACTACTGGACTCTGACTGTGGCAAATCATACTTGTCGTTATGTTGGATGTATGAAAGTTTACGTGATCTATACTCACAAATAACACCGCCAGTGTTGTCGGTAACCGAGAAGGCCAAAAACATTGACCTAGTGTGCCCCGATCTCGCCTAATTGTCTACCTTCAAATCTACTAGAAGCTCCTTAAACTTGTCAACGACAATTGCATATCACAACTCACAAAAAGTGAATATTAGCGGGTACACAGCTCGTAAGCAGCTTCAGATCTTACAATTTTATCACGAAAGCTTTAGAAGATTAAGTAAATCCCAGATGGATGAAACGGCTCACCCTCCATTGACGGTAGCTGTAACGTTTTTCCGAGAAGTCACGTTTACAGGAGTGCGCCATTTAACACAAGCTCGTCTAAGTCTACCCAGATTTAACTTGTTCGACCGATTTACGTACGAAAGAAATCCTTCACCTGCAGCTACACTAATCTTTTGCCTAGAAACGCCAGCACCTTATTCATTATTGCAAACAGCTGACGAGCTATGAAGTAACAATTAATAGTGGGGAAAACTGGCTTGAAAAGATGGGTTTATCATCAAGTCACTGGTAACCGAGATAGGTCGAGTAACCGAAATTTTACGACAGTTGCAAACGATCTAACATATGCATTTTGAAGGATAGGAACTACTGAGTACAAGCACTAGGGATAGCTTTGTCGAGATGGTGGACGAAAATCTGTAGATCAGGTGGATGATGAGCTGGAGCTTAGAGAACGGAACACCGCCACAATAGTTTTATCGAATGGGTGTCATTCGTTAAATGGTTCGGTCTGTGGGAAAGGAGAAGAACCCTACCGAGATAATCACAGGAAAATCAGTAGGTTATCAGACTTGATACGACTCAGACATTAAAATCGGACTAGCTAAACAGGCTAACTTAAATATCAGTGTTCGTGAACTGCTCATTTTTTTGGCACATCCAAGACTACTTCAAACATTGTACGCGATTCAAGACTGAGATATGGATGCTTGCTTGAAGCTTTGTGATGGCATAATTTATGTTCAAACTTACTAGACACTGAAGTAATATGGAACAATTTAATTGACTGTGACGAAACACCAATAAAAATTTTCATACCTCTAGTGGTTCCTGAACTGCTATTTTCATTTTGAATTCTGTATACTTCTTAACAAATTCAAATACATTGCTTTCATTAACCTCAACTTCATCTCCACCAGGAACCAAAGCATACAAAGAGGCATTCGGTTGACGAACCGCGTCTGTGGATGACATACCACCTTCTTCCAAGGCAGGAATAAGTGAGAAAGTCAAGTTGTAATCTTCTATACTTCCCTGAGACTAAAATTTGAAAGAGACATATGCAAAGGGGAAACTATTTAACACTGATATACATCAACCACAAAAAAGATACAACTGGTCTGAAGGTTAGCTAGTAATTTTAATAAAGATTAAAGTCATAAAGTTAAAATGCACATCGAGTGAGATGAAATAGTGAACAAAAATAGAAATTACCTTCGAAGAGCCTTCGGATGTATGCAAGAGCAGCTGACGCAACCCTTCAAAAGTCGTGGGGTCGTAGAAGGCGAAATCATGCCAGTGAATTACACGACCTAGGATATATTTGAGAACAGGTCGACTGAAGTGTAAGGGACATGTCTCATTTGTCAGTAAACACAAACCAATTACACGACCGATACCTCTACAAGTAAAGACAAAACTGGGAATCAGATAATGCATATGTACGAACTAAAGAGCGAAAGAATAATGAAAGGAAAACCCACCTGTAAATAGAGTAGCGTGCAGCTAGTTTAACTGTATCGCATGTTTGATTCGAAGGTAAGTTTATGCCAGGAATAGCTCGTGGAAAGTAATAACCTTGTAAACCAGGTTGCCAGAAAAGGGGGACACGCTCAGCATCTTCTGTAATTATTAACTCTGTAACTGTACTTGATGATGAAGACATATTGGATTGTGAATTGACAGACGTAACACCTGCAACAGTTAAAGCTACCCCTTGCCAATTAACTAAGCGTTCAAGAACTGAAGGCGTGCGCGGACGTTCAACTCGGCTAAAATAGGTAAAATTCAAACCAGTCATTTAGTCCTAACAGGAATGTTTATTTCATATAGTTATAGAAAATAAAGTGAAATTCATAACATAAGTTGTCCGGTACGTCCTCCAGAAATACGGTTTATGTCATAATTTGCATTCGGAACAAGTGAAAAACAATTGGCTGATTGAGAATTCAACACCTTGAAGTGGAAAACACAAATAACTTACTTCTGATCATTTGATTCCGACATTGTTATTAAGGCTCTTGCTTCATCAACACGATTACATAAAGCTTCTTCATTTGTTAATAAAACTGAGTGCTCTGATGACGGTAATTCAAGAAGCATTCCAGTGATTCGTGCAGTTAAGTGTTCATTCCTTACTAGAGATTGAATACGTGTAAATAGTCTACTTCCCAGAGACCTTCCATTAGCCAGGTCATGTCTGGTGCAGATAGAGGTGGAGTTGCTACTTTCAGAAGATTGATTAGAGTTGGAAAGTTCGTAGTTGACTAGTAAAATATTCCTGTTGCTACTATCAGATGGATCTTGAGTTCTGCTTGGACTTGATCCTAAATTATAAAGGAGAGTAATATAACTGGTATACAAATAGTAACGGTTTCAGAAGTGATAAAGAAAAGCGATTTTAACAAATTAACGAAGATAACAGAAAATTGAGATAGCATGTTGTCATATGTTTTTAATGTGTAACATGCATCGATAAGGTACTAAGTAGACAGACGTATAATAAGTTTAAAGAATAAGGTACAAGTAAGAGATAGTAATCGGAAATAAGGTCTTGATAACAGGCCGTTCAAGAAAAACAAGCCCATTTACTACAAGTAACAAACGATGACGATGTGTGATGTAGTGAAACAATGATTTATGTTAATTCATACTTGATATCTCGAATTTTTTGAATGATTAACTGACAAATAATTGGAGTAGTATTCAGATTTTAATGTAGGGTCACAAGATTTTAAGACTTGTCTGCATAAAACGGATAGTTTGTGTTGTTAAATCTCACTACGTATATCATCATAATTTATTATTGATTGAAGAGTTTGTTTTAGTACTGTTTAAACAATCTTATCAAGCTCCGTAAGAATGCTGACACAAAATTTCTTATTTTATTATTTTGCCACTTAGTATTCATTTAAAAACAATAGCAAAAAGATCAATCTACCCCTTTAATGAAAACTATAGCAGATTACACTAACCAAGGCCATGATAGTTATCCGCGCCGTGACATTAGTCTGGTTGTAAAATGTAAGGGAGCAGGCCTGAGGAAAGATGACGTCCTTTCCGTAAGTTCAGACGAAGTGCGAAAAAGCCAGATCAATTAGAAACCAAGTTTCAGAATAATACTTAAGCTAAAATCTTGTGAAGTGTTAAGTTTGATCAACGAAAAGGTTTGGCAATAGTTAACATTATATACCCACTAACCTGATGAAATATTTGTATTAGAACTTAAAGGTTGCAATGAAGCACAAGAATCCACGACTCTCGATGACGGAACTTCTATACTGCAGACATTTCCAATTGGAATGTGAGAAATATTAGAAGTATCAGGATGTCTAGCTGCGGACGGATTAGGAGAGCTTGCTTGAGAATTAGAATCAGCTAGTGACAAGTCAGATGAGGAGAATGCTGCCTGAGCTGCAGACGGATAAAATGGAGGGGCGTTTGCAGACAGTCCTCCAGATCGTCGCCAAGCACTTAATCTCGTACGTGATCCAACTGTATATGTATGCAGTCGAGGTTGGATTTGATGTGGATAAAAGGAAATAGACGACTGCATCGTTGTTGATGTAGTTGAAGGTATTGTATACTGTCCACTCTGACCACTATTTAGTGAACTAGACATTACTGTCGAGGAATGAGTGCTGTTAGAGCTACTTGTTATAGATTGGGTGGACATAAATATACCAGCAGTTGTTGATTGAACTAGGACTGTAGTTGGTCTGTTTGTAGAATTGTTTGACTGGGAACGACTCAACACAGTATAATGACGATGGAAATGTGGTTGTTGATTACCTGAATAAATCAAAGAAATCAAATTAAACATAAGCATCGAACAGTAAACGATACTTTAACATGAAATGTTGAAGTAAAGTTATCACATGGAAGTTAACCGACTCACCCAAAGAGTTTGACGAATTATTTTGAAGAAGTAAATTCAAGCTAGGCAAAGGCTCTTGAGACAATACTGCTTCCGAAAAAGCTGTGAAAAATGACCTAGCAACACCGCTACCTTCACCAGGTTCATCTTTGAAAGTTACTTTAATGCGTCGACATGAGAGTATTGGTTGTTGTCCAGAAACGATTGAAGTTGCAGTAACGGAAGAAGTCGGAGTTACTGGACTGGCACCAAATAATGTACCTAGTAATGGAGAATCTGTAGTAGTGCCTAGAAGAAGAGAAATAGCAACTTGACTAGTATTTGTATTTTGACGCGTTGATTGTGAGTCTCGTTGATGAGTGTTTACACTGGTACACTGAAGGGGAAAATTATTTACACTAGACACTGATCCATTTGATGTGTTACTCAAGTTAGTTACCGGTGTTTGAGATTGACGTTTAGCATATTCCATGTTTAACAGTTTGATAGTGTTTAAAATCAATGGGCCACGTTCTCGTTCAATCTGGAGAAAATGAATGTAAAATCAATTAAATATTAACTACAAGATGAACCATGTAATATTACGGAAAACGTTTGATAGCTGAGAAATCCAAATGAACTTGAAGTAACTGAAAGATATATCCAGAGGAGGGTAATGATAATGAAGGATACACAAACATTCAATCCTAGAACATAAATATATGATCTGTAGATTTGATAAATAATCATAAACATCATTTAGTTCAAACTATGTATTAGATACAGTTTCTTGACAATGACAATGTAGGAAGTGATCAGGTACAATATAAGATCCTTCTTTACCAAAATGTATTCTAGTGGTTAATATATCTATGTACGGATACTCAAGTCGGTTGGTTCTCAAAATACTACACTATATTCTATATAATCTTAGCTGAACAATGAATGATCGTAAAGCAGATATGAACAAATGTGAACAGTAGTTTTTTAGTTTGGATAAAAACTCCAAATATGAAGCAAAGTGTAATTAGTTGAGAATAGCAGTCAGTTTTTCATCACAGTTGAGCATTAGGAGATCTGAATTATAGGAAAACTAACTGACAGAAATTACCTCTAAAACCAGATCCCTGCGACACAGATTACGCAAACGTTCCATTTGCTTTCTAAATCTACCTTCTTTTGCTGAAAAACCATCAAGTTCAAAGATATAACTTCCATTTTCAGACCCAACATCAGAAGTGAAGTGACGTCCGAAAAATTCCAAAGATGCGCACCACCGTGAGAGGAGCGTAGCAGAATGACCAACAGAATCCAAGAACTTAGCCCCTGTTAACACTAAAAGAAGAGTTTAAAAATGTTCGGTAATTTTAGCAGCGTATATATATATATATATATATAATCATTATTATTAATATTATCATCATTAAAAGACATTATTAACATTTTGAACGATAAGTACACGCTTGTGATTGCACAGCTTTATAAACGAATTAACCGAAAAGACGACTCATAACTGAACCAATCTTTCCTATATATGACGCTATACATAAAAATTTAACTGAGAAATCACTCACACTGTTGTACATCAGGATTCTGGAACTCCGTATCATCGCTCTCATTGATGGAAGGGATTTCCGTAATATGGACACCACACATTCGTTCCCCCCATGTACTGGACATCGCATTCATGTGTATTGGAATGTGATCATTCTTTCGAGTGCTGGAAACAAGAGTTGCGGAGTTTAAGGGTAAAAGTCTAGAGAAAACAGAAAAGTCATTCATAAGGATAAATGAATACATAACAAAACATAAGACATAAAGTTTCAATAAATTGGAATAAGACTAAAACCGATCGCTTACCGATCACATCCAAATAGTTCAGCTCTTCCAGAGGTTGGTTGTAACAATTGTGGTTGCAACGCCAAAGGTAAAGATTCTGATAACGGTGCATCCAGTAAATCAGGACCAAGACCTGATAAAGACAATACGCTTTCTGAACGACGAAAAAATGGATTGTTGCGCTGAGTAATTTGATCACCTGTAAAAACTAGAGTGTATTGGAAATGAAAAGAATTTTTGTGTGGAACTGATTACATTAAAACATGAATGAAAACTTATATTGAAACACTGAATATCTATGGGCAAGCTATGGCTGACCACAACTTTCACAATAAACAATGTCAGTAGTATGCATGTCGATAAATCCCAGAAATCAAAACAGAATAAATCATAAAGTAGGATTTTATTCAGTTCAAAATATACACTTCCCATTTTCAAAAGCACTTCAGTATTCATTAGACTGTCGTTGCAAACACTGTTAGCTTTTTGGTCTGGAAAGAAATACTTTTACCAGTATAAACATTCAATTACCCTGTTTTTAGATACAAGAATATCACTTATCCTAACTGGTTACTAAGATAAGATCATGACTACATAAAATCAAGGATGTAATTTGAATAACGCAGGAAAAGAAATACAAACTATAACGATGCCTAAAACTTAGATGGAGTGAATGAAAGAACAATACAATTAACAGAACAGAAATTATTTACGTGACTAACACATTATACAAAGAAATCCAACAGAAGTCTATAGTTGACGTTATGTTAAGTGTTTTTATTGTTTAAATGCAATATACACGAGAAAAACGAAACTCATTTTAGTACATTTAAACTACAATCAATTAAAGTACAAGGTTCGCCTCCTATTCATAAACTTACGGTGTCTGTGAAGTGAATGGGAAATTTACTTGGTTCGAGAAGTATGAGGCCCAAAAACTAATATGTGCGTGATAAGTGTGTGTCTATAGTCAACATAAGAACGCTGTGGAATAGATATTAAGATATCGATAACAAGTAACATGCCGATATAGGTGTTCCTAATTGTTATTAATATCAAGAGAACCGCGATCCAATATAATTATTAACAAATTTCTGATGTACAATTATCAAATTATGATATAGATAAGCAGGAAAATAAAATCAACAGAGAAAAACATTAAAAAATTTTTTTATACCGCTTTTGCCATCTGAAGTTTTTTCATAAGACAATTGAGTGGTGCGAAGAACAGACAATGTTGATGACTAAATAATGAAAAAAAAAAATAAAATCACTAGTTTAATACAATCAAAATTCTAAAAATAAGATTATGGGATTTGATTAGAGTTAGAACAATGGATGTAACAGAATAGTGACACAACTTCAATATATTTTGCGGTTCCCCATTAGCTGCTTACAACTTAAACAATAATATTATGCATTTAAAATTCAGCCTATTTAAGCAATTCTTCTCACAACATGAATTGTCAATCGTCACTTCTTATCTAATCTAAAGATTACATAATCATGATATATTAACAATTCATTTCTAAACAGTGCAGTCTCTACGTTCTTAATTTTTTACCCTAGAATATTCGTATAGTCAACCTATGAATATATTCACATCATTCGACACATAAATATCTTCATTAGTGAGTAATAAGCTGATTTTTAACGATTATTATTATTATTATGCTGAGGTTCTATGCAGCTGATGATGAACCACGAACTATAATGAATTGATGTTATTCCGCTAGGTTAATTGTTCTTACTCTAGTTACGTAAATCAATGGGAAAAATTGTATGAAATATTTCTAAAAAAAAAATGAATCGACATTAAATATTAGACAGAATTATGATCATTGCAAAAGATTTAATTTATATAAGTTGCATGTTATGAATTGACATGATAATAGTAATAATTTAACATTCAAAACAAAACTTATACCTCTCCAGTTTCTTCAGTACACTCTTGTTGTGCATCACCTAATTTGAAACGAACACTAGGATTAAGTAACACTGAATTTAATTGTCGTGTAATACCAGACGGCCAAGAGGATTCAAAAACACGGAAGAAGTATAATAATGCATCTAAAATATAGGCAAGATGTTTGTTCACTTGCGGATCAATGAAAGGCACACTATCGCCATGATCACCACCTGAAGCACGCATTATAGAAAATAAATAGGCCAAGAAATCTTGTCTTTGTCCAAGAACCACTGCAACATTGTCTATAGAACTACTGACAAGAATGGGGTCATTTGAAGAGGATCGTGTATTAGCTGTTGTAGAAGACGATGAAGTGTTTGCAACAGTAGCAGGTCTTCTAGAATATAATGTTGAAGCATGTGCACGCCTGTTATTAGCTTCATTACTGACGTGTGAAGACTAAATTCAACATTAAGAAATAATATATAAAATAACATTTAGAAAACGGAATTTACTTGTCAAAGAATTCAACACAATGACGGTTTATAGACATTTTGATCACACGTAAAACAAGTGCAACAAAAAGCAACTGTATTCAATAATTAAGAATAACTTAACAGACAATTATTGAAAACTCTCTCTCAAATATTGACTCACTATAGGAAACTGTCTATGAGAGAGATCATAAAAAGTAATCTGATTATCATTAATTGTATCTTCATTTGGTGCATTTTGAATTATATTGCTTAAATTTAGTTCAAAACTGTCATTCATATGATTATTATTCCTATTATTTTCTAACCTGTTTATTTTCAATTCTTTTGCAGATAAATATAATGTATAGTGATTTGCTTTGATATATGATTTGTTCGGTCTACTGTTTAAATGCCAAGTTATAACACCATATACATAACAACAGTGAGAATATAATATTATCATAAACATTACATTTTAAAAACACTCACCGAGGACACCGAGGTATCACGAACTGAACTAATACCTGAAAAATAATCAAAACAGAATGCAATCAGAATAGTTTTTAATGATAGAGTATAATAAACTATAAAGCATAACTATATAATTCAGCAGTAAAGTTTCAAAAACAAAAAAAGCTTGAAAATAAAATAGAGAAATCTACCATCTTGATTTTCATTAATCTTTGGTTGAATTTTCGTAGTATTTTTATTGGGGAAGTATGCATTCCAAGAGGCTGAAAATCGTAATTGAGCTTCTAGATTATCCATGGCCATGGTTATCCATTGCCAAACTGGGATTAAAGCTGCACCAACAGATGCTACAAGTTGAACATTTTGTATATCTGAATCCACTTTTATTGAGTTAGTACGACTACTTGCCAATGAAACAGCAGTTGTACACGATCTTATTAAACGACCTCGAATGGCTGATGGTTGGTCTGTAGAGCTTGAGTTTGGACGAGAAATAGAAGACAAGGTGTTACTTGGGGTCAATACTAGAGTATGAGGTTGATTGTTAGCTGACGTTGTAGAAGCGGCCACCATACTAGATGTGCAATATATGGGCAAACGGCGTTGCTGCTCGTAAACAGTCAAGGGGAGGCCAATATTAGTGGGAACTGATGTACAGCGCCGCAAAGAACCTGAAAAGGTACTATATTCCCCTTGAATTTCAGTGAGAAGATCAGCAGTTACTCGCAGAAGACAAGCGAATGTACGACACAAGTATACCTGTGTTGTCATGATACATCCCATCTATAAATCAGAATAAAATAAGTGGTTAACACATTTGATATTAATTTAAGAAATTATCCCTTAAAAATATTACGGTAATACAAGGCGAAAATTATTTACTAAGATAACTTACATTAGTAGATACAGCTGGAGTAGTGACAGAGCTGGTAGCGTTTGTAACAGCAGTTTCACTACTGGCAGATGCGTTGGTTACATTTCCCGTACTTGAAATCACTAGGGTCGGAGTTGCAGAGGATGTTGATGTATTCAGTAAGCCGATAACTGACTGAACAGAGCGACGGCCAGACAGTAAACTAGAAGTATTTCGCCCTTGGAGAGTGACGGAAGTTACATTAGCCAAACTTTGACCTGTTGTGACAACATTTGGATCGCTGGTGCTGTGCCGACTGCTATTTAAGGCATCTGTGGTATTTGCAGAAGTAACTATGGACTCAGAACTCTGTGAGACGGCTCGTGAACTCAAGCGAGAAAATATAGATGTTCTTGGCCATGAAACCCAAGTGGGAGAGGTTGAACGACTTCCAGCATCTGCACTTGATCCCTGCCAATACAGAAATTAAGAATGAAAATACACGTTACACAGGAATTCCCTAGATTATATTTGCTAAACAGATCGCATTTAAAGTAACTCTCATCCTAGACATTAACAAAGATAAACAAAGAAATATGTTTAGATCTTAAACAGTAAGCTACCTTAGACCAAGTAAAATATAAAACCAGCTTACATCACTATGATGGGAAGAATCGTCTTCATCATCCTCATCGTCTTCATCATCTTCCCCTTCTATAAGTTGGTCACCATCACCATAAACATCTTGGTCACCATCTTCATCCTCAGTTTCATTTTCCTCATCGTCGTCCTCATGATCTTCACCATCATCACCATCATCTTGCTCATCGTACTCATCATAATCTGAAGCTTGACCATCAGATACATCTTCAGCCTGGAAAGCGTTAGACTGTTCAGAAATTGGAAAACCGATATTATTTTGCTGTCCATTAGCAGCATCATCAGTTCGCCCAGGTAAAGGTTCCTCTTGAATAGACAATGATGACTGATAGAGATCAACGTCAGCATTGAGCAAGCGACTAAATCCAATTTCTTCTTGTTGACGATCAGATACTTCAGAGACGCAATGATGCTTAATGAGTGAAAAAATGGAATATAACAGTTGAATAACAGTAAAATAATTATTTTTCAATCCATCGATAACAAAATATAATCCTTTTCATCCTTATAAATATAAGTTTGTAAAAACACATAGGATACTAAATAAATGCAGAAATACTAGTGTACTCCGTTTGAGCTTAGCTATGTCTCCAATGAGTGCTAAAAATAACTGTACATGCGCATGGGATAGGAAATGTGATACACTTATTACAATAACAAAAATTATCAACTAACCAATTCAGGTACCATATTTGTAGAAAAACTAGATGTTGGGTGAAGTTCAGCATTCAAATTAGATGATAATTCTGATCTAATATCCAAATCTGTAGTGCTTCCTAGTGTAACGGCAGTACTACTTGTTTGGCTGACAGTCGCATCTGTCTCCAAAAGAGACAAAGGAAGTTCATCCTGAGCTGATGGCGACATTGGGTAATTTATATGAGAATCGATTTGAGCGGTATCATCCTTTGACTCAGGAGAGGAAATATCTGGTTCGATTGTTCTACGGCGTTTACAAAAGCTATTACTACTAGATTCGGTTACACGACGTCTAGAGGCACCAGGAAATGATATCTCATTATCGCAGGGGTCATTCACTGCACCATCATCCGGCATTAAGGGAAATATATGAGAATGATATGCTGGTGCTTCACGTTGTGGATAAGGCCAAGTCCCAGAATCAACGGCTTCACTGTGAGTCACTTTTGGATCGCCGATCCTTTCGGTAACAGCCTCGTCCTCAACAGCATTGTCATCAGGAGATTCATAAGTAGGAGAAGTATGAGATTCCCCAGAAGACTGAATCTGGAAAATGGACTCTGTGCAGCCACTGACGGAAAAATTAGGAGTAAAGACGAAATTCAAAGAGCAGGTATTAGCAACATTTGGAACAGCTGATGAAGGGAAATGAACGGATGAGTTATTTGGATCTGCTCTGACTGAAGCAATAGATGTATCGGCAGTTGAACTCATAACCTGCAGAGTGTAATACAATCAATATAATTACGGATTTATTACAAATATGTTTAGAATTATGAAAAATGTATGAGATAACGGGGAATACAAATATTTCTACTTCAGTTAAGTAAAATTATTTATATCAACCTCGATTGAAAGTGATGGATAGATTACGTAGTTTTATATCGCAGTAACTAAATGCAATTCACAAAAATGTCCAAATCGAATAGCATGTAAGTAACCGACATTTATCACGATAATCCAAAGGAATCTAAACAAAACGTTAGAGGTTTCAATTTATCTTAGTGAATTATAACTATGGGGTTTACAGTGAATTATACCTAAATCTTGACAGTCCACACGATCGCTCCTAGCTTTCGGACAAACTAATTAACCCTTTCTTTCCGAGTTACTATTCATGTCTTTCGAGCTTGTCTATTATTAATATTATTATTCGAGTGCGTGCATGTGCCGCTTACTTTGCTTATCGTATATCTGGCTTATTTTCGTCTGACTATAAATGCTTGGTCGTACCTCACTACATGGAGTTGGAACGCTCGCCCTCTCCACTTATCTTTGCTTTGCTTGTATGCTTTCCATTCACGTCTATCTACTTAAGTAAGTCAGTTACAATGTAAAACTTCGTATGTATGTATATCAGTTTAAGTTGCCAAACGTCGTTTCTTCCCTAAAGATCTTGAAGTCGGTATGCGACCTTCGTTTGGTTTTCCAACTCATATGGATGGATAAAGTGATGAAGAATTAAAAAGTTTAGGATTCAAGAAAACACAGAATAAATGCAACTGCGCTATTGCAAACGATTTTGAGCCATGTCATTCAAGGTCTCTAACCATGGATTACTATCATCTCGCGGACCCCAACTAGGTAGTCTACACTTACCAACATGACTTAAACCAGTTGTCAATGACTTCATAGATTTGTGCCATGTTTTGGTTTAGCCGCCTCTAAATTTCATCCAACCTACTCGTGCACCACGAACTGCTGTTCAAATGAATGCTTGAAATAAAGTCATTCAACCAAATATGTGTTCGGCTTCGTATTAACGCCGTCACACGAACGGGGTTCGTCTAGGTATGATAAACGGAAGCTGAAGCGGAGATTTATTTCATAGCATAATCCAACGTCATAAATAAAGGAGTCAGCTTACAGGCCACTAAAGTGGTGAACCCTAACTACAATCCAACGCAGTCACATTGGCGTTCGGTCAAAAGTTTGGAAAATTTGTCATAACTGCAGAAAAAATAAAACCAGTTCTGCATAAAATATAGGTTAGTTGGACATGAGAAGTTATATTATTACTACTTTAAAAAATTTCCCGTTAAAATTTGAATAGAGAATAACAATTCAGCATGATAAATAATGGCAAGGCTTTAATAATAGTGGAACTAACTGTTTGTGTGTGTTCAGAAGCACTGGTCTCGATATCAGTGATAGTGGACTGCATTTGAAGAGTAAGTAATGAAGGATCATGTATTGAGGGTGTAACTGTGGTGGGAGATATAACTTCAATGTTTGACTCTGCATGAGTATACTTAGTGGTATCAGATTCCAAAGTATCTGAGGTAGGAGCATTTGGCGAGGATAACTCGACATTTAATGTGGATATAACGTTGTGGTGACGCATAGGAGGAACTGTAGCAGATTCTGAAACACTACGATAAGTGGGTTGAATATTGAGACTTGTGTGATGATGCTGTAATAAAAAAAATAATATTAACTTAGCACATATGTACGGATGATGATTGAGAAAATTGGCATTGTGATAAAAAGGTGTTTTGCATATAAGAAGTTGGACAAATCTCCTAGTGTTTTCGATTTAACCAGGCTTTCGTCATACAATCAAATTTATAAACGACGCAAAAAATTGTGTATATTCCCGCTTCTTTCTAATAATAAATTATGTGGTTAACAGCACTCACTGCCCTATCCTACAGAAAGGATGTATCAAAAAAGTTATCTGATATAAAACCATTTATTCATAAATTTAAAACTAAAATTGAAGAACACTTCGATCATAATCATTTTTGAAACAAAGATATACACTGACAGTTTTAACAACCGTAAACTGTAATACTATAACTACACTAATCGAAGAATATCAATAAATAGATTATGACTGATAAAGAGTAATAACGTCAAAAATAGATAATCCGAATTGAAGATTTGCTATTCATGAGAGAAGTAACAAAATCTCAAATCAAACGATTAAACGATATCGATTACCCTATATCCATCATCGATGCTCATGGATCTCTGTATTCCTCTGTTGGGTAGATCATCAGATTTCGTGGCTTCACTAGATGAAAGCAATTGCTGGCGTGTAAAGTTATTTCTTTCAGCATTAATTAACAATTCAAGTCCCTTAGAAATAAAGAAAATGACTTTATTATTTTATGTAAAAAAATGAAAACGTAGAACACCTAATTGAGATAATTAAATATGTTGTATACAGTAATAATTAGGCCAAAATTTTAACTACTATGAATTAACTAAAATGTAGCGCAAACAGAACACTAAAGTTTTTATCATACCAGTGAAATATGTAAATATACTTGAGACTAATTAAACTAGTATACTAATTATAAAAGTCAACTGTTATACTTCAACGCACTGATATAATAAACCACTTTACGTGTGTATAAGCTAACAGTTTCTCTTGAATAATTAAACTTGGAAAAAAAATTACCGAGGTAACTTCACTCGACTGAGACGTGAATGAGAAAGGTGCACATGGACGTACAGTGCCTGTACGGATAGGGACAAGAAGACTAGCGGCAAGTACAGGCAATTCATTAATAGTGATTGGAGCCAAACTGCTGAATACATGTCGACAAAGATCCAAAAGCGTTGGCTGAGCCAAACCTAAACGGCTAAAATAAGAAAATTAGATGATATACGAATTATGGAGTTCAGAATGTAAAACAAAACCATATCATGAAGAAAAACAGAGTTTTAAATAAATTGTACTCGCCTCTTCTTCTTCTGGTCTGGAGCCAATTCCAAAGATAAACTAGCATATATTCGAGCTACAGAGCGAATGAATCGAGCAGCCGCTGATCCCATTTCTGTTGAGTTAGGATAATCATTCTGCTTCGAAAATCCAGAATTAGTTGGTGTATTTGCCAACGAAGTATCATCTAGAATCTTTCTTTTCTTCTCTTCTGTATTTGGAGGGAAACTAGTGATACATCGGTTTAAAGTAGACAGCAAAATGTCAGTTAATTCAGGAGGACACTTGCAAATCAGCGTAAATACAAAATCATCCAATTGATTTGTACCGCCTTGAGATGACAGAAAAACCTGAAAAATATGACTTTATTATGTTTCAAATCCAAAAAATTCAATACTGAAACCAAAAAAATATATGTTATCAGTCAAAGAGACAAGATAACCAAGAGAAATACGACAGTTTAATGATTACAGGCTAAGTGGACACTAACATTAGATACAAGAAATTAGAAAAATAATATCCTACTTGGTCTTCATTAATGAAACCATTCTTTTGATGAGTCGTATCAGTATGTAGAATATCTGAATTGTTGTCTAGTGTCAGCATGCTGTGAACAGCTGCAGGACAATCAAGAGTCAACTCAAATGCATCACGTGCAAATCGAGGAGGTTCTAGATCATGATCAGGCTCCTCTGGTCCCACATTTTGAGCTCCATTGCTCGATTCCCAATTAGATGTTGCGTTTGAAACAGAAGTAACAGGAGGGTTACAATTAGAATTATTTCGGCTTGTTGTAGAAGTCAGGCGACGTCTAGATGGGCGGTGTTGCCGTTGCTCCCGCGTTTGGCGCTCCATACATTTAGCCAAGTAAAGTAACAGATGTTCCCCACGAGCATTCCGATGATGTAAAAGCTTCGTTTCTGATAACAACCTATAAAATAATTCATGCCGAGGAGCCTGAAATCCGGATATCAGGCTTTGACAACAACATTTTTCCCAACAATCACAATAGGCTGTTGGAGAAGTTCTTTTTAAGCGGCAATCATGGCCTTTGTGACAGACACGAGCGCACTCCGTACAGCAACACAGAGAGTCCATTAAACCGCAAGTGCGACATTCGAAGATATCCTAATAAAAATCAAGTGACAAAAAGTGAATAAAATCAAGCCCATTAACATTGAAAATAAAGAATAATTATCACTATAGTCGTCAGTAAAATAAATGCGCTTTTGTTAGTCGACATTGAAGTGCATAAAAATATCTAGAGTAGCCTTACGGTGACAAGCAAAGTTCTCAAAAAGTTAGGACTATCATGAATAAACTTCATTTTGAACTAATTTGAAAGCATCTGAATAATTTGATCGCGAATATTTTTAGTACTTTAATAAAGTAATAAGATAACTATTCTACACTGTCTTTAAAATATAAAAAACAATGATAATCAAACGGAATCACATACTTGTCTAATATGATCAGGACCTGTCCATGTGAAACTGCAAGTGTCGTTATAACAAAGCTGAAAAAGTGGCGAATCATCCAGTTTGTGATTGGCTGGAGAGAAGAAATCTAAAGCAGATCGGTCAGAAGCCTGATGCATGGGAACATTCGTTAAATCGTTCACAGTAGAATTGACAGGCGATTCGGAAATACACTAAGATATTAAATAAAACAATTCAACATCTGAGTAGTTTACAAGATGATCTAAAACAATAGAAATATCTATGTAGTATAAGTGGATTTTGAGACGTGATAACAAAATCCTGACTCCGGCAACACGTTGATCTTGTCCAGTCAGTCGGCCACAACGTGGAACTTCGTACGTACGTACATCAGTTCAAGATACCATACAACATTGGCATAGAGATGCAATGATAAATTCAAATCCCATTGTAGGAGGCAGAAGCATTAACGATAATCAAAAGGATTAGAGATCCAAGATATCATTCGAGAAGTGAAGCGGTCTACACGTTCGACTACTTCACTCCCTATCACTAGTTCAGGTACTGATGCAACCCATTCCTGAAGCCACAATTTGCATTTCGACGGGGAAAACCTCATCTCGAACATGCTTGCATTGTTGCCTAGGGTAGTCAGAAGACTGAATTTTGTAAACGTCTTCACTGAATAAAACTATGTCATCGGCATATTCTAGGTCAGTAAGCGATTTTCCCGGTAGAAAGTCGACTCCTGAAAATTCAGACGAGGATAAGGTTACACCTAGCAGCATGTCTATGACAAAATTAAACAAAAATGGGGAAAGTGGACATTCCTGACGGACACCACTTAAAGTAGAGAATTCCGATGACAGTTCGCCATAAGCTCTCACCCGACCAGTAGTTTTAGAGTAGAGAGGTTGCATAAGGTTAATGTACTTCTCTGGTACACCTTTCAATGATAGACACTGCCACAGAAGCTCACGATCAACAGAGTCAAATGCCGCCTTAAGGTCCAGGAAGACAACTATTGCAGGACGCCTAAATGTATGTCTGTGTTCCAGGACCTGTCGGAGTGTGAAGACGTGGTCTATACAATGCTCCATTGAAGTAAGTGAGTACAATAAAGTGAAAAGTAGCCTACAACGTAGTTTTTTTGAATGACTTTATCTACACATCCCACCTAATGAATCAGCGTTGAGAGCGATTTAAAAGTCATAGATATTCAAAGAAAAATGAATATTATATACAGAATTATGTGTAATCTTACAGAACATGTCATTACATATTATCGACAAAGCCTTGCTTTGTTCTGAACAACCATGAAATGGGATTACGGGAAACGAATGACGATGAGTGCTTGACAAAAAGCCGCTACAGGTAAGTACTTAAGAGTCAGTCTTGCTGACAAACAATGCTTTGTGGTTCTGGGCTAACTGTTGTTACTTATAGCACGCTAGCTCCTAAGTACTCTTTTGACATGTGTAGAAGAACCTATGGTAATAGTACAAGTTGCTGCTGTATGTTACTATCGCAGAGAAATATCCTTGGAAGTGATGAGCTTAGAATCATCCCGTTATAGAATTAGAAGTACTGTGAAAATAGATAAGAAAGGAATAAAAAGACGGAAAAATGGGTAGGTAGTCTGCTTTTTAACTGTATTATTTCCTCGGAATATAGGATAGGACTCTTAGTAAAAGTTAGTTCGAGAGAACTAGGCAGATTTTAAGTTTATTTCAAGACTGGGGTATAGTTATTAAGTGGTATAGATATTCCCTCCCCTCCACCTAACTCAATTGCATCGAAGATATACGATGATACCTGAAAGACAACTTACGGTCTTACTAGGGTGACAAAAGACAAATGACAAAGCGACATGGGTAAAACTTTCAGATTTCTATTTTTTAATTTGAAGACGGAAGAAACCTTTGAAAATCGGAATAAATTTACTTATCCTGTTAAATTTGTATTTTTTTTGTAACCATGTTTACAACAACTATCTTCTGATTAATAAAACTCCTCAAGGCTATCTAAGGATAGTCCAAGTTTGGCTTTATGGTATAGTTAGTTACACAACCTCATGAGGGTCGAACGTAATAACAGTAAGCAAAACAGAATTATAGGCAAATAACTTAGACATTTAGTTGAAATCACCGCTTCTCTATATGGACAACACAAACATCAATTATTGATTCATTAAAAGAAATTGAAAATTAATTGATTAAAAAGGACCATAATTACCCGAATTGTGTCGTATAAAAATCGAGCAACACTGTAAGCTCGAATTTTAATCGCCAACATAAATGGTGTAAGATCTTCAGTATTGCGAGCAGTCAAAAGAGGGATCAAACTAGGCACCATATGTCGACTCTCTACTAAAAGACGAAGTATGCGATATGAAGATATTCTTCGAGTAAGTTCATCTTTTCGTACTGGGGGAAGATGCCAAAAATTTATACCATTTCCAGATGACGGAGTAGTGTTGGAGGTGATGCGTATGTCCGATTCACCACGTGAGGTAGAGTTGGATAATGCTGCTGCCGCCGCAACAGTAGCAGCTTCAATAGAAGATCGAATAAACAGTTCATGCATACTTAAACAACCTGAGCCACCAGAAGATCGAGCTACGGATGACCTGTTCGTTTAAAAAAGTACATATTGGTGAAAAATAATTGATTGGTTACATAGAATAACTATACAACAATACCTAGAGTAAATTCAAATGTGCAATTATAATTACAAATAATCCTAATACTGAAAAGTGTTAAGTTATTCACATCAGTTTAACAACAAGGATAGTTTTTGACTATTTAATGGATTCAGTTAAATCCAATAGATATCAGAAGAGTGTAATACGATAAATGACTGACAAACAATATACAATATTTAGGGAGAAGATTATATGCCAAATAATAACTGAAATCACACGAAGTACTTCCCACTAGTGACAAAAATGCAACGATATAATGGAAGGGACAACTATGAAGCTTAGATAAATAATGTGGATGAGAAAAAGTCACGAAAAATCATTCAAAATCTTGTGAAACGTATGAAAACATATCTGGCTCGCTTGTATATTATAGTCTGAAGAATAGATAGTCAACTAATAATGAATAAGAGCCCGATACAAAAATTTGTAGGTCGAAGTTGGCACATTCCACATCAACTGAGAGACGGAAAATTCACAAGGTAACAAGGGAAGGAGTGAATATCAAGCAAATATGGGGGATATCTAAGTAAAAGAAATGAATGAGAAGCATGAGTGAATAATGATTGAATGATTATGATGGATACAAAGAAATAAGGCACATATACTGCACTTATGATCCTCATCAACTAAGTTTTCAATTACTGAGGTTATAATTCTTTTGTGAACCATACAAATAAATTCTCCCAAACGCTAAAATGAGTTTATGAACAGACCGCATATCTTAGTTTGGTTTCCGATGCTGGTTAGAATAACAACAAAAGTTTCAGGATAAAGCTAAGAGAAAGCGAAACCAGAAAGTATGGTTTAATCATACAGTAAACATAGACATTGCAAACGGAGAGATGTTTCAGTTCTCTAACTGAAACTTTAGGTAGAAGTTGAAAAATTACTACTATAAAAGCGACACATTTTCGTGCAGAGTTATGATAAATAATACAGTCTATTGTAAGTTTAGGTATCACTAACCAAAATGAAGGTTGACGGCTGGAAGTATTTGAATTAACTACTTTTACCACAGTAGCATCAGAAGATTCGTTGGCCTCCTTAATTGTTTTGTTCTTATCTTCAAAAGTAGATCGTAATACTGGGCCAGTAAGGATAGGTTCAAGTTTTGACAGCCATTCAGGACTAGTTTCTCTGTTAGACTGCGGTGCACACATTGATACAGCCATGTGAAGTAAATTGCGCCGTCCATCCGCCAGTTCACATGCAATTTTAAGACTTTCCACTGAAGACAGATCAGCAGCCAACTGGTTAAATGTAAAACCATATTAGAAGTTGATGTATAATAATTGCATTGAGATTATTGGTCAAAAAATACATATTTGATTCCAATGTTTCATGAAGGACCGAAGTGTAACTTACACGCCCAGTACACGCTAGTTTTCTCGGTCACGACATACACTGTTCGAATATAAATTAGTAGAACTAAGTGGCTCCCCGAAATCACAGTTCAAATGGGTACCTTGTTGGCTAACCAGTGAATTACCACGTTACCAAATGTAAAAACATGTGTAAAACTATTTCATCGTTATAGTCAGACTTAGTCTAGTTTAAGCTATAGTAATTACTAACACAAGATGAACTGGGTTTTCAAAGTAGTAAGAAATCCCTCATTTTACTGACAGATTGGCAAAAAGCTGGATATCTATTACTGATAGTCACAGTTTGGTTCAAAATCCTATTAAATCGATCATATCACTACGTACCAAATACATTTAAATAGTTTAGGTTGATGAGCATACTGAATAACTTAGCAGATATGTAATCCGAAGTTTGATATTTACTAGATTCTATTTAGAATGATCCTAAAGAAACATAAGAAAGGTTTAACAAATAGTTTACATTTAATATATAGCTAAAAGCACCTGATATGTTAAACAACGGAGAGTAAGGAGATGATCACTTTACTTGTACATATTTTAAACATTGTGAATTGAGGGAACAAGCAGTCAGTGTGAATTAGAGATTGTCAAATGTTGAACACATTTATTCAGATATCTCTTACGATATTTGTAGAAAAAATACCATATTATCTATACATAATGATTGGTTTTTTAATGAGACTGTGAATACAGTCCGCAAGAGTGATAAAGATAAAAAAATGTGTTAAGATAATTTTTTGTCTACTATACTAAACTGGGAAAGGATGAAACTTATATGCTACAAAACTAGTTGCCATAGGTTAGCTGTTACCAGCCGATAAAAGCCATAGCTAATTCATTTCGGGTTAATAGTCGATATTAAAAGTTGGTCTTTCTTTACTGGATAAAAAAGGAAATGCCGAAAGATTTAATAGTATGTTGAATACGAAAGGAAAACTATGGAATGATAAACAATAACAGGAAAACATACCAGTTTCTCAACTTGGACATCATTGGCTCGAAGAATATGCTGCATTAAATTCAGGTCTTGTACAACAACTAAGCCAAACAGACAACGTGGCTGCTGTTCACTTTGTGACTTTGAAGACTGCCGTCCATTCATACATCCTGAGGTTCCAGATGACGGCAAATTATTTCGAATCCAGGCGAAAGATGCACACTGGACAGGAGGGAGATCAACCGACATCAAACTAGTCCATATTTCATGACTGGCTGTTCTTGAAGGTGGAATAAAAGGTATTACTAGACCTCCAGGGTCGCGTAGCAGTAACGGATGCTATCACAGAAAAACAAATCATCAATTAACAAAAAAATTATAATGAAGATTAATTCAGTTAGTGAATGTGAGTATTAAAAACACTAGCTTGATACATATTTCGTAAACAAATTCCAAGATTAACACAAAAATGCAGAATAAAAGCATACTGTATAATGTGAGGATGTTAAAAGATTAATTTCTTAAATGAGCAGACAACTATCTTATAGTAAACTCAGTAAACCTGTATCTGTAGATTGATTGAATGCGAAAATAAAATATTATTTCCCCGAAACTTTAGTCAATAAGGTGATCTAAAAACTTGAGAAGTTCAATTGTATGTAAAACTTTATAAGCCAATGAACAATGGAAATTCATATTGAAACAATTCAGATTATGAGATATTTTTATGATAACAAATTTGATGGCACGGCTGGTGTGGTTAAAGTAAAAACAATAAGTATACGCTTAACAAATAATATGAGGAAGAAAACTCACTTCAGATGGACAGGTTAGTGTGGCTGATCCATCTTTTAGTTCTGAAACAGGTTTGAGTGCAGAAGCGCTTACTGGCATTCTTTGATTGATAATCAATTTTCCTGATAGATTGTAAACCTGATACAAAGCGGATTGATAAGATCCACCATCCATTTGTTCTGCAATTACATGGATACGACTGTTTTCAGTCGCAAGTGCTAAGATTTTAGGAGCAGGGGAAGGCAATCCTTTTACAACTTTTGAATCAGCTGAATTCCGACCGCCACTCGGGGCAGAAAACACACGTCTAGGCGTGCGTTGTACAACATCAGGGACCCGTACCAACCCAGCATTACGAACAATTGTTAAGTCTTCTTTGCGTAGTAATCGACAATCCTATATACAAAACAGAAACAAGATTGTAGAAAACTTCCACGTGCAAAGTTGATAAATGCTGTTTGGAACAGAAATTATTACTAAGGTTATCAAACTTAACAACCAAACTAGCGGTGGAAAGTATCAAATCAGAATTCTTTGTTTAATGTTCTAAAAGCCATAATACGCCAGACTATCGAGTACAAGCATCCCCTTTTCTATCTATTCAATTACAAATACGCAACTTATAGCCAACCGAATCAAGTTTGATATAATAATCAATAATTCAAAGAATACCACCATCACTTCAATATAAGAATAAAATCATCTAACACAATATACACATTTCATTATATCCATTCAGATTATCATAGCATTGTTCTTATATAAATATATAATGCTCTTAACTTTGATGCATACATTAATCGATTTGTAGTTTACATTAGCTAAATATGAGGTTACAGAAAATCCCGCACTATGAAGATAAGAGAACATTCCTACATATAAACAGGTAACTTAATTACTACATTTAACCTGATGACTGCGAGCGAAAATATCTAAACACTACCTTAGTTATGAAACTTACGTTGAGCCAACTCATTGGGTCAGCGGATATGGAGGGAAAAGTGGATGTTGTGGCGGCTAATGAAGAACCGATTCCCAAAATGCTATTAATGAGAGTACATACAGGAGAATATGGACAATTGGCAGCCACACATGATCGTTCTTGCTCCTACAAATAAAAGGTTTGTATTAAACTTTAGTCAACTAGTAACTTTTGTGAGGTAATAAATAAACAACGAAAAAAAATTCATTGATTCATTAAAAAGTGTGAAGCTTCAGAGAAATAATTTTCTTTGTGACATCATTTACTTAAGCTGTACATTTATATTTATAAATAATTTTTACATGTAATATTAATAAACAGAGATAGAAAGCAACCAACCTTCAAGAATTTAACAGCGGCAATATTCCCATCCACTTTAAGTACAATACCCACTGGCTGAGTTCGGCCATCCTCGACGAACACAACATCACTCAGACACCAATCCTCTTCTGTAACTATGGAGTTGTTAGATGCCCTATTGAATCCTATATCCGATCTAGTCGTTATATCATTAGCATCATGTCCTAAATCGACGGACGCACGTTTGTTAGCAGAACTGAGTGAAATACCATTGGAAGAGTCCCGATCAGCGGAGCGTCCACGCACACTGCGACCATTATTTTGATTACCGATGTCCCAATCTCCAACGATACGTTCACCACGATCGCCCGAGACGCTAGGAACCTTCTTCCTCTCTGTAAACATAAGGCAATAATACAAAGAACGTGACTGTCAGAAACGGCACATGCAAAATACTTGACAGATGATCAGTCAATATATATTCAAACTTTGTGCACAAATCTTTATCCTAAAAGATCGCTTCATAAGAAAGTAAGAGATACTAGTCGATTTAATGAAAGGGTAGGTTTCAAAAACAAACTTGACTCAAGTTGTTTCACTGCTTAAGTTCTATAAACCATACTGTGTATTACTGGAACAAAAGTCCACACTCATTATCAAATTATTCGTTATAATCCAGTAACCGCATGCATGCTTATGCTATGAAACTTAACTTACATTTATTGAGGAACATTAATGCATCATAATTTTATATTTTTATGTCAAAGATAGACGCATAGATAGTTTGGTTACACTTTAATTCAATCGGGATGGAGAGCATATGAAAGGCGTCTAACTTATGAACCAGTAATGAGTGACAATTTTTAAAGTCTTATGATATTTAGATAATAAATATAAGCAAACAATTCAAATGCTTATTCGACAGTGATTGCTAATTAGAACATTTCAAAAATGAACTCACTAAATGTTCCTGGGCTTACTCTCACAGGACCTGACTGGTCACTACATGTGGAAGAAGCAGGAGATGGTGGGGGTGGCATTTCCTGAAATGTTAGGGCAGAATTGTTTCCACCCGATGAAACCGCTACCTGGTCACTAGGGAACTGAGCTCCTGAGACACTGTTAACCAAAGATACTGAGCATTGTGACGAGCTTTGTTGATTGTGAACTGTTAAACCCAATGCATAAGGGCAAGTCAGAATGTGTTGTGACAAATCAGATGATAGAGCAGGAGGATGAAGTGGGTTTTCATTAATTCCTGATGTAAAGGAAGTGGAGTTCATAATATTGACACGAAAGCGGCAAACATCTGTTGTTTTCCAGGCATCTTCGAGTAGTGTTCCCACCTAAAGAAGTACAAATCAGGTACAAAATTGACATCGTAAAACCAGCAACATGATTAGAGATAGTGAAACACCATGAAGAGCAATGCAAACCCTGTTGGTAAAATTTCCAAAACAGGTTAACATCGTTTCTATAATAGTCTAAAAAAGGATCTCAGAAAGGTCTTGATTTGATGTTAGTGTAGCAGATTGTTATTTTTGACAGTATTCTATAAAGTTTGCTCAAAATGCTGATAGAACGGCTCGGATAAACTTATAACAGAATAGTGTTGACTCACCATACATCTGTAAAAAATGATGAATGACTGACATGCAACAAACTTTCATGCATGAATATTAACATAACATAGCTGTAACAGATAATTAGGAAGGCTACATCTAGATGCAAGTTCCTTACTAACTTATACCTACATAATTTCATAATTTATAGTCCCATCAAGTTATGGTTATCAAGGATTAAACACCATCAAAATAAAAACATTTATTGTACAGAACAGATTTAGCAGTAACTGCTTGAAATCAGAAATTTCCCTTAGATTATAGTATTTTAAATAACAAGTGTATTTCATTATAATGTTCGAAGAGTTGAGATATCTTTTATATATCACTTGATGTGACTCAGAAAATAATAATGAACACTAATGTGTTGGGCTATAAGAAATACGTATTGCATAAATGCTATCAAAGATGTATCTGAGGGGGGAGATGTGAATTTGTAACTGAATAAATGAAAATCCACTACTTAAATCATAGTTTCTACGTATATTATCTTCCTTACTCTGAAAATATCTAAAATACTATGCACAGTTATAAAGAGTAGGAACTTCAATAAACACACCTTCGGTATTCCGCCAACTACTGTAAAACCAATCGCCCCAGCATGAAATATTGGAGCACTACGTATGCAAACGAAGGAGCCAGGTACAATCCCAGTACTTAAACTCAATGAATCAGCCATGTTTTGCGCATGAATTTCTCCTGTGCTAGTATTTGATATTTCTGTAGTGGAGTGGATACTGGAATACCGACGATTCCCAGAATTTTTGGATGATACACTAGTTCTCTTAGAAACTGATGAGACACGATTCTGACGCATTTTCTCGATTGCTCGCTGCCTCATGTAGGAAGGATAAATTCCCCTGTAAATAATTAAATGAAAATATTTTACACATTCAATAATCGGTAGCGATTCAAGTTATCTGATTACACTTGTTTAAGCTGAAGGTGAAAGTACAAATTGTTAGGCTATAAATATGTTGGATATATACGAAATTTAATCAGTTGCAACATACCACCAATATACTGAACCAGATAGACATCGGATAACAGTCACTAGTGGAGCAGTATGAATTTCGACAACGGTCTCATCACGTAGCTCAGGAAACCAAACAGCCTGATGCTCCATTCCTAAGGAACCAGATGAAGAACCTAATGGGTAGGAGGCAGGTAAAGAATGGATAAGACTTTCATCCATCCAAGTAGCAAACTTTCCCGTAGCTGTTAATACAGTTGCTCGAGTAGCGCAGCCAGAAAGTCTTATTACTTTATCATCAGCCAAACCGAGATCCAAAACTCGTGGATGGTACACCACAGAAAAGCCATGTTCCGAATGTCCTGTGGATTCCGAGTCCATAATCTTTAAAAACAATAAAAAAAAACAACCGAAGATTGGTTTAGTTGAAAAATAATAAAAATGCCTTCATTATGGCAAACATTGGCTACTAAATGAGTGCAGATATTAGCTAAATTATTTTAATAGATATCTGAAACACCCAATTGTAGCTGCTACCTTGATTTGGTGATCGGGCTCGCCAAATCGAGCTATATTAGCAGGATTACATGTTTCTTTTCAAAAATACTTTTATTAACTAGCACCGCTAATACTAACAATTTGAGCACTCGAAAATACCCGCTCTAAACTACATGTTGGAGCTTTTATTGTTCAAAACTTGTGCCAAACAGAACATCAGGCTTCCCTGGCTAGAGCTTTAGAATCTTGAGCCATTGAGGTATGCTTCATCTCCGAGACGCGCTTACAGGATCCGAGTTGAGTCATTTATTTGACCTCATCATGTCAAAATAAAGAGCCGTCGCGATTTACTCTTCGTGTACATGGAAGCCCTGCTGATGTTCCCCGTGGCCTCGCTGGTGTAGGTATGGCATCGAGTCTTAGGGCAGAACTAGCTCTCATACTGGATTCCATTAGATAGCCGCCTGTGTGCTGTCTGACTAAACGGGACAGTAATAGCTAGGAAAGATAGAGATACTCGCTGTCACCTCTTCTTTGTCTCTGCCTACGCTCCGACTGACTGTAGCTCGGATGAGGTAAAAGATGAGTTGTACAGAAAGTTTTCCAACCTTCTTCAAAAAGCTAAGCATTCTGATGCAGTAATAGTGGCTTGTAATTTTAATGTTCAGCCAAAAGACACTTAGGTGGATCATATAGTGTCGCGGCCCATCGGGGAGATAATGGTGACTGTCTGCTGCAGCTACGCTCCGATAACCTCCGATTTCTGGCAAAAACCAACTTTAGGCATATGGAAAAACAATTTTTGACATGGGGACTCCTAGAATCGACCCGACGGAGACCAACCTTGACCACATAGCTATCAGCCATTGGTGAAGAGGCTCCATTGAAGACTGCCGGTCACTCTAAAGCGCATGTTTAGATTCAGATCATGCTCTAGTACGAGCGCGTATTTGTTTACGTCTTACTGGACGTAGGTAGGAGATAACAAAGAAACCCGACTAGTGTTTTGCTTAACAATAGGTAGAACCTGGGAACTGGACGCAGTCCCATCCGACTGGTCTCAATCAAGGATTGTCCCGGTCTAAAGACGAAAGTCCTCTTGTTATAATCACAAAGGAATCAGCTTACCTAATATAGTGTCTAAGATATTAGCTTCAATAATACTTCGAAACCCAAATAGAACTAGTAAAAGCAGACTGCAGAAAACCAGTCTGGTTTCAGACCTACACGTCGATGTACAGACCGAATATTCACATTTTCGCACGTCCTAGAACACAGACACACATCTCGGCGCCCTACAACAGTTGTATTCATTGACCTCAAGGCGCCGTTCAGCTTTATCGATCGTGAGGTTCTATGACAGTGTCTGCCATTGAAAGGAGTACCAAAGAAGTACATTAACCTGGTACAGGCTCTATACTAATACACTACTGGTCGAGTAAGAGATTATGGCAATCTGTCATTGGAATCGATTACTTCAAGCGGTGTCCAACAGGGTTGTCCACCTTACCCATTCTTTTTTCACTTTGTCATTGAGATTCTTTGAGAAACGACATATTCATCGTCTGGCTTTTTAGAAGCTGAACTTTGTCCGGGGGATTCACATGTCAAATTAGAGTATGTCGATGACATAGTTCTACTTAGTGAAGACGCTGACAAAATGCAGAGACTTCTGACCCCCTTAAGCAACATTGCAAGAATGTTCGAGATGCAATTCTCCACACCATCGAAGCGCCGATTGCTACTTCAGGATTGGCTTGCACTAGCACTTAAACTAGTGATGGCGAGTTAAGTAGTTGAGCATGTTGACCGCTTCACTTATCTTGGAAGTCTCATCAGTCCTGATATCCCGGTACCTGACGAAATCTCAGCATGGTTACAGAACGTTCAATTGGCCTTTGACAACCTGTCATTTATGGCGTAGGCGAGATATCCGTCTGCTAACCAAAGGACGAGTCTACTGCGTAACGTTTCGCTCAATCCCATTCTATGGGTGTGAAACATGTCCAGTAAGAATTGGGATATTCGTGGGTTACTGGTTTTTGACCATAGGTGTCCTCGAAGCATTGCTTGAATATCCTGGGACCATCGAGTAAGCACTGCTGTTGTTAGGAAATGGGTGCTAGGTAAAACTGGCCTGGCAGACTGATTGACGAAGTAGTGAAACTTCATCAGTCGAGGTGGTTGGGACATGTGTTACGTGTGCCTAACAACCTACTGCCTCGTCGAGGTATGTTTTGTGGTGTAGAAGTATAGGTTGGAAGAAAGCTAGGGCGGCAAAACCAAAACATGGCACGAATTCATGAAGTCACTTACAAGTGGACTGGGCCATATTAGTAGGTATAAACTAACTGGTTGGTCTCCGTGAGACAATCGTAACCAGTGGTTAGAGACTTGAACGACATGGATCGAAATCGTTTGCAATGACTCAGGTGCATCCACTCTTTGTGTTCTGTCAAATTGTAGTCGCCTGAATTCTTCTCTTTCAAATTTATCTCACTGGGATCTATTTTTTGGATCGTATCTTCCATCCCTAATCTCTTTCATTGCTGTGTGATCTGATGTATATTGTAGGTGAGTGATCGAAGATACCTCCAAAACCTAACAACTTACAAAATTTCGACTTACTTTTTTATCGTTAACTTCTTTTAAATTTGTTGTACTATGCATAATAAAAGGGGTAGCATCTCCCCATCTCCATTGATGAAGTTCTCCCCAAGCTGTTAAAGCAACCAATTCAGAATGAAGTGCTACGATATGCACAAAGTGCAAATTCAATTCTGAATTTTCAGGATCAGGCCAGAATTCGAGTACATCACACAGCTGTACATAATAACGAGTAGAACTGCCAGATTGTTTGACATTATCATTCGCCTGTGTATGAAAAAAAATTACGATGAAAATACCAATGGAAACTATGAGTTCCACAAGTTCAATATACCAAAACATCAAGTAAACTTATCAATAAGTTTATAAACATGTTAATAAAAATCATGCATTTACTTCGTATAACATTCTGAAGTACTGTTTCTTAGAAGAAACTTGTACGTTAGATATTCACTGGGTATGAAATATTGTATAATTCACATCACTTTTGACAATCTCTTTACTGTAATTCTAAGCGGTTACGAAAACAATAGCTGAACGTCGCTAGTTTAGCTACATAATAATAAGGGAATGGAATTGATCCTTAAAATATTTTGTCTCTCAGTTTAATGATCATAAGTCTTCAGCTTCATCAGAATAGCTCATGTTATACTGCCTTTTTATTTGGTGTTCACGTTAGTACATGGGGAAACGAATATTAACATTTCATCATCAACAGCAATCTTCACGATTTAAGTCCATTACACGTAGGTTTGTAGATACGGAAATGAAATGGTATCATTTAGGAAAAGTGGCTGTAAGACAATCCACCAACGCAAACATTAAAAGAAGTTTAGGCATAATTAATAATTGATCTTCAGTACAATTTGCAAAACAGACTTGTTGAAATAGTAACACTAGAAAGGATTGAAATATAAACACTGATAAACTTTAGGAAATTTACTCACGGAGTCTGAAGCAGTCGGGTTTCTGAATGAATCCGAAACAGAGGTCCTGTTGTACGTTGTGTCGCTGACGACAGAAGCATTGCGACCAGAATAAAGATCGTTACCTCTGCTATATAGATGGGACTCCATACGTCGACGTTTGCGACGGTCAGTAAGAAAACCATATTCTGAACAGGTAACAATAACGGTTACATTAGCAAACGTATAACCGATTTAATAATCCTCTATACACAGAGTACTAACCAAATTATCAGCCTACAAAATCATGCAAACCTTTTATGAACACGGTCACATTTATAATGAGATTACTTGGAGAAACCTTTACAACTCTAAAACTGAACAAAAATACAAAGGATTTCTAAAAATCCGAAAGGCCAACCTTTGTGTATTTCATTTCATGAGAGAGTGGACACTAAACCAACAGATTGCTACTACTGCATATTTTCTTTCAGCCATTAGTTTAAACTTGTCTGAAGTCGCCTTAAGCAACTTAAGATGTCTCCATGTGAGTTAGATGAAGGTTTGTGACAAAATATGACACATTATCTGCGCGTATAACGTACCACTCAAAAAATATGCCGGCAATTAAAAAGGTTATTGAAGCCCTTACAAAGAACGAAACCAATTAGCTTATCCAAAACATCCTGCACTTAAAGATTACTGATCAGTACTTTAAGTCCTGACTCAATGACAAGGAAGTAATCTTCAAAATCAATGCATAACTTGTAGTTAATAGCAAGAGAATGATGTATTGATGTGATTATATGTTACACTAACCATATTCAGATGTCAAATCGCTGCGGAAACGTGGGGACGTAGGGGGTCCGGCCATCTCATCAGCTATTAGCCCATCGGTCTCAAAAAGTCCGTGACTATCTGGATATTCGAAGAATGACAACAGCTCCACTGCTTCATCGTCCCAGTCATCCGAGTTTCCTCCTGCTCCGGATCCCGGTGCGTTTCCATCAGTAGAATTTCCGCCGTTACCTTGTTCCGCCTCATCATCACGAGAAAGCAAGTTATTTACAGCCATATTAACGTCCAAATTCGTATTCTGTAGCTCACGGACGATCACTTGCCGCGACTTTCCCTAGAATTGAAAACAACATTAACAATCTTGATCTTATAAACATTTACAACTGAGGTGGCTTAATAGCTAACCACGTGAATATTGGTAATTATAACAGTAACCAGATACCATCCACAATTGTTTATGATTCAAGCAAGATATTTCAAGTGGATCATATACACGCCGGTAATTGCAATGGATCTTGTTCAAGTCATTATTATGATCTAAACCTATAGTACATACACGGAAGCGATATACATACAAAAATGTACTCAGAAACTGATACTCACTTGCAAAACCGTTTGACATTCCTCGATCAATACTTCTGGAATTTCGCTTTCAGGAATTTGATGTGTAAGCGGCCTTGCAAGGTAAATCCCTTGACGTTGCATTTCACGTAGAAAACTGATACCTCTGGAGGTTCTACCAAGGACATTTAAGGGTGATCTATATGAACGACTTCCGTGTTGTGCACTTCCAGTACGAGCTGTGACACCCTCTCTAACTGTACTTGATGAGTCACTGTACGACATCCCTTGCTTTCGCCTTTTGAAGTAAATTAAAGTTAAAACGCTTACTTTCTATCAGGCTTCTGTGATAAACGATCAGAATTTATAGTATAAGCCACCCGACACACTTGGCCGTTCTAAAGTGGTGAATATTACTTATAGATAACCTTACCTCTAAACGAAAGGCTATATGTGAATGACTGATTACACATTGTGCTATAGAGTCCCGTGTTAGTGGACGCAGAACATCAGGTATGGAAACCCCATCTCGCTTGATTTGTTCAGAAATTTCCTTTAACCTTTATAGTGAATGAAAGTTATAAAAACAGGAATATCAGTGGATTGTGGAATTAATATATATATACATATATATATATATATATATATATATATATATGGTTGGGACATGTGTTGCGTATACCCAACCACCGACTGCCTCGTCGAGCTTTGTTTTGTAGTGTAGGAATAGGCTGGGAGAAAGTTAGGGGCGGCCAAACCAAAACATGGCAGAAATCCATGAAGTCATTGACGAGTGGACTTAGCCATGTCGGTAATTGTCGACTACCTGGTTGGGGTCCGCGAGATGATAATAATCGATGGTTAGAGACCTTGAATGACATGGCTCAAAATCGTTCGCAATGGCGCCAGTGCATTTATTCTTTGTGTTCTCTCAAATCCTAATCTTCTGGATTCTTCAACACCTCTAGTTTTTACTTTCTAAACTTATCTCACTGAATCATACTTCGTGAATAATACCTTCTAATTCTAACCTCTCCGATTACTTCTAATACCTTTACTACCTCTTCTACTATTGGATTTGAATTGACAATTACATCTCTGTGCTGATGTGGTATGGCGACATGAACTGATGCACTTACGTACGAATTTCTACGTTGCAACTGACTGACATATATATATATATATATATATATATATATATATATATATATATATATATCGTATTTCTTAAAATTCGAAAATGAACAGAAGTCTTTTGGAACCAGGACAAGCTGGATTTACAATGGTCATAACTAATGACTGGAAAAGCTAGGTGACATGTTTTAAAATAGTTCATAATGGCAACAATGCCTTTACTTCCCGTCTTCTTGTTTATTGAGTTTCATATACCATTTTATCCTATGAATTCGTTCTTTTCGAACTGTATTGTCCATATTCTCTCCTACTGACAACTATTATTACTTCTATCACCCTAGGATTTTTCCATGATCTCGTCTAGCTGTGCTAGTGTGTTAATCTACACCGATGTAACTGTACCTGGTTCTATACTTTGACTGATCAATATTACTGTCGCTAACTAATAAATA
Organism: Schistosoma turkestanicum; assembly: GCA_944470395.2. Lineage (NCBI taxonomy): Eukaryota > Metazoa > Platyhelminthes > Trematoda > Strigeidida > Schistosomatidae > Schistosoma > Schistosoma turkestanicum. Next base: position 27,749,604 of record OX103971.1, read on the forward strand.
AGTAATATACTTAGATGATGTGTCCTTTGTGAGTTCTGATTGTTTTCCAACCTAAACTCATTCCGAAATCTAACAAATGCTATGGCTCTATGGGAAATATAAAGTGGGGTTATTTGTATTCACTAGTTCAGTGTGATCTAGTAGTCAACAGAATTATAATTCTCATCTTACTGGTTAAAATCAGAGGACAAATATTACCCACAAGTTAACATGTGGCTCAGATAAGTTGAATAGTGTGACATGTGAGTTGCTCATGACATAATTTTTGTATGTTGGGACTATCCGTATTCATTCTGCTTGTTTCACGAACACCCATTGATGGTCAACAGATTGAATTATTCAGTGGACAATCCAGTCTAGCTACGGAAACCAACCCAACAGGTCACACATTGCGAGAAACGTTGGAATATTATTTTGAAACATCTGATCTCCGACTTGATTACTTGCTCATAAAGCATTTTTATTCACAAAGTTACACGATGATGGACGGTTCTATTAGAACAATTCCCCGCAAGAATGACCCTATCTAGTCAGATGACAATACCTGAGCATCAGAAAATGGTCATTTTCTATTGAAATTGATGTTGCATTTGGTGCTCCGAAACCTAAGACATAGGAAAATAACTGTAACCAGCTAGGTTTGGAAGGATAAGGCTAACACGCAATAAAACCGTCGCGTCGAGTGCAAATCTTCTTAACGTGGCTCCAGTGCGCTACGTGGTTTCAGTAATCCAGTGTAAAATACTGGTAAAACTGATAGGTACAATTAGGAAAACGGTTCGAGGCGTATTGCAATGTCATATATTTATAAGGAATACTGAGGTATTCTTAAGTAGATTAGCCAGTGAGATTAGCGTCAACATTGGGACGTAGGTTACGGTTTCAACCAGTATATGTGGAAAACTTACTTTTCATGCAAATCATTCTGTAATTGGCTGTAGGAACTTTCACCCTTCCCATGATCCTGAGCAAACAAGAAAATGCTCGACATGATTAGACTGCCACCAACGCGAAGGTCATTGGAACAAATATAAGACCAATAGAACAAATTGGGATCCGCGCTATTCAAACATACAAATGTTCTTTTGTTTTCATTCCTTTCGGAGTTTGATGAATTGCCTTTCATATTAAACGAGTAAACACGTGTACACTGAAGTTCCTGTGTTGTTAATGTGTAAAAATATCGAAAGTGAAGGTTTCAGAATGGCAGGGAAACCAGTTGCATGCTTCCTATGTGATCACTTGTTTAATTTCTCTATATCCATCCAAAACAAGCTTGATAAGGGTCTTGAAAGTCAATTTCAGTGTCGAGGCACCTGTGACCGAAGGCAGCTTCATTGGCTCAAATATGAATAACTCTACTTACCTAAAAGAATATACTGCATCAGGAGAACTTTCCTATTTTACTTTAGACTGTCCTTAGAACCGAACTAATCCCAGCAATGCAGAAGTCACTTTCCACAGTCATGATCTTTTACGGAGACAACTTATTGCCTGTATAGTCTTCAGTGTTTGAAATATTTGGTTTGTGGTAGCACAGTGAAATCTTTTAAGCTTCAGTAGTTCTTTTTAGGGTTAGCTGTTCATCGAAAATCTGAAAACTTAGTCCTAAAAAAACCTGCTTTACCTATCTGTAAAGACTAAGATGGTACTGAGCTTTAGATGAGAGAAATCACTTTGGTTACAGACAGTAATCTGATTATAGGGAATCGCATTTAAATTTCAAAACCTTACATTTTCTCATGGTATATTAAAAACTACTTTTCATTCACATTGGTGGGCAGTTAAAACATGACTCTTATGTTCAAAGTTCATGAAATTAAAACAATTCTCGACCACCACCTTCAAAATCATGGATAACTTTGATCAATCTTGTGCCTCAAAACGTGCGGGACATTAAAAGTAAGAGGAAATATTTGTCAGTGAATAAGCGTATGTTCAGTGCGGCTCGGTTTTTATTGCATGGGGCCTCTAGTATATCTGCTTCCCAAGGATGGCTGTGATATTTTTCCCAGGTGAATTCAAAGTGCTAGTACAGGGTTGAGGACAACATAATAACTCTGCGAACTATGTTGTTTTCGAATACTTTATAACTTCAACCACTACGCAAATGTTTGCTTATGCAATCAAAAAGTCGAAATCCTTAGATGTTTTAGAACCCAGGTTATCGCGGTCATGCTTCACAGAATAACCATTTAGGATTAATTTTTGTTTAAGTTCGTGATACTTACATCAATTCAATGTACTTGTTTATCAATCTTCGCTTCTAACAGAAATAACAAGTGTCTAACGATAAAATGATTGGCGTAGAGATTAGCGCCAAAATCAATAAAAATCCACCTCTTAGCTTACTCCTGAGAATATGAGAGATTCGCTGAGTTTGAAGACTGCCCAGTTCGTCCACAGGTACTCTTAAAGCTATTACCAGTTCAGTATAGTCGATAAACGCGAAGGAGACAACTACCAGAGTCCAGGTAGGCTACCTTGAATCCCAAACTGCAAAACAGAAGTCTTGATAAGCGTAGACGTATATTCTACAACACCCAGCAATCACAATGCAATCAAGCGCACAACTGCAACACGTTTTATTAGCAGTCACTGAACAGCGGATCCGATCTAAAATTGCAGCACACAGAGTTAGCTTAACATTTCACACCAAGAGAGAACACGAAGTACGGCCACGGCATTCTTTCATTTTGAAATTAAAATACGCGGGGTTTCTACAGAAATAGGGTGGATAGTGTACCAAAGTCTTATGAGTCATCCTGTAAGTTCAGAGCACTCAGGGCCTGTTCTTTAGCTTCCAAAGTGTTTATGTTTGATCCCCCTGAAATAGAAAGAAAACAGAACGGGTTAGCAACATCATACATAATGATTTTGACTCCGTTACACAACTCTCGTTTATTTATACATCATAGAAACGTCTTCGGGAGAGTCACCGAAATAGCACACTAAAATACACAAGAGCCAATCACAGCCATGGATTTTCCTGGTCGGAAATAAAACTCTCAGGGTCAGCCGATCAGCCCGAGCTCACAAAAGTGATATCCTAAATGAGGCACTTATCAAGCGAGTTCTGGGGATCTGACATCCCCAGGGAAAAAGATAAACTTGTAATCAGTTAGGATTTGGTATTATTTTCGGGATAAAATATAAACAAACTTCCATTTTGGAATCGTTTATACCCTTAGAGGCCACTACCACTCCCAAGCCAGGATAAAGGAGGCGAGTTGGGCACCTCATAAAAAAACTAACTCGCTAAGAAAGCGCGAACCGGAAAAATCAATTCAAACCGGTTTGACTCTGCCTGGGAGTTGGAAGGTCTTCTTTCAGAAGTGTTATGACGTCTTATGATGAAAGCCGAGTTCCGTCGGAAGTCCCGAGGCCGATGCCTCTTCTAAAAACCAGAGCAACCATTCTTTTATTTACATGGAACGTTCGAAAATTTTGGGAGACTGGAATACTATTTCAAGTTGCGGCAGAAACGAAAAGATACAACCTGGATGTACATAGAGTTAGTCAAATACATTGAACGCATGTTGGACTACTGAGACTAGCTTCAAGTGAACTGCTGTCATACTCTGGCCATGAAGAGGAAAACGCTTCACATACACAGGGAGTTGCACTGATGCTGTCCAAATAAGCACAAAAGACACTAATAGGATGGGAACCTAATGGACCCAGGATCATTAAAGCATCGTTCAAAACAAAGAAACAGGAGACTACAATCAACGTCATCCAATGCTATGCACCTACCAACGACTACAACGGCGACGTTAAAGATCGGTTCTATGAAAGGCTGCAGTCAATTGTCGACAGATACTCACCAAAGAATTTGACGATTCTAGTGGGAGACCTAAATGCCAAAGTTGTCATCGACACCACTGGATATGAAGACATCATGAGACTACATGGACTAGGAGAAAGAAACGAAAACGGTGAGAAATTCGCAAACCTATGTGCCTTCAACAGACGGAGAAACAAGTACCATCAGCCTGGAAAGAAGGATACCTGATCAAAATACCAAAGAAAGGAGATTTCAGCCAGCGTGATGACTACAAAAACATCACACTTCTCTCAATACCAGACAAAGTTTTCAACAGGGTATTGTTAAACAGAATGAAGGACTTTGTAGACGCCCAACGTCGAGATCAGCAGACAGGATTTCATAAGGATCGATCGTTCACCGACCGAATCGCAACATTACGGATCATTGTGGAACAATCAATTTAATGGAATTCACTACTCTACATCAACTTCATCGACTACGAGAAAGCATTCGATAGCGTGGACAGGACAACACTATGGAGGCTTCTTCGACACTACGGTGTGCCTGAGAAGATAGTCAACATCATACAGAATACTTATGATGGATTAAACTGCAAAATCGTGCACGAAGGACAGCTAACAGACTCGTTCGAGGTGAAGACCGGTGTCAGGCAAGGTTGTTTACTCTCACCCTTTCTCGTTCTCCTGGTGATCAACTGGATTATGAAGACGTCAACATCTGGAGGGAAGCATGGCGTCCAATGGACAGCTAGAACGCAGATGGCTGATCTGGCGCTTCTACACGCAACAACAAATGCCAGAGAAGACGATCAGTGTAGCAGCAGCCTCTGAAGCAGTTGGTCTCAACTTACATAAGGAGGAAAGCACGATTCTCCGATACAACACAACATGCGCCAACCAAATCACTCTTAATGGAGATGGCTTGGAGGACGTTAACACCTTTACATATCTGGGCAGCATCATCTATAACCGAGGTGGATCCGATGCAGATGTGAGGGCGCGGATTGGCAAAGTAAGGACTGCATTTCTACAGTTGAAAAATATTTGGAACTCCAGACAACTTTCAACCAAAACCAAAATCAGGATTTTTAATACAAATGTCAAGACAGTTCTATGGTATGGAGCACAAACTTGGAGAACTACCGAAGCCATTAACCAGAAGATACAAGTATCCCTTAACAGATGTCTACGCAAAATACTTCGGATTCGTTGGCCAGACACTATCAGCAACAACTTACTGTGGGAGAGAACAAACCAGATTCCAGTGGAGGAGAAAATCAGGAAGAAGCGGTGGAAGTAGATAGGACACACGTTACGAAAAGCACCTAAATGCGTCATGAGACAAGCCCTCACATGGAACCCTCAATGTCAAATGAAAAGAGGAAGGCCAAGGAACATTTTACCCCGAGAAATAGAGAAAGATATGAGAGGAATGAACAAACATTGGACAGAACTAGAGAGGAAAGCCCAGGACAGAGTATGCCGGGAATATTGGTCGGAGGTAACAAGCGTAAGTAAATAAGTAAGCTTGGTTTCAGTAATCAAAGTAAACGAAGTTCACAAATGGTTTAAGCTATAAGTAGTTAACGAGTACGAAATAATTTCATGATTGGTAGTTATTCAAATTTTTAAAGTTGGGCGTTCCATTTGATGATAATGGAGTAATCTAACACTAATCGTCACTGCTACAGATTTGGATATTTCCTGTCTATTTCATTCCCTGATTACGTTTTTCCTATCTTTTAAAATCTGCGGAGTTGTCGGTGGTGTCTGGAAGAACTATAAGAGCTATAATTTACTGTTGATGTTATTGTGGCGATTGAGCCGAGATCACCTCTTAATACTAATTACGAACCCATCACCGATAAAAAGGGTCACTCCATACAAAATAATATATTTTCTGGCGGTCTCGTGGTATCGAAAGAATACCGAAATCGTGCCAGAAAAGATGGGCGAAATTACAGACACGATGGAGCGAAAATGGAAGCAACACAAACGGAGGTTTGCGCGTATAGAATGTTATAAACAAAAAGTACAGTGAAACAATCACTGATACAACCGGTTATGATGATAAATGTTTCTATTAAACTAATCGCGCTCTCTTCGCAAAAGTGGATTTGCTGCAATCCCAACCGGCAGGAATGATTCCATCGATAACCTTTCATTTACGCGCCCTCTATTCGGGAATTATTTTACCTTGGACCTGCTGTCACAGTAACCTTTTTTACTAAACTACCAACCATGAAACTGAAGTAGTTATGTACACATGAGTAACAATTTTGTTTTTTGTTCTTTACGTGGAACTATTCATTTTGAGCGTACCTATTGTTTCCTTTGCAATTAACTACTGTTTGCTTTTCTTTAATTCACCTTTCCGAAACAGATTGTAATTTGTGAATATACACACGGTTTCTAAGTTGACGTGACCTCGTTGACCTTCCTGAATTAACAGTAGCCAGTCTAGTTTCTGACATCAAACTGGGATATTTAATCACACCTGAAGATGTGAAGCTTATCTCCATTTCACTGGTTGACAATCTGAGAACAGCATTGGACAGACGGAATCATTCCAAGTCAGTACCACTGTGCGGTAGATCTATCTATCTTGATCAACTGATCTCTTCGTAGTTGCTTCAGCATCATACACGCATTCATTCACTCACAAACACAGGACCTGTGCAAAAGTTACTGGATCCAAGCGAAGTTGCTTACTTGGACGGTCAAAAGTAAAGTTGCAAGTACTTTCAGCTTCTATTCTTTCGTAGTTATGTTTATATATTACTAAATATCTCTCTGGTATCATGTCAGGTAATAAGGCTGCTACCACTTCTTACACTAAAACAACTAGGAAAATTTGTAGAGGTTAGAATTCCAGCGTCAATATTGAGCCAAAAATCCCACTGTCAAGCGACAGGCTTGTGAAAAACCCGAACTGTCACTGGACAGCATTCCTCAGAGTAATATACATGATTCGGACCACTTGACTCAAACACATCCACTGGGTCTCCAATACAGAAACCAAGACGCAGCTCTTCAGATTCCTACTCCTAAAAAGACCAATAGGCAAAATAAGAATAGGAGAAAAAGGTACCCTAAGGTCCAGTCAACACAGTCTATATTTCAGAAATCGCCAAGTGATAACTGTATCGCCTACTCAACGCCGGTCAAAACCAGTGACTCTGATCTTGAATGCAACTTCTGAAGTACATGGACCTATTTTCACCGCGACTCTACAGCACATAGATAGTAATGCGTGTTCATGCTGAGTCACCTCTTTCCGTCGTTCTGGTATGTCTGTCCATGGTGCAGAGTAACTGACGCATTAGCGGAGCCACGGGCTCCACCCAAAACCATCCCGAAACTCCCAACGGATAAACCTGAATCGCCCCGCTCTAAACCAGTAAAAAAGACGACCAAAGCAGACAAAACCTAAACCAACACACTGACAAAACTGCCGGTTTTTGTAAACCACCAAGTGTAGAATCCTTTTTGAATGTTTTGTTTTTTGGAAAATCCCTCCATGTTTATATATTTTTGTTATGACATGACGGACTCTTTCTGTTGACATTTTGGTATTTTATTTGATTCCATTTTGAGATTTTATCATTGTATATTGTTATTATTTCTATATTTTGTACTTATATTGAAGTTTTTATGTTTGCTTCTGAACTGTACACATGTTGTTTAAATTTGATATAATATGGCTACAGCCACATTTTTAGATTTGATATCGTTGCAGTATACGAGTTTCACCTAGTCTCTGGAACCTGGATACTCATTCAGAGTAATTTTGAATTGGAAGACGTAAAAATCGTTAGGTAACGTTTGTATTTCCATTTCTTTTATGTAAATAGACCACTTTCTCCTAGAATTATTGTGTTTTGATATTCGAATAGAGGAAGGTGCGTTCAACATACGTTTATTGGAATCGAATTGAACTGCTACGGTAGAAAATCCAACTACACCAAGTATCTGTTAACAACACGGAACAGTGGGTAAGGTGAAAAAGGGGACTGGCAACACCTCAACTCACAAAAGGCAACCAATCAGTGATAGGGACGTTAGACTAAATGCGCTTATTTTATTTTTTGTTCCAGTATCGGAGGGTGGCTTATTAGAAAGTAGGGCTGCCTTTGATAAAGAACAATGGGATTATTACTGCGCAATCCTAGTAATGTGCAATACACCGGCCAAAATATGCCGTCTTCTCAAGGGCCAGAACGACTCGGAAGGAAATTCCCCTCCGATAAGTGTAACGTTAGACTCGGCACAACTTGATGAAGACATCCTGCTCACATGAGAGAGAACCTTCTTTATGCCCCATGGCCATGGGAATGGTGGAGGCTGGCAGTGATCGATATCATACAGAATGCTGTCCTATACATTGTACGTCAGTCACACCACACCACCAGAAATAGAAGAGCATGGATCAGGCGCGGATCGGAAATCTTGCTACAGGCGAAAACGAGAGCCTGGCACATGTTAAGGTTTTCTTGAGGGATTTCGACGGTAGTTCTTACTTGGCATTGAGAAACGGCCGCAATACCGGAGTTTGGAGTGATAGGAGCAGCTTTCAGACGAAGGTAGCTGCCTAAATACAGGGAAACCCTAAGCAGTATCATTATAATAATTATTATTATTGTTATCTGTTTAGGTTCATGACAAAAAGAAAACCTACGAATCAGAGTTTGTGTTCCCTCTTAGGTCTGAATGGAGAAGACCTTACCAACCTAGAGATGGCTGAGATCTTCAGCACCAACTTTATCGATCGGTTAAACCAGGTATCTACATGTTCAGAGTATTACGCAAACCCGTTGCCAGATGACGGCGTATGGAATATCGGTATTACTCCTCACTTAATGCTAAGGAAGCTGAAATCCTTACGCTCATGAAAGTCACTAGAGTGTAACAATATCCACCACATACTCTTGAAACAGAAGCCCTTACTTCAGGCATTCAAAAGAGTCACAGCAACTTCGAGATGAATGGAAATAAGCTACTCTCTCCAACATTCATAGTAGAGGATAGAAAGGACCCAGCCCAATACAAACCGGTTGCATTACTACCAATATCATCGAAGGAAATGGGAGGGCTGGTGAACAAACAGATGAGGAAATACATGGTTAAGAACAAAAGCCTCTATGAAGCTCAACACGGGTCTCGGAAAGGCAAGACGTGAGCAACCAATCTTCTCATAGTATGAGACGGTTGAAAACCCTTTTGGGACCAAAAAATACCGGTGCACTTAATATTTCTTGACTTTGCAAAAAGCCTTCGGCACAGTACGCCACGCACGCCTAATCACGAAGGTTGCGGAAATGAACTTCACTGGTCCACTCCCATCTTGGCATAGAAACTGCTTCGGGAATATAAAGTTTCGCACCCAGATAAATCGAGTACATGCTAGTTGGCGAGTCTCAACATCGGGATTTCACACGGGACCACCTTAGGTCCACTTCTCTTCCTGATATTCATTAACGAACCGTTAAACAAAGTTAGCTCAGTGGTATTGAACTACGCAGACTATGCAAAGATATGGAGGTTCATTAGAAGCGAACAGGAATCAACTGAGCACCAAATAGACCTTACATCCACTGAGGAATGGACAGTGAAAACGGTTTAAAGCTAAACCAGTCGAAATATCACGTCATGTTCATTCTGTCACACATGACGTAAACGATTAACATCTTCAAAGGAAGTCCGCTCCCTGATGTCTACTGAGAGAGCGATCTTGGTTTACCAACCACTGAAAGCCTCCACACCAGTTCGAACTTTATGCAAAGGCAACTTAGTGCTACCAGTCCACAATTATCCTTAACGTTGCTGAAAACACATGCAAGCCCACGCCTTGAGGTTCACAACGTCGTCGCACCACCCTTCCTTAAAAGAGACAAAAATCTCCTGGGTCGAGTGCAGAGACGAGCAACTAAATGGGTGATAGTGTTGAAAAACAAAACTTATGAAGATTGACTCTAGCACTTAGGATTATTCCCCCTGAGTAACAGGGGAATCAGAGGAGACCTGATTATGGCGCACAACATATCAGGTACGCCAAACCATCCCAACATGAGCACCTCACTGACTCATCACCCTCAAGGTAATTCTCAAAAAAACCAAAGATCGAACACTCCACTTCATGCACACTTTTTCTCACTAAGAGTCGTTGCAGCTTGGATGCTCTCCCAGTAGATGTGACCACAGCCCACTCAGTGGACAGCTTTGTGAAGAGACGTACCCAAATACGGATTATCATCTAGCTCGTGGACAAGCTGTGCCTGATGCATTTCTTCAGACCTGCTAGTTGTTGTGACCGCCATCGGAGATCACTAACTTAATCTATCTCGCTTATTATCCCTGTTTTCTCTAGCTTGCTTACACTTTGGTCATTTCGCAGAATCTTTACTACCAACTAATAAGCCAAATTAACTATTTCTTTACCTAGTCCTGAAATCTTACTCTTATTCGCATTAGAATTTTCTCCTTATTATTATCCACAAGGCAAATAACTGGCCTGGTAACGTGATAGCTGTTAGTATCCAGAAACCCTACTGTCATGAAACAAACTTATTCATTCAAATCATGGGACATACAAACTCACAAACAACTGCCAACTGACTAGAATCAAGCAGTCAATTGGCCAGTCCACCTTCCATTGAACACTACGAAACACTTGGAACCGTACTGAAAGAACAAGAATCGAGCTCAAAGAAATCGATTGGTCTATACTAGTTCGTGAAAAAGATATCGGATGGTTACCTGTTTTAACCATAGCCCTGCTAAGACTATGTTCGAAAGTACAGGGACTTATCCAAGAAATTCATTTGTAGGTAATTCAGATCCAATAATTGATCAACTAATGGTTTGTAGTTGCGACCCGAACATATCGAGCTCATGTATTTTCGGTATTGAATGTGAAAGATTTGATGAAGACTACTGAAGTCACGTGCACTGTCCACTAGAATACCTACACGTCTGCTTCAGATCGTCCGGCTAAGGTTACCAAGGAATTTATCCAATCTTTTAATTGTGAGATTTTCACGGAGTCTCTAAACTGTCTCAGAGGTTATAATCGCGGAAGCTAAACAGGCAGTTTAATCAAAACTGGTTTGATAGTATTGGCGTAGAACCGATCAAACTTTTGGCATTATGAGATGCCTTACCTGTCTTCATTTAGCAGCCAGGGGTGAATTGTAGGGTTCCTCGAGAAATCAAAGACTACTTAACAGTGTTCTTTGACAGATCACTTAGGCAAGTTGTAGTTCAGACCGTTTCAAACTTCAGTTGACATTAAATATGAGTGGAAGTGCATTCAGGTGAAATACCAATGAAAGTGCCAGCTTTCCTTTATGCAATACAGGTTTAAGATTAGTTAAATTAATTTCGGCCAAACTGAAAACGGACGGCTTAAGTTTAAACAGGTTACGAATCAGATTACTTTCTGGTTTATAAATTGCTGACTTTTTGCGCCTTTTATCTTGAAACACCAAACAATGATTTATTTGTACCAAGTGATTATAAGATGATCTATCACAGAACCTAACTATTGATAACTAAGACGTCATTGCTTCAACGCTTCCTTTGGATGTGCTCAAACTGGTTGAGTAAACAGAAACATTTCGTTTCAAAATGTTAATATCTGTAGCCAACTAATTAGGAAAATCCTATCATATAATTTTATAACGCTTATTCTTCAACCTGAGTGGTTGGTAGAATCGAATTATTATCGTAAAGTAGAGCCCGGTAGGTAGAAATTGGTTATTGGAAATGGGCAATCTCTGTTCACATCAATTAATCAAAACAAATTCATGTGCTGAAGTATTTTACAGAGATTTTTAAAGCATTTGTCTCTTAGATTTTTACATTCTGTTGTTTCGAGAGTTTTGTACCGTTTAAGGTCGATACAGTTTCGGTATGCTCTGTTTGTATACATTACGTAACAAGTCTCAATCAATCGTACATTGAAAGCTGTTTGACAACATTGTTTATCATGATCAACTCAAATATAGATAATAATGGCATATTTCATCTCTCCCCTCCTTGGATATTTTCACTGATCCTAAATAGCGACCATGAATTGTAAAATATCAGACAAAACATAGGCTGCAATCAGGGCTACAAATGTATAGATGATGACTCCAAAAGAATACAGCCAAACAAGGCTGATGGTGTCAAAAGTTCGGCTTTTTCGGGAAGCTCTTACTACCTTTTTTTTATTTGCCTTTTCTTCTGACAGATTTAGATGTACTACAGCGATTTGTTAATGGGTGACACTGAAGAAATATGTAGATAGTTTTAGATGATTGAAATTAGATTTACAGTGAAGGTTGAGCTTTCATCCAATAAATAATTAGGTAAGTGACTAGAAACGCTGGGTACTGAACTCGAATTACACACAGAAGAAAGTACAGTTAGTCGCACACCTAAACTGTCACTTGTCACGTGCTATTTCCTATGGGATTGAAATTGTCTAAACATAAGCCAAACTACTGAATTTCATTAAGTAGTGTTGGGTAGTACACAAAAGAGACCATGAGGGTAGAAATCAAGTGGAGAAATGAAAAAAATGCTCACAGCTTTATGAAAAAAGTCCAAGCATAATTATCTGATCGTCAGTATATCATGCCATATACTTAAATTTTTTAACGGCAATGAAATAACTAAAACATCTCGAAAGTCTATGTAAAGTAGTGACTTTAGCTTCTAGCACTAACATACATAATAACTGCTGGGATTCGATAACCATTCAGAATGAACTAAACCATGCACCCTTTCCTTAGTTATGTCCAGACTACCATGATTTGATGCAGAAAACAGTTCAATATAAACAATAGTAATTTCAACAGGTTCTTGAATCATTTCATGAGGAATAAAAAGAAATGGTTTGAACTAAATTTATTTACATTTGAATCAGTAATTCATTTAATGTACATCAACAGTATGATATGTGAATGAATATACAGTATTTAATTACTTTTTATCTGAAAATGTTCTGTATTAAACAGGAAATTTGTTTTATAGTAAACTGTATTAAGATAACCAATTTACTTTGATAAAGTTCACATGATCAAATAAAAGAGACAGGAAATCCTATCTGAAATGTTGCTTTTTCTATGTCCATAACTACGTTAAAATTCCAGTGGGTTTGTACACATAAAAACCACTTACCGCTTATATTACATATTATTTTTAACGAGATAAAATACAATAACAATTTGAACATTAAAGTCAATATTCAAGGTATTTTAGTGAACTGGAAACATTTGGGGAAAGTTGATATGCATCAATTATCGAAGGTATATATATTATATATTTTTCTATAAATCAATATTACTTATTTCGTTTGTATCATCGGCATGTAAAATTTACTCTTAATTGCAATAATCATGGAATTCTGCGACTATGGTTTTAGAGTCCTAAGATTTTATCTTACTGAAGTTAGATCCTGTAGGGATTTTGCATATTCGGAATGGTTGTTCTGGTATTTCTATTAAAAACTTCTATATGTGTGATAGGAATACGATAAATGGGTCAATCTTATTAGCGAAAATGGAATTTAGAAAGATTCACTTAGTCTATTAGATTTTATAAAACAACTTTGAGGTTAAATTTATGATGCGAACTTGTAATCAGGTAAGAAAGAACATTGGAATCAGTAAGAAGGACTGCTGGAATCCTTCTTTCATCATTCTGCCGCCGATAGTTGCGTAAATGAGTAAAAAAGATTGGCTGTTTTAGAGAACAGATTATTTTGCTAAAAATAACAATGGCAGAACTGTGTATATTAAGCATGATCTAGGGAAGCAAAATATACAAAAGCCTCAAAGTCTCCAAGATATTCGATATAACACTCGGAAAGGTTATTCATTATTGAATTCCGGACGTTTTTCTTCAATTACATGTACTTAGAACTAGGAGAATCACCTAAAAGTAGTCTACAGTATAGCATTAAAATCCTAAGTTCTGTGGAAGTTCAGTTGGTTATAGAATACAGTTCGGTTGCCAACATGTTTCATACAACACTGTAATATATATTTTCTTTAGTGATTAATTATCAGTTTCAGTTTACTTTCACTTGCTCATTAAGAAGCCTCTTCCTCGTGACTGATTAAAATGAGTGTTAAAGAAATTGCTATCATGGTGAGTTTGGACCACGACTTGCTTCTTGTTAAAACAAGTTAGTTGTTCAGAGGTTTCCATTCAGTCGAAAATAAAACACAATTTCCACCGATTTCGATCTTTCAGAACTACTTATTAAAATCAATCAGAAACTGCTTTGTACAAGTCAGTGTCGTGTCACTTCTGTCAAAATGATTTATATGCGATATGTTTGTGTGTTTATGTCTGTTAATGGATGTGAATAATGTGATATTTGCAGGGCGAAAGGAGAGAGCTGAATTTGTGTATATGATACGAGTGTGAGACATGAAAAAAATCAGATATGATAGCTCTGATAGATGGCCTAAGTTGGATGGACAGTAAGATCTTCTTTTCTATTAAGGGTAGTAGGATTTAGCATAATAGGAGAGGCTTCAAATTAGGTTACTAAGAAACAAATAATTTTATTTTTAACTTTAAAGCAATAATTCTAAGGCGTTCACGCAGAATACCGAAGGTCCCGGGTTCGAATCCTGCGAGGTGCAGGAGTCGTGGATGCGCACTGCTGATGAGTCTCATACCAGGACGAAACGGCCGTCCAGTGCTTCCAGGTTTCTAATGGTGGTCTAACAATGATTGATTGATGATTTCAAATGTGTAAAAACACAAAACCTCCATAACTCTGCCCGAAAATTCTAAGTAAGTCATGACTGCATTTTGTGATTGCATTTTGCATCTTGGATAAACAAAAACTTTAGAAGACTAGTGAAGGGATACATGTATCTTGTGGTTGCAGATGTGCAGTGTTGGAGAGTTTCATACTACAAGAAAGCAAGAATTTAAACGCATACTGTCCTCACATGTGCATTGTTGACAGTAACAACATTTCGAACCAAACAGGTGGTATGTAGAGGAGTTCCATATTAGGATAAAGTAAATTACGTATTGTTTCGCGAACTTTCCATATAGGAGTATGTAAAGTTGTACTAAAATCTTCAATAATATACTGGTTTGCTCTTGACTAACAACTACATTCTATGCTTAAATTCAACGTTTCTTTTCCAGAAGATTCAGTCCGATACGTTGAGCAGCTTGTGTAAAGTAATTGGCATTGGAACTGCTCTTTCAAAAAAACCCTAATAGTTACTTCATGACTTGGAGGTAATCGTGTTACTTTTCATGAATCACTTACTGGCGTTAACAACTCAGATGCATTTTTAAAAAAAAGAATGAATTCTTTCAAATCCAACCTTTATTTTTCATAATAGGAAATAAAATATTTACAAATACAATTTACTAATGAGCATTTTGTATTTAACATTTAAGCATTCTTTCGAATCAAGTTACAAATTTTGCATAAAACAGTTTCGCAAACATAAGTATCATATTCGTTGCTGTCAATAATTTAAAATCTGTATCGTTATAATAAATGTCCGTGTTTTTAAATTTTGTATTGATAAATTAAAATCAACTGAAATGAATTTAGGAATAGTTTACAGAGAGTATAGAAAGGAGCATGAATACAGATATCAATGTATTGAACTGTCCCATCATTATTACTTTGTGAAAATATCATTAAAATCTAGATTGTAATGAAACATTCATAAATAAAAACAATATAAAATTACTCAGTAAAAATAGTATGCTTTTAGGTTTTATATTTTCATAACACTATTAATTTTAGTTATATATTCATCAACATTGATAGATGAAATATAGAAAAAATTGTATTCTATTTAGTTAACTACTAATAAATCTATCGGTATAAATTGAAACAAAGCTGAAATTTATAGATGGTATTAGTATATACATAATAAACAAAATATTACTGTCAGTTAGATTTGTTTCTGATGTTAAAAATTATTAGGCAGAATGGATGATCCAGTCTAACATCCCATGAACATTTGTAAGATTAAATTATAGTTTAGTTTCAATGAACAATTGGTCTTAACGTTAAAATGATATACATTTCTATGAATTCAAAGTCACAAATAATATGTATATTTAAAATATTCTTTTTCTCTTCAAAATAATAAAAATTTCTAGGTTGAATCTATATGGTAAGTTACCTCTTTGTATAAAAGATAAATCTTCTATTTCAAGTTTCACCAAGACAATGTAATGAAATGTAGTAGTGAATTTAGTGTTTATACAATACACAAATGTGCATTTCACAGTTGACCAGTTCTTATGTAATTAATTCAATGTGGTTGCAAGTATTTACGTAAAATCTTTATATTCAAATATTTTAAAAATTTTGTTGAATAGTTTTCCTTACATAATTTACACTGAAATCAGTATGAAAAACATTAGAAAATTGTTTTTGTGACTTATCAATACTACTCACTGAAAAATTTCATAGGATATATGATCTAACAATGAATACAACACTGTCAAGTCACTGAGTCAAAACTTCAACTAACATCAACTCGTGGTTAAGAACAATTTTGATTAGTAAATAGTTATTTCAATTAATTTATTGTAAATTGTATCAATCAAACTTCCGAGGGATGAATAAATGGTCTTACACACTACAACTTCTGAATTTGGATTTTGTTTACAGATGAATAAAAAATCCTAACATTTTAATGTTGTTTTAACTTGGTTAACAAAACATGCGGAATGATAGTACCAGTTTTTGACAAAATAGTTTGTTTGATAACATAAAGAAAAAGTTCAGTCATTTAGTCGATAAAATACTAACAATAACAACGTACTAATTACAACACTCTCCCATATATACACCAGTTGATATGTAAAGTTTTATTTTACAGTATCTAATCCAATTGTAGGAGGGTTTTTTTTTTATTTCTTCAAAATTCAACAAAAGTCATTGAAAAACCACTTCACTGTTTGATGATCAATATTTAGATTGCTTTGTTTTATTTAATGTAACAACTGATTGTGTGGACTTATTTTTATGAATAATAGTTATGCTTCTAAATTATATCAGTTCTAAACTATTTAACATTAGTCTAGTTCATTCAAAGTTCGGGATATAACAATTAAATCTTGAATAATCTGAAGGGAAGATAAATTAATATCATTTGATCAAAATGAATCAATTCAGATACTTTCCTTAGATGTTAGGCATTATCGAAATTAAGGATAAATTTAAAACTAATTATCTTTTTTAAACTGTAACCTCTGATATCGCTAACACACCTGTGGCAATTATAAATGAGAGAAGAAAAATTAGAGTGATGTGTTTCAAGTCAAAAGCCGAAAAACATTTGGATTACTTGAGGTGAAAAAATCACTAGCTTTCCAAAAACATATTAATACAGCGCAAAAAACTTTCAGATATGTAACAACTGACAAACTTGAGGACAATAATGGCTTATGACTTTTGTTTAGCTCATAGTGTATTTGAAATCAGTGGCTAATTACTTCAGAGCTAGTAAAAATGATCAAATATTGTTGTTCACTGTTGATTGATCATAGTTAATTTTTACATAAGTAACCTCATCTAGGATTGGATGAATTTGAAAACGATTATTTATTCAAATTTATTCAAATTGACTTGTGAAGTATTTTTGCAGTCTGCTGAATTAGTAGTAACAATGTAACAAAGAAAACTGATAAGTTGTCATTTAAAATGTCTAGAACCGTTTTTTCCTTTGATAAATTTAGGTAATATAATTGGATGATGAAGTCCATCAGAACCACATTATATATATACTAGCTCAGAACATTTCATAATATCTGATCGAATCCTGTTAATATTGATTTATAGAGTAATATAATCTATATCGTTTTTCATGTTATTTTCATATATTTTATCTTCAAACATATTGGGTCGACCTCTACTTTGTATTAACATGCATTAACGAAAAACGTGTGACTGTACTGTTAGAAAAGTATAGCGCATAATATAGAAAATAATCCCCACAATCTTTGTCCTCTTAGTGTATTATCGACATCTAAAATGTTCACAGTAGTGAATGCTGCTGAATCGTGTGCTGGCAGTGACAGATTGATGAAAACTTTGAGATGACCCATCTAATGTCTCATGATAAGCGCAACGTCTAAAGATAACGTTTTGTCTATTCATTTTATTGTAATGCGACTATGATGCTTGAAATATGAATAGTTAGAGCCAGTATGTATTTTCCCTGGCATAAAGCGATTTCCATATTTCAAAACTTAAAATCTACTACACTATGTTACATTTACAGGAGTAAAGTATTTATCATAGAAAATGACGTCCATAAGTGCCATTTACATAGTCGAAAACAATGTATATATAAGTGGAAAAAAAGTTGGGAAACGATGGTCGTCCTATGTGAATAAACTTCTATATGACTGTTAATTGTTCTTACAGGGTGAAACTCTTGATTGAAGATATTCCATCACAACCTATGGAGGATTTAATTGATTCTGAATTTTATCCTACATTGTCTGCTACATTTTTTTCCCCCGATGTACTGAGATTATTGTTGAGAAACTGTAAACCGGTTTCTTTAAAGAGATTCAGAATTACTTAGTAATCACCTTTCAGTAAGTAATATGATTATTACTTAGTACATAACTAATGTCTAACTTAACGATCTGAAAACAAGAATAATTAGTCTAGCATTATTCAACCTGAAACAGCTACATTTGTAAAAATGATAAATTCTCAAAACGACACTCTAACTTTTAAATAATTAAATGAAATTGCGTAATTTGTCGTCTGGTTTTTATATCTACTTTAATCCTAAGTGTATTGATTTCATAGTGTCTACTACTTAGCTACTCATTATTAATGATTATTTAACAAACTCCTAAACACCAATTTTCAATTTGCTAACGAACAACAAAATTAACGCGAAAAAAATGAGGCCGAAATCGGTTTATCTGATCAAGTTCCTTATTCGAAAATTACATTTAAATTTGTACAACATTAATGATGATAATTACATACTCATACTAATTAATTATAAAAAGTGAGACTAAAATTACGTCGATAGGAAAATGTTTAATCACTGAATGCGTAATTATTACACAGAATACCTAAATTGTGTACGTCATAAATTAAGAGATGATGAAAAAATCAGAATGCATATTGTATGCGACCATTTGTGATAAGCTTTATAGAAAGAATTCCGATAGATTTTCGTTTATTGAATTATACTGATTGTAAACTAAAAGATATTAAACGGTACTATATATTCCTTTCTTATTATTATACATGAATTATAAAACAATGAATTGTAATTAACTGATTCCATTTTTCTTGAAATGAATAACTATCTAGTAATTGAAAACCCATGTGTGATATGTGTGTTTATAGTGAAAACTGATTCGAGTAAATTCTCCAAGAATTAACTTTACTAAACTATATAATGGATAATAATGGCATGAGAAATATTCCTATAATCATTAGTAATAAGCAAATAGATAGATATTATAGGAGGAATACACATTGTAAGTGGGTTTTTTTAAAAAGGAAAACATATGACAAAATCAACGAAATCATAGTGAAATTAGATGTAGAAAACAAATAATGTCTTGGATAAGGTTAAGAAAAAAAATTTTGTCTTGATTCCTGATTCAGTTCATCAATAATAAATTACAAGTATTCGATAAGACGATAATTGTTGCCCAAAATCCAACAATAAAAGTAACATAACTTACGATCACCACCACAGTAGTTTTAATTACAATCGCATAAATAAATATCAATAAAAGAAATAACTTAAACGTTTGAAATCAATATTTATTTACATCGAATAGTAAACATTAAAAAAGAAAGTTGATTAAGACCAATGTTTCAATAGTTTAACAGCAAAGAACTTTGTCAACGTGTTTTAATTGATGATATCTTTCGGATGAATCTTCTTATGGACTTTCTTAAGACAGGATAAAGTTATTGTTTTGTTTAATAGTTGAAGAAAAGGAAAATGAATTTATGCTTAAGAATTATTGTTCCAACCTTGTTTAATTGATTGGCTTAGAAATAAAATCACAAATTTGATTAAGTTACAGTATACGCACAAATTTAATTACAAAAGATGAACGAAAATCAAATAATCTTTCAGTTGCATAAGTAAATAATATGAATCATATGTAACAGATAAACAAATAGGATTGATTTTGGTATATTTAACCGTTTCATTTTGAACTATTGAACAAGTGTAAATATGAACTTGTATGAATCAAGCAAACTTATGAATAAAAAGGGTTAAATTTAGGCTGCTGAATATAAGCTTTGAATCTAATGACATTCTATTATTTTTGATTATTTTGCTCATGCTATAATAATCATTATGTAGATTTGGAGTATGCAGTTTTGGCAAATGCTCATTGAACATTAACGAACATAAATAAAGTGTAACATGTTAATAATGGTAAGAATATCTTTGTTGACAGTGAAAATATATGTCATCTAAAGTAATACAAACACTACACATGTGTTTAATGTATAGTAGGCTAAAAGTTTGACCTGCATACATATATAACTTTAAGACAAATTTATTTGATGAGAAATTTGGTTTATTCTGATAACAGTGAGATGTTAGACGAAAACAGTACATAAATAGACAGTTTTCTTTCACATAGTTCTTACCAAAGAGTTATAACCACATAAAAAATTAATTAACGAAAATCTGTAATTATTTCATAAAACTTGATTGGTACTAGGGAATATGTACACATGAGACTAGTTACAGCTCCGTTATATAGTAGAGTAGGAATCATAAGACTACATGATTCTATCCACGGACCAAATAGATATTCACCGATAAATTTACTGTGAAATTAAATGATATGAGCTCGAATCATACATGAATTATGCATTTTCTGAATTGTGCTGATAAATCAACTTGCAAATGTCACCCGAAATGTAATCACATCCAGTGAAACCCAAATCACGCTGATGGCTTCAACTACATAGAAAAGTAACTACTCTAGGATTTCATTAGCAAAAACAAATTTGTATCACGTCTATCAAGTATTTAAAACCTCAGAGATTCACATGCATTCAAAACTATTTCGTATAAGCTACAAATGATTAATCAGTTTACAATATTGCAAAATGTTGTATGGAATTAAGCCAACGGCTGTCACTTCAACAGTCTATCGATTTCTACTATATCTAAGCTAATAATCTATCACGCAGATGTAAGTAATATCATTCACTTTGTAAGTATTTTGTTATGTTTCTTTCTAGGTAGATAAAACCGAACATACCAGATCAAACCGTTATAATATCACAATATTTTTGGATTATATCATCACAGTGATATTCATTTGTAATCTTAATACTTTTAGTTTCACAAAAATTTTCAATAGGGAAATCCGAAATGTAATACATTTCTACTTGACTTAAACATGTATGCATAAAAATCGGAAAACTCCGTACTACTGTAGACTGATTTTAGTGCATACATTTTTTCGGGTCCAACAAAATAGTTGATTCCATAAATGTTTAGATTTCAGTTCATGGACAGTGTACAAAATAATCGTTCCATCAAAATCTTCAATAGTAGGTTAAAAAAACTCAAACTGATTGCTAAATACATGTATTGGTTGTTTGGATTGCAATTATGGAGTCACTTTGGCAAATGCGAATCATAAGAGTAGTGCCTCAGATCACAAACATTATTAGAATAGATGGATTATCGTTAGCAGCGGAATCTAAGACGTGAGTTTCGTCCCACTTGGGGCTCATCAGCTGGATTCTGCTTGCATCTTTACCCCATTACACAAGTGAGGTCCTGTCTGTACTCACTTGTTAAATGAAAAACTCAATGCCGTTTGGACTGAAGTACTGAAGTAAACATTGACTATGAGATGAAGGTACATCCAGCTGCGGTACATTCCACTACTATTCACTATTCATCCCTGCTAATACTGCTTCTTAAATATTTTAAATAAATCCAATTTATTTATCTGTCAACAAACTACTCAGTAACATATAGTAATTTGAAACAAGCTAAATAATGATTGATTTCACTCCTTTAACGTATTGATTACACACAACAAAAACACTGATCTTTTTCCTCAGTACTCATTCACAAGTACGAATTTAGTGACTAACAAATCATCATTATTAAGGGTTATATATTTCTGACAGTCAAGTAGACTTTCAGTTATGATTACTTATTACTTTATTATTATTATTATTATTATTATTATTGATTTCGATAAATTTTTATGAAATGAACAAGATTGATTAGCAGTCTACCACCTTAAAGTAAAGCAATTTCTACCGGTAAAGGGTTTTCCGAGCTTACGAATACCAAAATCCAAATTAGAAAAATATAAACTTCTTGTGCCTTACATAAAAGATCCTCTAGTGTTCGGGAGTCCCTACTATGAGAAAATTAATTAGCAGTGGATTTTATTATATACCTTCATTATTTTAGTTGAATTACCACCCTTTTATATAAGGAGTTAAATAACTAGCGGGGAAGTAATATGATATTATTATTATTATTATAGTAATGAAAACGATAATAATCTTACATTCATTGTACTATAGTGCTTATGTATGGATATTTAGGTGTAATCCAGTCAGGTAGTTATTTGCATAAAATCTAATCGATTCAAAATGATAAAAATAATTAGCCACGCGAAAACCATCTATTTCTAGAAAACTTATTTAAAATACCAGTTCTTTAGGATACAAGATATGCTGGTCATTCATTAGTAAATGAAGTTAACACTTGATTATCAAACTAAATTCTTCGGTAACCACACTAATTCCATAAATTACTTGTTAATTTTTTCAATTTATGTGTATTCTTCTTCTGTGATAGAATAAATGGATTACAAACAGCAGATGAATCCAGGATGCGCATTTCGTTTCACATCTGGATGATGAGTCCCATGTAGGATGAGACTCTGTCTTAGATTCCGCTGCTAACCATTATCCATCTTTTTTATAAAACTTGCGACTGTATGGTTATATAGTCACATAATGTACAGCGACAAAAAGTACTCATCGAATTTCAGTCCGTAAAATATCAACAACAGAATAATCTAAGCATAACTAATATTGATATAGTTTCCTTTTCAGTTTACATAAACCTACATAAATAAATGTAACTAAAAATAATACATTGAAAAAGAAAGACTGTAGATAAATGCGCATAGATTTCCATTCTATTGAGAAAAAAAATGATATTTACAAAATAAGTTATACTCATAGCTCATTCATTGAACATTGTAAAATCAAATCGAAACAAGTAGCTGAGAAATAATTAGTTAGCGAAATAAAGTTAATAATTTGACGCATTATTTTTTTTGTCACATTTTAACAATTCTCACAGTGGTTTTGTTTTTACTTTGAAAAATAAAATTATAAGATAAATAGAGTTTTGTTTAATCTTGTTTCCTTTTTTTAAATTTCATGTCATTTTCTAACAAATTCAATATCACCAGAAAATTGTAAATGATTAATTCACATATATATATGTTGACATAAGAAACATTTGTTATTAATCATTAGTTCTTTGAATTTCAGCTGATTTGATTTAGAAATGATTTTGGAAATTAGTTTATTAGTTATTGTGATTTGTAAACTTAGCATTCAGCTGCTGGCGTTATACATTTTGGTTAGTTGGCATTATGTAACCTTAACTTTTACTTGAATTATTTTCTATGATAGATTTCAAATTCTGATTGATACTGTTGTAAACGAACAAAAATATATATATGGCTACACTCAAAGAAGAAGGTAGAGATGACAACTCGGAACAAAAAGTATGTCAGAAAATGTGTTCCAGTAGAGTACTGTTTATATTATTTACAGCGACTAATAAACACATTTTGAAGCAGTTAAACTAAGTAGCACATGATACTAATGAATCTCAAATTTAGTGCATGAGCACAATTTACAAAATTTTAAATTCGAATTGTTGCAACAAAGAAATACAACTGAAGTTACTCTTTTCTAATAGAAATAATCAATAAGCTGAATATATATATATCGACAAGTCGGACAACTTTTAATAAAGTTTTACTATGAAATATAAACTCACTAAAAACTAGCTTTGAAGTAGATTTCTGATGAGTCAGAACCGATTGGGTCAAAACTTTAGCTAAATGGAACATCATCAATGACATTTTTTGGTGAATTACACCTCGGAACACTAGCTGGTTGAAGTTTAAGAAGTTTTGAATTCAGTGGCATCGTTCTTTCAACGAATGCTGAAGGCTTTACGGTCAGTCACGTGTAAGCAGATGCTACAGATACAATTTAACGATACAGGTCTAAAAACATTGGAAACTTATTTAAACTTACTAGGTTAATAACCAAATGTTAATTATTCCAGTGGGTGAGAATATGTGATAGATTCTTATATATAGACGTAAACTTATTTTCTTAGAACAGACTATAATAATTAAATAATGAGTGACAAATTCTGTAGGTATTCACAAGATTAATTACAACCTATCCATGTAAGTTTTTGTACGTACGCCCTTTCCATCTGTATGACTGTTCATCTTTTAATTTTTTTATAGCCTGTTTGAGTTGCTATATAAGCTGCCTTTCATGACTTATACTTTGATTTAGCTTAGATTGATTTTAATTTTTCATACCTTTGTTCTCATCTAGTTCGCTCAATGATACGCATTCTTGAAATGTAATCTCAAAATAATTGCACATCAGAATATTCAGTATAGTATTATCCCAACAGAATTGATGTAAGTATGATATATGAAATAACAATCCAGGGTAATATAATCACAATGCACTCGCAAAACTAGATGTTTACAGCAGCTTTTGAAACTTTCTCAACCAACAATCTGTTGGTCATTGAACAAAATTTGTATTTTTTAGAATATGCTATTTCAACACTGTAATGCTTCGTCTTCGTAAATAAAATTTTTGAAATGATATAAGTGTACATAAGTGATTTCAGTAAATAATGCTTAACCTTTTTGATAGAGAAGTAATAAGCTTAGAAGATTACAAGTCGAGTTGAATGAATAAATTTAAAAGTAAGCAGAAATTCGCAATGAATATTGATTGCTTCATCAGAACGATGACCTGTAATTAAACAGAAAAAAAAACACTTTCTAAATCTGAAAACAATAAATCGATTGGTTCTTTTTTCATGTAGATACAAGCTACGTGATAATGCATAATATAGTCCAGAAATAGATATATAAATCATTAGAACCTTATAGCAAGCTTGAGAAATTACAAATTTTTTCTTGTGTACAAATGACAACAAATGTCAAGTGTTAACTAGTTCTAGGTAATAACCTACTGAAATTACTGGTAGCATTTTGCATCAATCAAACCATGTTAAAGTATTTCTGATACTGAGGATTAAGTATTCAGTAATTTCAGCTTTGTATCAAACTTCTGATTAGTTACCAAACACCATTATGCAGATGATTGTGTACAAGATCTACTAGATCTTACAGCTATTCAGTTTTCGAGACAGTAACCGTTCAATGCACCTTGGATTCTCATCATAAATTCATTGAAACGCATCTATGCAGAATACCATCTAAAAAAGACTCATCTACACAGTGAGCTTTTCTGTCAAACATCGTTTAATTATGTGGTGAGGAAGAATACAGTAAACCATTGGCATATTGACTTCATAAAACAAGTTTAAATTATTTGAATTATGCAGGAAAGTACAAAATAGTTCATGTCAAATAAAAATAATATAAATCGCAGAAAAAAAAAACTAAAATTAAAATAAAGCGATCAGTCATCTTTAATTTATTTGTTTGTTTGTTTCTAAACAAATAAGTTATTCATAATGGTTTTGCATCGGATGAACTCATTAAAATTCTCTCCAATAGACAGAGAGAGAATAGACAATTGTCACTAATCCCTCCTTTTTTTTGTGAACAGTTTTTGTTCTTCAAAAAAATTTAATTATTTTATGGATTTTTATTCTCAAGTCAAGTTTAATGCTAATATATTTTGATAATATGACCTATTTTAGCTACTGTTCTTTTATGTAAAGCAAACAGTTAACTTATTGGTAAGTGTGTTTGTGTCTTTTTTTCATTGTTATGTTAAGATGGTTAAATGATCAATCTTTGTTGGTAAACGTGCATCATTACTGGACGAACTTGATATTGCCAGATAGTAGTAACAAGGTAGTAGTGCAATTCAGGATGTAAATTTCAATCTGTTTAAGACTTTCTAGCTGGACGTACCTGCATTCCGTTGTTGATTTCTGTTGAGTAACTCGAACTTAGTATCTTTATTTCACCATTTATAAGGAGCTAGCTATCCACTGAATAACTAGATTCAGCTTTACAAGAGCGTCTGGCAGTATTAGTATTAGTAATAGTATAGAGTCCATCGGCTCATCATACACATTTGTCGAAAAAGACTGATCATTTACAGATTTAAATGTCAACAATGGAAAGATATAAATGATTGTAGGTAAAATCATAACCGCCGCAGAAGTTTACGTCTTTTCTGATTGAGCTGTTCAGATGACAATGCATTTTGAATTTGAGTATATGAAAATCACCACTACGATGCAAGTAAATACGACTGATCAGTCTGAAATAAGATAATACGTGTATCAATGTACTTCACTGCTAGTCTCTATCTAACGTTATTTAAAGTTAGTTTTTCTTAGCAGAATCAAAAGGATCTATATACAAATACCCTATATACCTATCTTCCTATTACAATGTCGAATCTTGCATAGATTTTAAAACATTGATCACGTAATTTACCGTTAATTAATTACAGAACAAGAGTAGGATTTCCCATATACTGCGATCATGAGGCATTAGTTCTGGATGAAATAAAACCTACAATCGTAGCAACAATTTATACGTGAAGTGAATACTTGTGTCTATCAAAATAGATTCACGTGAAATACAAGTTAAAGAATAAGTTTGATATGCAGAATCCATCCGATCCACTATTTAATCTGTTTTTGATCATCAAGTGTGGTGACCAATTTCAACGTGTTCTTAAACTTCATAATTCGCTCGTCGAGGCAATCGTCACCAAATAGCGCCTGACGGTTATAAATCAGAAGGCAAATACAAAATGTTGAACCCGTTTATTTTTAGCCCACCACAAAATGGAACAGCAGACCACAATCATACAGGGCAGGCACACTACCAACCGAATTCGTGAACGTGCGAATGTATTCATAAGATCAAAATGTTCGTATATATATACATAAGGAAATGTCGAGTCATCGAGATATTTAAATAGATTAACATTAAAGCAAATAGGATCAATATGCGCGTAGGCGTAATTAATACTCAATCTTGCCAGCTCATTCAAACCACACAATAGTAAAGTCCAATGGTACATATAAGTTGTTGCTATGCCTATGGCTTGGTTTATTTAGTTAATCAAAAGGCTTAATCAAATTAACTTTGAGCGAACTCAAATGTATGTGGAGGCACTACATGTGAAGATAGAAATTGTTTAAGAACAACTGATCAAAGAATATTCAAAATTACTGTTCAAATGTAGTTCCAATTAGTGTTTGACAAACAGTGTCCTCCATCAATAAGTTTATAGGTTTCATATTCAAAAGTATTTTGAACAGTATGCGGCCAAGATTCGTTGTATCTTGTTGATTAGAATAACGGTAAACTACTAAAAAATTAACGACTAATAAGTAATTTAAAAGCAAACTGTAGTGAGTAAAGTATAGCTACATAAATACGTCTCAGTAATTTATTAAAATACACGACAGTCAAGTATACAACGATTGTGTTCAAGGACATGAAATTAGAGTTCTAACCAAACCGTTATTTGAATGGAGTTTGCATTATGAATTCATCTAAAATTAAGCAGCTAATATGAAAATTTCTAGTATTACACCGAGGAAGTGAATTAGAGACTCACAAGTGACTAATTCGTTACCTCCAAGAATACGCAAAATAATACATGCATTTTTTCACCTTTCAAAGTCAATGGAAACTAGTAAAACAGTTTGCATAAACCGAAAGGAAAATGTTTGCTGAAGAAAAACCTAGCAAATCGGCCATAAACGTTAATATGATGCAACCCTGGCAAATTCTAATTAATATTTAGATATCACTTACAATTCTTTTAGAGTTCGTTTTTGATTGCGCATAACTCATAACTACAGGATTTATTTCCTAGTTGATAGAATTCTCTTACTCAAAGTATATTATGAGAAAGTTTATTATTCAGAGGATTTAATCGCATCTATGAATTCAATATAAAAACTGTTGAATGCATTTTATGGAAATAAAAGTGAGAGTAATTGATTACAAATGTAAAATTTAGTGCTATTAATAATTCAAATCAATATTTATTAATTGCCTTCACTATTGAATTCCAACTTAAAGGATACTTTCTGAATGGTTAAAATAATTGATCAACATATCGAAAAAGATTTTAACGTTTACAAAATCACTGGTTGTAATAATAATAATAATAATAAAAACTCATGAATAATGGTGTTTTCTAATTTTAAAAATATGTTTACTTAGTAGGCTATATTTAGATGTACATTCTGTAAATCGGCGTTAAACAGGTTTCTACTCATTGTTATTTCCGTCAAAGTTAAAAAAATTATAATGTGAATTGAACC
This sequence comes from Schistosoma turkestanicum, assembly GCA_944470395.2. NCBI lineage: Eukaryota > Metazoa > Platyhelminthes > Trematoda > Strigeidida > Schistosomatidae > Schistosoma > Schistosoma turkestanicum. The sequence continues at coordinate 27,777,992 of OX103971.1, forward strand.
AATATTGATCCATTAGATAAATATGTAACCTAATATTGTTTTTTCCACTCCATATGTTCAATAAAACTCATGGAATAATATTAACCACCTGTCTTAGCAGTCTTTTAAACAATATTCAACGAATTTAATGAAATTAACGATATATATATATATATATATATATATATATATATATAATATAAATGACACTTTTATTTGTATGCACAGTAATCAGTAGCAAATTTAACTAGTAATACTAGTTTCAGAATGCACTTATATAACTACTTCAAACATATAATTGTCTGTACCAGTCAACAGACAGCCAATACAAAAGATCGAAACGCTGGAATCTCAAATGAGATATGACTAGATTATATGAAGATTATTTTTTTTCTATAGGCATTGACACAGTCACGCTATTGATTGTAGTCAATGTCAAGTAGCACAGTTCTTATGGCTGATTGGATTCGTTTGATCAATTTACATTAAAGCCACTAATTTAAATAATAAATAATAAAATAAATAAATAAAATAAATAATAAATAACATCACTAATGTTTCAGTATCATCTAGTATCAAGGTCAAAGATCTTTGAAATCTCTTGATTATACAAAAATCAGGAAAATGGAACCTTGTGTTTTTAGATTTATTTGATTAGTTGCAGCTTCTGATAGACTTTGTTTATAAATACACTCCTCGATAGGAAAATATTTTGTTAGTTGTATTATTTCAAAGTTAATAGAATAAGAATATGCAGAAATTCCAGCTTTCTACCTGTATGAGTTCTCAATTTCAATCATAACGCATTTATAGGAAACATTGAAAATCGACATATAATTCCAATGTTAATAATTAAAATGCATAATTCAATGAAGGAATCTCCTTCACACGATTTGTAAGTCAAACTGTAATAGATTTTAACATAGAATAAATATGGTTATATAATAGAAATGTTTCAAACAAATCATTATGAAATCCATGTACCATATCATTTTATCCTATCGGAATCTTTTTACTTTTACACCTCATATTTTCAATGATATAACCCATCTTTCGTGCATTTCTATTTCAAATAGAGCCCTAAAGTGAACTTAGTTTACTGTTTCCGTAAATGTTCTCTGATTTTTTTCGGTAGTTTAAAGTCAGAAAATTACAATCAAACAAATGAATGTATAGGAATAGGGAGCTTGTTCGTTTACTTTTATATAAGCTGACCTAATCTTAAATAGCCTGCCGAATTGAAAACAGTGCCATCACATGAATAAAATTCATGTTTTTTTTCTGTAAGCTTATAGCGTATTCATCTGTTTGTCAACACAATGACCTGGAACTTTGTGTTGTTTTTTTTTAACACTCTCCTTTCATCATTTCCGCTATTTTTCATTTTCAAAAAAGTTAACCGTGAAACGCTTAACAAAAAAATGTTGTTTTGAACAAAAATGAAATCATTTAAGCAAATTTTTAATGGTTAGTTATTACGGCATTTAAAAAGGACATCAAGCGATGAACAAATGATAAAAAATCAATTTAGTTAGCATAAATAACAATAATAATGAAAACAGTTTCATAATTTATATGTAACAGATGAACACTTATCAAAAGAACGTTTGTAGGTCAAGCAGTGTTATTTGTAAAATTTCAGTTCATTGATTAATCATTGTAGGGTTGTTAATAGTAAGATGTAGAAGTGTGTTGATATTGTTCAATGGTTGTAAAGATAAAATGAATCAAAGGTTTTGATCTATAGTTGATCAAATATACGAAACATTATTCTATTTCATCTAATTTACTGATCCAGCTTAGAATTCAGTAATGAAATTAATAGTTCATTATCAATCTAAAATTAGTCTATCAAAACAAAAGGTAGAACCTGGAATATATGCACTTTGTTTCAATTTTATTAAAATAACAAATATGTGGTTGATTACTTTTGCAAACGTAAAGTAAAGCATTGTTCTTCGAGTATTCTCAGCGACCACTAAGTTGTTATCACTTTAAAATGTAATTACAAACATTTTATTAGACATGTGTAAATCATGCTGTGTTCTTAGAAGGTATATTAATGTTTGAATCTTGACCAAATTGTACTATTTTGCAATTGATTCTTCTGGTAATGAATGATACCATAGTGAAGCGTTGGGTTTTCTTCCATAAATCCTTATACGCATTGTTAATTTTACTCATTTTACTATCGAATGATATTTACACATTTAAGTAATAGTCCGACGTTTGACTATCAATACGATTTTCTTCATCCTGGTGACCGAATATGATTGTTGGTCTGTATTAACGGCAGAAAAATAATAATATTAACACTCAGAAGCTTCAGTTTCATCAAAATACATTATAGACCATAAAGTTTAAATGTTCTGATAAAGTTAACGTGATTCAAATTAAAACTTTGTAAATCAGTCAATAAAAGTCTTTTGTAGAATTTACCACATATCATTTCTACTCAACTGATTTCTATTATTTCATTTTCTTTCTTTCTGTCAATTATCAGTCATAAACAAATTCTTATTATTAGACTAAAATGCTCAATTGATCAATATTTCCTATCTCTTTCTGCTAAGTGCAACCTATTTGATACTTTTAATGAAATAACTGTCAAGTAAATAGTATTTTGATGTCAAATCAAATGGGAGAAATGCAGAAAAAAACTTTAAAGTAATTTTTGTCTTCATTTGAGCAAATTAAAACACAAAAATATGTGGACGCCTATTTGATTTAGTTTGCAACATCTTGGTTAAGTCGATTTAAGAGCCTGCACAATGTAAACCAGAAATATTACGGTCTCTCAATATATCCTTTTAACTGAAAATTAGTGATTTATAAATTTTAATATCAGTTAATTGGTTAAATTTCTCCACCAATATCTAGTGAAATCGATGGTTGGCTGTTATATTACTGTTGTTGTTAGATCCATCATTGAAGTGTTCTTACTATAATTTTTTTATCTCAAAGCCAGTCGCTGATAGTCTAGTGACTATTAATATAATAATGTATTCTGTAGTTTACTTAATCCAAAAAACACTTTTTCATCACCAAGTAAGTTTGGTTGGAGAATACTAAGAAAATAAAGATCGTTAGATAACTGGCTTAATCGAACCTGAATTTTTTAATCGAACCAATAACTTCAATCTAATAAAATAATTTTTGTTGGTAATAATACTCTAAAAATAAACTTATTATTCTATCAGCTACAATGATACTTTGTCATCATTGATAACTACCATGTGATGATGTACTAATATTTAAAAAATAAGTGACTTGATTTGATAAACATGCTTTTGGAAGAAAATACAGAATCAAAATCTTTATTTAAAATAATTATTCACTAAACGGTGTCCTAAAGTGAGATAATATCGGAGAAATTATCTAAAACTGACTTAAGCAGAAGAATGGGAACCTGAAAGTCGCTAAATAGGAAATATAAAGTTATCCTACAACCTTACTATTACAATTATGTTTATTAGTGTGGTTGGCTATGCAGAAAGGCTTTGTTATTGGAAAAGATTGGGCCTTGTTTCCGTGTGTCTAATATCTTTTATTAAACTTCTTCAAATTTTTCGCCAGTTTTATAGTTTGAATAAAGGCATTTCAAAATATATGCATTTTTGATCATGAATAATTTTAGTCATTGGAAATTATTTCAAAAAAACTGGTCATAAATTATAATGGGAAAAGTTGTAAAATTTACCCCTAACCAAGGTGTTAGTCGGTTTTAAAAAGTATTTCTGAATGAAACAAAATTGTTCATTTATGGGTCGAGGTGACAGATATAAACAAAAAATGAACAGTACTATTATTCATGATTTGCATCAAAATTCACGTAAGCATTTATTTATTCAAAACTTTAAAAATAACACTGTACTTCAATGTGATTGGTTGGTTTGATTCATGTCTAAAACAAGGAAAAATGGGAACTGGTTTTTTAATCATTATGACCAATGATAATCATGTAAATATAGTTAGTTAGTTATTTACTAATGCTTATGAAAGATGAGGCTTGATTGGTTGGTTCAATTTTTTATGAAAGCTTATGTTTTGAATACAAAACATGTTGACTAATTAATTACCTGAGGAACGATACTCTGATGATCAAGTGTATATAATGATTCAGTAAAATGAAACAAATTTATTGATTAGTTTTATATTGAGAATCCTTTTTTTGCAGAATAGATAATGGAAATTCTTATACATATCACACATATACACATATACTCTGTAGTATTTTAAGAAATTAGAAAAACATCTATACAATTATGATTATCATTTTATTTTGATAAATATGAAATCGAAAATTATGTGGAATATTTTAGTAATTATATTACTGTCTCATTTGGTCATTAATATACATTCTTTTCAACGTAAATATGACAAGAATACAGTTGCAAGTATACCTGGTGATATTATACTTGGTGGATTATTCCCTGTACATACATCTGGTGTAACTGCATGTGAATCAATCAATCCAGAAAGAGGAATTCAACGAGTTGAAGCAATGTTATTCACATTAGATGAAATTAATAATAATACAAAATTATTACCAGGTTTAACTTTAGGCACTACAATACGTGATACATGCTCAGACACAAATCATGCACTTGAACAAGCATTAAAATTTGTACAAGCCAGTACTGGAAATAGTGGTCAATTAAATACAATGAATGAACATTCAGAGAATTTAATTACTCGTGGAGTTGTTGGTAGTTCATATAGTTCAGTAACAATACTTGTAGCAAATTTATTTCGTCTATTCTCTTTACCACAAATATCTTATGCATCAACAACTGCTATATTAAGTGATAAACGTGCATTTCCATTGTTTGCACGTACTGTACCTTCAGATGTTGTACAAGCTCAAGCTATGGCTACATTAGTCTCAGCGCATAATTGGACTTATGTTTCTACTGTACGCAGTGCAGGTGATTATGGTGATTCAGGTATGGATGCATTTTGGAAAGAAGCTGATAAACTTGGTGTTTGTATAGCGGCTAGAGAAGTGATTCGAGGAAATACTGGCCCAGAGGATTTGGATCATATAGTTCATGTGCTTAGTAAAGATTTTGCAAAAGCTAGAGTCGTTGTTTTATTTACTGGCATGGATCATACAAAGTTATTACTAGATGCAGTTAGGAGAGCTGGCCTCGTTAATCATTTCGTCTGGATTGCTAGCGATGGTTGGGGCAGAGAAAATGTACCTGTATCAAATAATTCAAGAGAAGCTAATGGTGCATTAACTATAGAAATTCAAGCTGAACCAATTAAAGCATTCACAGATTATTATCTATCTTTAGGTAGAGAAAATCATAGAAATCCGTGGTTCAAAGAATATTGGCAAGATTTAACACAATGTAGAGAAGGCTTAACTAAAAGACGAGAAAAAAAATCAACGAACTCCAGGCGTTACTTCATGAGTAGACTAAATAAAAACGAGACAAATTTAGACAATTCTCATGAATTATCATCACCAGCATCATTGTGCAGTAACAGTCCAGATTTAAGATTACGTGACATTCTTGGACCAGATTTCAAACAAGAAGCGAAAATACAATTTGTTTACGATGCAGTTTATGCATTTGCTTCCGGATTACATATACTTCAGAAAAAATTATGTCCTGGTAATCCTCTTCATCCAAAATGGAATAAAAGAGGTTGTCTTGAGAAAATGCTCAATTATCCTGGAACTGCTTTCTACCAGCTAATAATTAATACTTCATTTACTGGTAAGTTGACACGTCAATTATAAGTTAGGGTTTTTAAAATTATTTTCGATCGCTGCAAAACAACGCAAACTAATTATATACCATAAATGAGCTTTTTGATTTTTTTGGCAAGTATTAAATGGATTGAAAAAAATAGTCTACCTTCAGGAGCACTTTTGACCTGTACTTATTGAACGAAATGTTAGAGGACATCTAAAAAACGATGCCATTGAGCTGTGGCTGAAATTTCGTTCATACTATTCAATAAATCAGTGTTAAAATCGAGAGTTGAACTGATAAGGATTGTTGTAAGTATTCGGTCTTCACTTTTAGTGTTCTTCAAAATGCAGCCCGAAATGAATGTGTACAATCTCTAAGCTTTTTAATATTATGTTTTATTATAATGATACGTAAGCACAATAAACATCGATGCGTACTCATGTCCTGTAAAACATAATTGCAAAGTGGAATAGATGTTAGTATAAAAGATGTTATGTTTGGGTAATGAAATCAATTGATGTTTGAGCAACCAGTTGAGGTATTACGAAAAAAAATAAGTTGAGTTCGACCGTGTCAGATATGAAGCCGTTACCACTTCAACACAAGTGAAGATGGTCATTCAATGTCCTGAGTGAGGTTGGACATTAGCACTCTGGGCCGCCAGATTAGTAGTCAAGCATTATTAAACAAGACCGAAGGTCCTGGGTTCAACTCTCATCTGTGTGGTTGTTTTCTTCCCGAAAAGGTTTTCAAGTAGAATGTACAATATAAATTATATTTACAATAATAAATAATATTCATGGAATATTCTAGGATATACAAACGAAGAATAAGTATCGCCTAAAAGTTACAATCTTAAAAATAATAATTTATAATCCATGATAATAAAAACATCGAATTTCACTAGAACTTCATATGCATCAGTAAATTCTTTCCTCTTGTTAATTAATTATTTAAAATCATTCGTATACATAAGCCGATGTATTTTTAAAAGATAGGAACTTCATTGTGATCCAGTCATAAAGATTTGTCATGAATGTCCACTGTATTTCATGTTTCTCCTGAAATGCGAAGGTCTAAATACTACAGTCTAAAACACCAGAAGAAAGATAAGAAGCCTTCCGTAGATAATTAAATTAACAATACATATGTACACAGCAAATGAAAACAACAACGCCAGCAACATTTTTGATTAAAATTTGAAAAGCAATAATATTCATTAGAATTGATTTGTTTTCAAGTTGAAGTTGATTCCATTGTCGGCTTTCCATTTCACCTTTTAGAGATTTGTTTGTTCACTTTTTTTTGAGGATTTTAACAAAATAAATGTCTAAATTAATTAAAATTCAGTGTAAAATAGCAGCAATAAGTAAAATACCGACAGAATAAGTCAATAATCTGAAAATTTCAAAGCAATTTTTTCTCTTTTAGTTGTTTAAGGATTCTGTTTGACAAAAAAGAAAAGATGTTTTGTAATTTATATTATTAAATGATTTTATTTTTGATAAATAATGCGCTGAAAATAATGATTTGTATGCCAGATATTAATTCCACCAACTTACCGTATTTGAACTGCTAAATTTAACAAATGGCAAATGTCATTATCCAAACTTTTAGATTCAAGAAATATTTAAACCTTTTATTTTTATTGGTATGAAATTAGGAAGAACAATAATGTAACTGACTACTAATAACTGTGTAAAAATAAGTAATATGTTAGTTAGATGATAACAGTAAATAAGGAAATTTGAGCATTCAAATTATAGTTCGTTGCCAATGATTTTAGATATGAAGCATACATATTTGCTTAGTATCAACTGAAATGAAATCTATTGAACAACTGAAGTAATTCAAGATTTAGTCAAATTTTTGTTTTTATTTGTAATAAACTTTTGAAAAATTTCTATCAAAATCATGTCTTGAGACTGAATCAACTCATCATAAAGATCATACTTTTGTTTTCTCGATTCGTGACATTTTAACTGACTGTGTAATAAAGGTTTTGAAAATATTTAAGTTTGAACATATCCATATAATGAATTTACCAGTTAATAAGTAGTTCAACTGAAAATCAGGAAATTATAAAATGAATATTTTAATATTTTCACTGTAAAATTTATTTTTAGAAAATAATTTAAGAAATAAATAACTGAGAAGTGATCGCGTTAAATTGGTTTGAAGGTGTTCTTTAAATATCTCCTATACATCAATAAATAATGTCGTTTACTGTAAAAACTTTAATTTATTTTTCTTTGACATTACACAAGTGAAAATGAAATTAGAAAATGTTTTGTAGAGTTTTTTTTGCGTTGTTATACTGCTACGAATAGTTTTGAGCATTGAATATATATAGATATATGTGGTGTGTGCTACTTACACGAACGATATAAGTAGTATAAGAAGGGACGTGAAAGAAGAACTCTCACGGTCACTAGAGGAAAACGGAAAGCAAATGGAGCAAGAGCAAGAAGTAAATAGAGTACCGACAGGAAGTAAAGGAAGCAACAGCAGGAATGGAAGAAGGCTGGAGTGTTGGAAGTCACGACTCAAAGATGGTGTGCAAATAGAGTGTTCAATGTAATGTTTTCGTTTTTAATTGACTAAGAGTGTATATCTATATATCTATATATTGAAAAGAACCATATGTTTAGCTTTCCGCTTCACTGAAAATTCATTACTGAATAGTGACATATTTTTTCTCTCTAAGCAAATTATACTGGGATATAAATTTTTATTAAATTCTATGTACTGTTAAGCATTGTAAAAGAATGAAATATTTTTTTTTAATAAACCGGTGACTATTATGTCACAAACCGAATTCTGACAATGTTGTTTTTATGAAATTCAATAATTTTCTTCCAATAAAATCCTGTTTCCGTTTTAAATACAATTGTAGTCCTAACAATAGCTTTTGTAGACTTACCAAAACAGAAAACATTAAAGCTTATTTTTAAATTGAAAACAGAATTGTTTTTCTTCGTTTGATATCTTCCGCTAAAGAGTTCCTTCCAAAATATCTTAAATCGATTCCAGATGAAGCATGTACAGTTGTACTGTTGTTACTGGCTTAAACACTTTCATGAGAATAAAAAGATAACTTAGTGCGTCATTAGTTAAAGATGATAATCAAGCCTTCTGATATTTCATCTTTCTTTGAATCATTCTTCGATCTAACCAAATGACTACCTAACAAAAACTATAACTTTGACTTGTATTAACATAAAAATTAGTTTAAAATTTATAAATGCATGTATAGCGTCATATCCAATGAAACTCAATGTTTTAGCAAAGAATTTGTAAATTCTGCCGCTAATTTAATTATTCCTGGTCTTTAGTGGTGGAGGTTTTTTGAACTGCAAATCAATAATATTGCTTTAGATGACTTCAGTAGTATAACAATACTTTAGTATTACTTGTTGTGATTTTGGATTACTTAAAGTATTGTTCGGGATATAAGATCCCCAGAACTCACTTGGAAAAGGTCCTAATTTTGTAATTTTATTTTGAGATTTTTTCAATTTTATGTTTTCGCGCCAAAGACGCATACTTTGACCTTCAGCCTGCATTTCTCACTCGGGAAATCCTTGACTGCCATTGGTTGATAGATTATTTTAGTATGCTGCATTGTTGCTTTCACCAAGGGTATTTCATCATTGTATGAATAAACTTCAGCTGTGTGCTTGTTGACTGCTGTACTTTCTGGTTGCCTGTGGCATACATTCTCAATGTCTCATCAACAATTCTCCCTCGGGTTAAAACAGCCTATTAAGTCACTGAATCTTTGACCTTCGTTCATTTACCGAGTAAGGTAAACTGGTAATTACCCGACTATGTCTAGTATATATTATTAATTTAAAACAAAAACATTTTGTATGCAACAAATTGAAAGTTATTACTACATTCAAAATTGAGTGTCTTCAAAAAATTTTCACCGGTTTGTACTGTAATTATTACCTTTGTATACTTCACCGATCTCATATACGTTATGCAAATTATTTACTGAATTATCCTATATTCCAGACATCAGACAAAATACACCACAATACACTGATTTCCAATATCTAAAATATGAAACTATTTTAATAACTAAATAATAATGAGTTATGGTTTTTTTTAAATTTAATTAACAGCCACATTAAACTCAGTTGAACAGGGAAAAAACAAATGCAAAGCATTCACTTGACTTAACTTTGAAATAATCTAATCTCTGTTTATTCATTCAATGAATAAACATTATTTTTATGTCCACTATATTTAAATACTTCACTAAATTTTAAATAAAATGAGTACAACAGATTCACATTTATAGATGATTTTTTTTATTTACTACGACCATTATTAGTTTTTAACTTTAAAGTATGTTTGAATTTTGTTGACCAATTCTATTAAGGCTTACGTCAAATAAAATATTATTTTTCTCACCAAACAAAACCATAATCTACTATTGTAGTTTGCGTGTATGCTGGAAAAATATGACACACTGTGGAGGGAAGTCGGTATAGATTAAAATAAGGTGAGGTATAATTGAAAATTTAGAATGCAACAGACAATTATTTCACCTTAGTATTGGACTCCACAGAGATGTATGTTCATACTTTAAATTAAATATAAGGACCGTGTCATAAAGAAAGAAGAAGAGTCTTCTCATAGTCAGTCAGTCAGTCAGTTACGACGTAGAACTTCGTACGTAAGTACATCAGTTCAGATTGCCATACCACATTAGCACAGAGACGCAAATGTCAATTCAAATCCAAGAGTGATAGTGATAGCAGAAGTATTAGCAGCAGTGTAGAAGATTACGGCGCGAAGATATGATTCGAAAAGTATTATTCAAAGAGATAAATTTAGAAGGAGAAAGATAGAGATTATCAGTGATTCAGAAGGTTAGAATTAAAAAGCACACAAAGAGTGGATGCACCTGTGCGATTGCAAACGATTCTGAGCCATGTCTTTCAAGGTCTCTAACCATTGGTGACTTTCGTCTAGCGGTTGCCATACCACATTAGCACAGAGACACAATTCTCAATTCAAACCCCATTGCTAGTATTATGTTACCTGAAAGACAAAGTACATTTCATGGTTTAATTTAAATTGTTGTGTATAATGATTAAACGTCTAACTGTAATTCCCAATCAGTAGAAATGTCAATTCATGACGTTTAGCGATTTTGAACTAGCCACTTCCTCACAATATAACAGATTTATTTAGATTAGAAATATATTTTTACAGTAAAACAAGTCTGATTAGATAAATGCAGTATTAGGTCAAAGGTGATAGTTTTATATACATTTAAGTGAATGTGAGTGGATGTATAAAATAGAATATTTTTTTATTGCGTACGGATAAATTTAATTTGCACTTGTTTTTATAGTGTAAGATATTAACAAGTGATGCATCAATGATTGAAAAGATAATTGAAGCTGGACTGATTGCCAGTCTTTATTTATTGTTGAAAACAGTAGGATTTCTCAATTCAGGCAAAATAACTGGAGAAAACTGTCGAAATACCGTGGTAATTTTGATATCGATTTGACGCTTGTTGCAATAAGTATATATCATGATTGCTAGTTTTATTTGTATATTCTTAAATTCTTTTAAATAGTTGTAAAGATGTTTCTTAACACTGGAAGATTCTCTAATATAAAATCCATCACAACTGACACAACGTAATTTGTGAAATCAATTCTCTATGAATGTAGATAGCATTTTTCTCCTCCAAGTAGGCTTAAACATTGTAAAGTGTTAATCGCTTTGTGGAATGTTTTCATTATGATTCGTTTTACCACGCATTTCACTCTTTCTGTCGTTTCAAGTAAGTTACTGTGATAGCTTAGGTGTAATTGATTTCTTAATTACTAAAATGTAGTATAATACGATAGTATGTAGAAGGAATTGTAATCGTTATTGTGATATCACAAATACATGAGTATTATTACTACTATTCACCTATAAACCAATGCGAAACCAATTAAAATTAATTCTACTTAAAAGTGATTTTAGTTCATATCGGAGGACTAGTTTACCGAAACGATAAACAGTGTCACTGAAAAGAATAGTTTATCGCTTTGTTCTTCATCATCTGCATCATCTTAAGAAACCGACTTGTCACTTTCTGTATGAAAGATTAAAAATAACCCTTTTCCAATATTTCCATAGATAATTATAATTTTCTTTGAATGGTTTTTACATGAAAATGTGGTAAATAAACGTATCAACTTAAACTGTGATAACGATCGAAGAAAATAAATCTTAAACATTGACTAGTTATAGAAATTTTTATTGTGTGATTGTTTTAAAGTGCCTAACTAACTTTCATTCATAGTACAGAGTCAGAGTTAGTGAACAATCAATTACTAAACATATACGCATGAAATACTTCATTTGCATAAGACGCATAAAATTTATGCTTTGATTAACAAAAGTCACATGACTAAATAAGGAAAAAAATGTGTTAATAATGAAAAGTAGACTCTACTGAATCATACTAATCAATATTTTAAAAGTCCATACACATCTAGATATAGGAAAACAAAACTAAATGATAAATGATTTACGTTTTTGTGTGTTTTCACGATTTCATCCAAAAAATTTTTCACTTATAATGAGATTTATAGTAAACTGTCAGTTTTATTAAAATTTTGAGCATAAAATTTTCAGTAGTTTTAATATGCAATGCCATACATGATAGTCTGAACAAAATACTTCACTTGATACATTTTCTATGAAGAGTGACTGTGTTTTATGCATGGAAGAAAGTGCGTGATATGCTATGGTTCATTTTTTTTTCTATACAGTATGAATAAAATCATGTAGATATACATAGAAATACATATTTTAATCTGTAGAACAAATAATTTTTTTCAAAAACACTTATGATCATTGGTAATGTTTTGCGTTAACCTTAATATAAACAGTTTTTCATTAAACAAGTTCCTGTTAGTTTATATGGAATCATCTACATCTGCGAATGTGTCAAATGTGAATATCAGTCTGATTTATTTGAATGTCTTAATAATTTCTTATCGTTTTGTGATTATAATGATCGATTCCTAGCCTTCTATACACGTTCTGTCAGCGTCGACCAGATGTCAACAAGGAAATGATAGAAAAAAACCAACTGAATGTCGCACAGAATGACTAACGGTATTCTATTATTTCATAAAGTACAACAAAATGAAGATAGTTTATTTACATTCGTACAGAAAAAGGAAAAGATCTAAAACCTTTGAATTCTTTTTGATATGAGTGTTGTGGAAATTGTCGGATGATAGTGAGAACACAGAGTGACCTAAGATTGGGACTCCTAATTAGTGCACGCTGAGTTTGACAACTGCTTAAAACCTAGAAGTAGTTTCTTTGGCTATGCATGGCGCTCCTCCTCCACCATTTGATACCTTTATCACTAGTAGTAGGTTGATGATAGATTGGATCATTTCTACCATTGAATGACATCATCTAGAGAGCCACTGAAAGCCACCTACGGTCGTAAAACTATCTGATTTTAGTTCGATATCCCTCGATTGTTTTCACTCATGATTTCATTAGGTGTGAAACCTGTTATATACACTGGGTCGGAATCGAATGATTTGCATACCAATCTTCAGCCATTTTGCCAGTGAAATGGTATCACTGTCGACCTTAGATAATGGTTGCAATCAACCGTTAGGCTGGAAATGTAAAGCTTTAGATTACGACTCATTCACTCAATATGTTGTACTTTTCTCGAGACCTTTTCATCATAATTTTTATCGATGGTGAGGTAATGAATTTTTATTGTTTCATTAGGCAGAAATTAGATCAATTAAGTATTTAGTGGTTCCTAGTTGTCAATAGTTTCGCAGCTGACATTCGTTTATGATGAAAATAATCTATTCTCACCTAACTAATCTACAAAAATAAATATGAATCCTTAAAAACTGTTCCTTCTTATATATACAAATGTATATATTTTGAAAGGCTGATTTTTCATAGATCAAGCTATGTTTATATGATATGAAATAATCTCATTATTTCCCTGATATTACCATTTTCACATCTATTCAATTTATAACAATTTTTTATTCAACCTAACAATTTTATTATTGTTATTATTTTTGTGGGCTAATTTAAAATATTACACATTTCAACTGTAAATATTCTGTTTCAGTTTCCAATAGAAACGAGATTTTATTGATATTTCACCATTTCTACATTTACATTCACATCATAATCAAATAAACAAAAAAATAAGTGAGTTATGACAAAAGAAAGCCACAACAATGACAAACCAAATATAAACTAACAATACGGAATTATCTGTAGATAATAGGCACATTGTGATGAAGATACTTAAAGAATTGCTTTAAAGCTTAAGAAAGAAAAAAGTATGTGTGATGAATGAGTAGATGATAGTTAAATACACTTGGGAAAATAAAAAAAAAGAAAGAAAATGTTGAATGAAACAAGTGAACAATATAAGAGAAGAGATGAGATAAAGAAAGAAGCGGAAAATAAATCATGAATCAACATTGTGCGTTATTTTAAAAATATGTAAAAATTAATTCAAGTAAAGCCATTCAAAAATGTGTGTTCATTCATTGAAGTGTTTCTAAAATAACATTCCAAGTCTAAAATTGATTAAAACGCGAAACATTTTCAATACACATCCTGTGGGAAATATTTCTGGATTTATGATTTTTACCATAGCTTGAATGTGTTTTCAGTCATTATGTTTCCATTGCAGACTAATTGTTTATACTTTGATGTTGAAAAATGCGTGGCTGTATATTTGCTCACAGTATACACCTCTCGCTTGTTCGCTGTTTCCATCAAAGAAAGAGTAGATTCCATAATTTTCTTTTTTAAAAAAATACTTCAAATTTAGTTGGTTTTAAATTAAATCATACATCTCGTACAATCTTCGCATGATTTTAAACACTATATCTATCTATAATAATTCTATATTACGTAAATGAATAGAAAAAGTCAACCGCTTGAGATCACGTTCAGTATTTAAAACAGGAACGATTTGAAATTAATTTTCAATCATTATTTGCATCATTCGGGAAGAAGGTAACTTAAATGTATGGCATTCCATTCTTTTTCTCTCAAACAGAAATCAAGTTTCAGTGGGACTCTGATAGACAGTTTATATTTGATTAATCCGAATAATATCCAATTTCAAATGTTTTCTAGCCTTTTGACCAAATTAATTCACCAATGAATTCATAGTTTTAGTATTATTTCCTTACTGAATTAATTTATACCTAGTTTGCACATAGTTTGATCTAGAGAAAATTATGATAAAGTGTGGTAATTGTCTTCTAATTACATCTTTGATTTAGTAATAATACGTTAGGGTTTAATGCATCAGTCTTGAAATTGTCATTTAGTTGTTTTCTTTATTGAAAAACTCTTAAAATGCATTTTTCTATGAACCATATCATGCAGGAAAATACTTCACTATTAGCTATCAGTAAGTTATATTATTCGATAAAGCAATCGAAATATAATTCCGATTACTAAAAATACTATTTGTTATGAAGTTAGTGTTTAAACTTTAGTTGTTCAGTGATCTATTATAAATTGTAAATATGTGAAATTCAATCAGTAAGTTGTAGGAAATACACCAAGCTACATAGAGTGTAGAATATATCAACGTAAACCGGTAACCATTGAATACTACCACTTATCTTATATTTGGAAAATGTTCTCTTCATTTTATGATCATTGCAACCTATACGGTAGTTTACGAGTAAGATAGTTCTTCATAATAATCAGTTCTTTTTACCGACTATATGTCCATTAATCAGTAGTTTATTATAAGAGTAATATTAAATTAGACTACTTTATGAAACTTGTAAACATAGATTAGATTAAGTTTTCCATTTTCTTGTCCATCTATAGCGTGTAGTTTATCCTAGTTGAGTTTTATTATTATGTTCTCATTAAAAAAATATAACAATTTTCTAAATGCTTCAGTCATCTCCAACTAGTATACTACTGATAAATTCATTCATCATAAAACTGAGTTAATTTTATTTACAACTTCTTATAAACAAGAGGGCAGTGATTTGCAATTTTTGAATTGATCAACAAAACATCATAACAACAACCATAATAATTAACTGAACATAATAATTAACAGTTTAAAAACAAACAAACAAACAATTTTTTCGATATCAACTGTCAAATTTTATTTTTCAGTTGTTTTATATCTCACACCATCTCATCATAGTAAATTTAAGAGACATGGACATATTTTAAAATTCTAGTGGTTAGTTGTAATGTTCCCTTCAGTTTCTTGTTTGTTTATTCATCAAATCTTATCAAAAATAATCGGACGTTGGACAGTTTTGAAATTATCATTGTGTTTGACAGATATAAACTCACTGACGTTTGAGAGTTGTCTTGTTGAAAAAATAATATTTGATAACATTCAGCCCTTGTATAATTGTAGAATAGTTTCCATAGTATTAGATTGTAACTTTGAACTTATATATTTTCTTGTTTAATTTGCAGGGGAGCACACTAAATAAATTATACAGGAATTTAACTGATTGGTAATATATTTTAGCCGTACTATGTTTACTTGAAAAAAAATAGTTGTAATGCATTGTAATGAATGACCAAAAATATTGAATTAACTTATTGTTGCCATTCTACAATAGATTTCTGAGAGGTTTGTAATAACTGCATCAAGTACCAGGATATGGTCTTTGGTGTATACACAAGTGACTACAATCGTTGAGACATGTTACTATTGGTGTTAATCTACCCATACAAAATCACAAAACTACTAGATCAAATATGTCATCATAACTATTCACAGGAATAGTGTTAAGTGTTGACAAATTGTTTCTTTCAACCAGTCGACAGTAATTTAAACGAAAATGGCGCAGACGATATCTCCATTTTGTAATGTAGGGTTCTAATACTATCTGATTTACTGTTGCATAGTCTAAGAATATCAGTAAAAATCTATTAAGTTTAATATTTTTATTTCATTTTACTCACTGACCATAGTTATCCACAACTTGAAAGTAGAAACTATTGAACAGACAAACAACTTTCTTTTTATCATAAATACAAAGTTGCATAAATTGTAATTATCCATTTTCTTAGTGTACTTACTCGTGAATTGAATGATAAAAGGTTGTTTTAAATATTACATTATTGCATGATTTTTTTGACAATAATACTTAAAAAATCCATAATTTCAACACTAAGCCGATATTACACTTTTTGTAAACATTGTATCGATTTAGTTATCTTCATAAAAAGCAAATGATTATTCTTATCAAGAATATATGTTAAAGTTAAAAAATTTCCGTATTGTACAATTATATATCATATATGAGTTGTGAGTATTTATGTCCTAGAATAGATCACGTTTAAAAAACATAATAAATGATGATGTCTGATTTTAAAACGTGATAATCTTTCTATACATAAATCTAGACATCATATCACACTCTATGTATGGATTGTATGAATGTTTATTTTAAAGATAATAAAATATGATATTCATACTAAAAGTACACTTCAATGACTATTATAATGATTATTCCCGGTTTTAATCTTTAGCTTAATGTGTATTTGAGAAATGTATGCTTTAAGAAGTGGTTAGATATGCACTCAGTAAAAGATATCCTTTAGAGTCTTAATCTACGGATTCAGTTTGTGAAATAAATTGATCTTAAATTGTAGTATATTTGATATGTATTTAGCATGGATTTCTAGAATCAATCTGCCCTTCAATGAAGAACTTGTCACATAGAACCCTCACCTTGATGTTTAAAGTGTACACTTTTTGAATTCTCTATATATATATCAAGTAGTCAACATTAAATTCAACTAACCATTGACAATAAGCAAGTCATTAATTAATTTTGAACAATTAGCTCAATATTACAAGTTAAAAAATCTTCATTTTCGAATTATAACGTAGAAACCTACAGAAAGCCTTCTTAAACAGACGAAATGCTTAATATAAGATTTATCTACTTGTTCAAATTAATTAACTATTCATTTTTCTACTTAACATATAACTATTCTGTGATTAAATAATTCAAGACGTGTTTCCTTTTAAAAACTCCAAAGTCAGTCCGATATGGATACTATGAACTCATTTAGGTACACTCGATTTTTCCAGGTGCCAAAAGCAGATGGATCGCATTCTCTATTATTGTATCGTGTTATACTTTAACAAGTGCATAATTCCATATCAAAAAGATAGTGTTCAATATATGTGAAATAAATTATGTTTATCAGGATACCAGTGCATTACTGGAACGGTTGATTATAGATCACAAATTTTTTTTAGAAAATATACAATTTAATGGACGTTTACTGAAAGCATGGATCTCTGTGTTGAATTTTTTACGATTTCATTATTATATTCTTTTTTTCACAAGTGATAACTGAAATTAGATCCCTCAAAAATATTTACAGAAATCGATATTTTTTTAATTTTGAGTTCTTTCCAGGCAGATGTTTGGAGATTAGTGTTTTTACACATTTGAAATCATCAATCAATCATTGTTAGACCACGATTAGAAACCTAAAAGCACTGGACGGCCGTTTCGTCCTGATATGGGACTCGTCAGCAGTGCGAATTTTGAGTTCAACTATATTGTTGTGTTTTTATGCAAACTAATAAGCCAGCTATCATAATATCATTAGAATGCTCATGTTGCATTCCTTTTTTTAATTTCGTTATACAAAAAGGTTACTTTATTACAAATGACTCGAACACCATCTACCAACATAACTTGTGTTTATTTATCAAAAATGTATAAGACAATGTTTCTAACAAT
The DNA here is from genome assembly GCA_944470395.2 of Schistosoma turkestanicum. Lineage (NCBI taxonomy): Eukaryota > Metazoa > Platyhelminthes > Trematoda > Strigeidida > Schistosomatidae > Schistosoma > Schistosoma turkestanicum. The sequence continues at coordinate 27,796,476 of OX103971.1, forward strand.
CCCATCAAGTTTTGAGATGATGTTTAAAATTAGTATACATTAAATACGTGTTTATTGATCGTTATTACAAAAACTGTTTTTCAGGAGCAATTTTTAAAAAGGCATTTCTTACTTGTGTACCTATTATAATTAATCGAAAACAAAGTTTGTTTCTCTAGAGGTATTCTTTGACCCTAAATCATAATCTACGAAATAATACTCTCACTTAAATTTAATTAGTTAGATAATAAAATATTTAAAGTTTTGATTGAAAAGATTCAAAATTAACAGGAAATATTTGCATTGAACAATTTATTCCATTTGAAATTCGCTGACAAAAGGATTACTTTCGACATTATTACTGACAGTGTAACATCACTTTCAGTAGTAAAATGTCGTGCATATTTTCTGTCGAAGAATTAAAATACAAATTTTAATTGATAGTACACTTACTTATTCAACTGCTTACTTAATTACGCCTGTTACCCCCAATGTAACATCGGACGCCTACCAGCGAATTATTTTTCCGGTTAGCATTTTCTTAGTGATTTGGATTTCAGCAGGATGCGGTCTCTAACCCCATACCTAACCCAGCACCTTTATCCGCAGATGAAACCATCAGTAACCTTAGAACGACCTCAAAAGGAGTTATAGTGTATTTACATAAACGTAATTTGACATTCTAATCATCATTTCTCTATGAAACCATCAGTTAGGTAGAAATAAACAGTGCACGTAAAAGTATTCATAAACACGAGTATTTATAATTGAATCGATGAGAAATCCATCACATAGATAAATGATTATAAGAAATATATGTTCAACTGGGACATATTGTTAAAAAGAAACTAACTGACAATTCATTATTACAATGATCAGTATAACCTCATAGAATAATTTCTTATATAGAAATTTCGTTAATCTGAAGACGTTAAAATCAGTTTCGAGACGACCTACAATATTTGTTAGCTTTTTTGATATGTTTGAATCAATGTCAAACAGATGTCAGATTTTAGCTTGTAAAACTGTTTTTGCTGTTTTTCAAATATAAATCACCAAATATAGAGTTGAAAACTTCACATCCACATATCATTTTTACATCACAAGTAATGTAATGGCAATGTGGATAGACTCATTACAAGTGAAACAATAAATAATTAAAGAGACTATTATTTTATAAGTATTCTGGTTAAAAAAACAATGCATGATAAGTGATTATACACTGTATTATCTCTGATGTTAGATGTAGAAAGAATAGTTGAGCATTTTAGAAAAAAATGCTCTTATTTTACCATTCAGATAAATGAAGCCTAGAATTTAATACTAACAGTCATGAATGCATTGAACATTTAATCTACAATTTAATAATCATAGTTTTTTTTCTAAAATGAACTTTCAATTACAAAGATAGATAAGTTAGTTATTAATCCACTGTATACTGTGTGTAAAACTCGAGAAAATTAATTTAGTTTTAAAGAAAATTGTTAAATCTTTTGCGATTTAAAGACGTGATTTACATTATCAGTGAATTTACTAAATCATCCTACTTAAACTATTTATTATGGTTATTATATAAAATAATGAAAATAGATATAACTGATGTGTAAGAATGAAGTAAAATCAATTTTTGTAAAAAAAAGACTAAAAATTCAAAGTTTTTTCTCTTAAAAATAAATTTCTAGTTTCGTCTAAAGAACTCAATAAATTCTATCAACAATTAGAATGTTAGTATTTCAAATTTATTAATGACATAATTCAACCAACTATGAAGATTAGAACAATACATATAAGCGAACATTATTGTTTTTGATTAGATCGTCATCAGGCTTCACTCTAATATACATGAATATTTAGATGAAAGTGTTAAACCAATCAAGGCAATTTGAGTCAGTAATCACAGTGAAATGAAATAGATTACGTCACTACACATATTATACAAAAGTATAAGTTGATAGTAGGAAGACAGGTGTACTGATAGTAGTAAAAAAAATAAAATATGATAACAAAAGTTTTATCAGTAGTAGGTCAAACGTGGATAAATAGACTTCGGATAATCATTACAAAACATTAAAACCATTTCGTAATAAGAAGTGGGTACATAAGTAGGTAGTGAAGAATATAAACGGAAAGAGGCGGAGAATTACAAACAAATACAGGGTGTGAATAGAATGCTAATAATAACGAAATAAAATGCAAACCAAAAAAATCAAAATCCAAAATCGTTAGTTACGTCATATCCGGCCACGGAAGCAATAAGATTGTCACGAATTTCTTCTGAACACATAAATTGGGGTTCAGTGTACGAGTTCCTTTGGCTTCTGTTATGTGTAGGAGATGGGATCGAACTCCGTTTGGAAATGATTGACGTATACGATAGATCACCCGAAAAGATGTAGTCTTATCTACAGTATGACCACTATCAACCAGGTGTGCTAAGATAGAACTGCGTATTATTTTTGAATGACCCTTCTTAAACGATGCTGGTAGATGTTCACTCATTCGTTGGTTAAGTTGCCTGGTAGTACGCCCGATATTAGCTGTCTCCATAGAAGCAGCTGAATTTGTAAATGCACATAGAGGAGGCCAACTCAGGTAACTTATTCTTCGTTTGGGTAGACATCACTAGTCGACTTAAGAAGGTCAATGCAAGTTTGGCTGCATTGAACGTTCCACTTATTACTCTCGTTAATCTTTCCTGCAGAGTATCGCAGGCCATATCTCCGTTGAATTGTAATTTAATAAATAATAGCTTCTTTCGGATCTATGAAGATGATAAACATGTTTTTTTCGATAAATTAACTCCTGTATGTTGTTTGAATAATTAAAACAATAGCTGTCTACGGCTTACTTACATTCAAACTGAGTGAACTAATAAACTAGCATGAAATGTTCAAAATCAAACTTTAACATTTTGTCCATATGCAAAGTGTAGTTTGGTTATGCTGGAACTCAGACGAATGAAAGCTCCAGTTAATTAAATATGATTTATTCGCAAAATGTTTCTACTTAGATCATTTCTAAAATCTTCCTCTATTTATTGGTCAGTTTTATGAAATTTTATAATATGACTACTATTTTTATACCAGTCTGCTGTTTATTATTTATTCTTCGCACATTAAATCAAAAGATTCTTTAATCAATGTCAGAATCTTAAACAACGCTGTTTATTATTTTAAGTTGTATCCGACATGGAGTTTTGTTGAATTTAATATCAATAACTCTGTTAATATTTGCAATCATAATTACACAAGAAACAACAAAATTTTGAAAAATTTCATTTGTTTAACCCAGATAACTTTGACGGTTACTTTCCTACTTTGTTGACAGTGTAAAATCAATTATAAGAAGTGTGACGTAATAGTTTGATTACATCAAATGATGTATTTCAGACTCGGGGAATAATGTGATCTTTCTGTGAACTGTGATGACTGTTAAATGGAACCAACAGCTCAGTTGCAGACTGTGTCAGTTTATTGGGAAGTTAGATGGTGCAGATTCAAACTTCACTTAGTTCATTAGGTACGTAAAGTTTGCGACTATCATTTGTTAGCAAAATTGACTACCATGGAACCTAAGTCTAATGTTACCTGTTGATTATATCCATCTGCCTTACAACTAAATATAGTTTACCCTGGAATTATGTAGTGCTTCGTTCTTTGAGTCCTGATTCGCCGTTATTCGCCACATCGTCTTTCATGCCTGGCCAATATGCACTTTGTCTTACTAGATCAGTCGTTCGTGTGATACCTGTATGAGCTACCTGGTGACACTCCTGTATCATCTTATGCCGCATGTTCTTTGGGATCACTGCCACCCAATTTTCATCATCATCTCGCCAGATCAGGGCTCCATATGTGCTGATCCTCAGTCTCTCCTTTTGTCGAAGCAGCATTAATACCTCGTTGTTCATCTGCCGTTTGTCAATATCTGCCCCTTCTTTTATCACTCTGATCACCTCTCGAAGGTTAGGGTCAGCCTTTTGCTGCCGGATGAGTTCTAGTGGGTCTCCATCAAGACTGTTGACTGCGTATGCTGTCACTGGGAGCTCAGCGTCCATCTCCGGCCTCAATAAGTAGTCCGCCACCAAATTTCCTCTTCCTGGAACGTGGTCGATACTGAAGTCGTACTCCTGCAGAGGTATCATCCATCGCGCCAACTTACCACGGGGGTCTTTTATGTATACAGTAGAAGGTATAGAAACTTCCTGGCTCACTTCATTGTTTACAATAAAATGTCGAAAATTTTCTTGTATGCAATTAAATCTTTTCAATATTTAGTATGAAGAATAAACTCTACGTAGATTGAGTTGTTTATAAGCATTCGCTTTAGCTTTTTACGACTTTAACTTTTGACTAATCGAAATACTGTAATTATGGAATTATTTTTGGAGATTTTGTCGAACTTATTTTACACCGATTTTTCATCATTCGAATTCTGTAGTTTATGTCTGAAGCAAAATAAACTTTTCTGTTTTAATACATACTACAATTTTCTTATTTTCAATCTTACTGTTTTACATCGCATGTTCTTATTACGTTGATTTAAACTAATGGCTGTATTCTATATTAGTTTCATGTAAAATTAGTCAAATATTATCGTTTTTTTAATGTGCATATTATTTCTTCGCTAATTATCTTTTTCGACTGTGATGCACGCAAATCAGTTCAACACAGAACTAAATCAACAAGAACAACCCTCTTCAGTATTTTAATTTGTTTATTTTGCTTTAAAATAACGGGACAATGAAAAGAGAAAATATTTTTATATCTTTGTTTTTGTCTAGAGGATAAAAATTTAAAAGTCCGTTATACTTGTTATCTTTAAAAGTATACTTCTTCTTTTGAATCATTTTTGTGATCTCTGTATTTAATTTTGGCACTTGTTGTACTTATAAAAGTATTTTTGTGACACAAAAATTGCATCTTTTGAAATGTATCATATTGCATTTGTCCTTCTACTAACCACTTGAAAAAAATACTCAATACAACTATGTATTGTTGCAATATACATTATACAAAATAGTATAAATATCAAAGCTCTGCTTAAAAGTGTTTACGATTAACAGCATTGTCAGGGTAATCCTCGATCTTCTTACAATGCACACATGTCATCTAAAACTGATCAATATTAATGTGGAAAATCAGCAACAGGAAGATTCGAAGCCGCGTGAGTGAGACTGAATTGCGTCACTACTTCAGAGAACAGTGGCTACTGGGGCAGAAGTGAAAGAATTTTAGATTTGAAATTTACTCTAGGATGCAGGTACATTCAGTTGTCCAGTCTCAAACAAGACGAAACTCGTATCCTGAATCCTTGTATCTATAAGTAACAAGACTTGGCTCTGAAATGTTTCTATCTTCTTCATTCCATTAACGTAATTACTTACATTTTTTTATTTATAGACAAATGTACTGAGTGATTGTATAAAAAGAATAAAGCTACAAAACTGCTTGTTTCAAGTGTTTAAATAACATCATTTTTACTAAAAAATGCATGTGAATGTGCGTGAATGTGTCTATGTATCTAGCTTAGATAAATCACGCAGACATTTAGATCAGGTATATCGATAAACACTTATTGTATAGACCACTATATATATATATACCAAATAATTTAGTTCTGCTTAATGAGAACATTTTATACTTTTACAAGTTCTTGATAAGTGTTAACGTTGAGCGGATGATCTATGAAACAACCATTAATCATAAAAATGACATTTTCATAGATTGAGAATATTGTGGTACTACTTATGCATGATTCAATTAATTTCACCACAAAGTACAATGTTGATGAAGTTTTTATATTAAACTAAGTTTAATCAAATAAATTAGTCCAAATTAATTCAGTGTTTAAAGCCTACAACACTCACGAGATTTAAGTTTACTGATGATTAAGAAATTAAAGTAAATAATAAATTTAAAATATGTTTATTTCGGTCAATAACTACTTGAAGAAAAAGATAAAATAATTATAAAGAAGATTTACAATTCATAGAATCAATTGATGTAGTCTTTTTTGTCTACGCAAACACTTAATAACTTTAAAATTTTTTGATAATGAATAATCTTATTTTCTATTTTACGAAATAACAGTTTTAAGATTATCTATCATCAAGGTTGTATTGCATTTAAAAAATTATTTCAAAGACGCTACATACTTTCAAACTGATCACGTTGTATTATATCTTAGTAAATATCAAGTTATTCTATCTGATTTCGTGGTGGATAGACCATATTTTAATTTATTTTACGTAATAGGTTATATTTTCTCATAGTCTTAAAACTTATTCTAATTTTAATAAAGCTAACTACTAAAAGGCTATATGATCCATTACTAATCAGTGAGTGTGTCTGAACCATAAATTGTTAGACTAATGATTTTAGACTATGCAACTTCAATAGAAAGAAAGATAAACCTAATAGAAAAATAATACAAAACAAAAAAAAAACTTGGATTAAAACTTAAACTTATGAAGTGGAAAGATGACTATCATTCAGATGATTTCAGAATGACTTCACATAAATCAGTCTCATTTCTTGGTTAATAGTCTCTTACCATCTTCTAAATGTTAATGGAAAGATTTTAACAACCAATGCAAATGAATTAAATTTTCATCCCATTTCATAAACCAGTATTTAACTGGACTCAGCAGTTAAGTGTAAAACCGCTTGACGTTCGAAGTGAATGGTTCTAAACTCGAGTCTCAGAGCAAAGATCAACTCTGAGATGCAGGTGATGCAGCTGATTAAGTTTAAAATTGGATATAACACGCGTCTCCGATTCTACTATAAACCACCATCCAAAAGTTTGTAGTATATACATGAATACATATTGAAAAGAACAACAGCTTCGCAGCCAAATGGGTTTGCTAAACCATGATAACGTTAGTTGCCGATAAATGCCCAGTGGAATAAATCCATTGATAAATCATAATAAAGGTCTTGTAGAGAAACAGGATGATTTTTGAGCTTTCTGTAATCCATAGCTTAAATATCATTCTACATAAAATGGAACATTCAGTGTCGCAATCTAAAATAAAAAGTTGTGTAAAACAGTTTTAACTAAGTCTGTATTCACGGATCCTTTGATTTTCTAGCTTCTATCCCACTTGCAAGTAATTCATTTTGTATGTGTACTGGAAAAAAAACAAGAATCAACTATGAAGACTTTCTAAGCTATTATGGAGGTTTGTGAAATAACCCATCGTCTCAAATTATTTCCTACTTTACTAGCATTTGAGCGGATCAATCGTAGATATTACAAAATAAGTGACGATCAACTGAATTCTTATTTATAATGATAATACAGAAAGCTAAACAATTGATTACAACGACTAATTTACTCAATGAACAAGCAATAGATACGATTTTCTCTCTTAAATTTTCTCGTTTAGATTGCAAAGTTTAACGTTTCTTTTCCTTTCTTCAGCTTATTTAAATAATTGATTTTAACTGTCTTTAAGAACATACAGCTTAACAAACTATTCTTCAATTTTTGAAACTCAGTCTAAAAAAATTAACTTGCTTTATTTTTGGAAATCAGGATAAAAAAAATAATGGATTTTAGAATTTGAAAAAAAAATAGTAGTTTAAAATTATCTAAGTAGTGAATAAGATGCTAATGAAATCAACTCATCGATTGGCATTTGGGTTAAATTTGATTCATATGAATCCACAACACCAACATTGATTTAGTTCTCATAGTTTAAATGTTCGCTTTATTCAAAGCGAATTCCTTAAATTCAATGAAAGCGACCACAACAAACACACAAAAATGTCTTTCTACTACTTAGCTACTCAGACGTTGGGTAGAAAAAGAATTTCCAATCTTGTCAGATTTATTTAATTTTAATTTTTAATGTTATTCTTACATTATTTGTTTTAAAAATCTAATTATTCAATGTTGCCTACATCAATTTCATTTATTATTTATTGTTATGGCGAATATCCCAAATTAGACTGTTGAATTGATCTAGCACTCTCTATTTATTATTATTGATATCTTTTTACTTTAAAGGATTTTATATTGTTAGTAGAAAGACGTGGCGACAAATCTATTGAAAAGAATCTTTTTTTCAATCAACATGTGCTTTTCAAATTTTCTTGAGATGTTTTCGAAAGAGCTATATATGTATATACAGAGAGAAAGAGAATGTGTACGCATACATGCAGTGTCGTTCAAAAATGTTAGTGTTTATGCTTTGATTATTTAGTTTATAACACACGACAACTTTAAATTTTATTATTCGCGTACAATTTTTCGGCCAAGATATTTTCTTGAATCTGACTGCAAACTATTGAACTGTTATGGGAATTCAACGAAGGAAAATCATTATAAATATTGTTCTATATGTTTACAGGTCAAGCGTACAAATCCACATTATCATTATGATTATTATGAATGTTTTTCTAAATAAGATCAAACTATAAGTTTTTGATCGTAGGAACTGTTTCAATGAAATCAAATGAAACAAATGATATCCTAATAATATTTGCCCAAAAAGGAACATTGACAGAAACATTATATTCTCTTATCTACATAGGTCATTACTTCAAAACAGATGAATTCGATCACAATAGTCTTGATCGATCTAAAATTTTACCATGTTATTTTGCTTTGCTCCCTGTTAAAAGAAGATGAGTATTCGGAAACAAAGTTTTGTTAAATACTGTATTTAGACTTAGCCAAAATGTGAATGTTTACCGTTACGTCTTTACTGGCGAATACAGACATTTTTATTTTCATATGATTATACTCTAAATAATCAATCAGTTTATCAGTAAACAGATAATTTAGGGGAATCCAGAAACGAAAGACTAATTGTCATATATTCCCGTACACATTTTAGTGTTGATTCATAACCATTGATCAACACATAAGGTAATATCATTCGTTTACTTATACAATTGACTGAGCCGTTCAAACAATTAATCACTTTTACCAAAATGATCATTCTGTCCTTTGAGAATGTAAATTTCACAAACTGATAACATGAAGGCTAAAACGCTCAATGTTCCCTAACAGCTGAATAGCCTATTCTAAGTCAGCTAAATCTAATTCTGTTTAGACAGTCGATTAATACTATCGGGCTTCTCAGAAAGATGTTTTATATCAAAGTGAAAAGCACACGACTGTATGTAATTACTGAGTTAGGGTCAAGATTATAAATATGGTATCAAACCGAATCATTATTTCTGAGTTTCATGGTTCAGAACTGAAAGCAAAGATATAACTAATGATATTTTAATAAACCGTTATTCCATGCATAGCATTGAAATTCATTCGTGAAATATATTGACGATTCAATTATACTATATACCGATGCAAACAGCTATCTCAATAACTGTACAATGAAAAATCAGAAAATATGCTCAATAGTGACTAGCTTCATGACGAATTTCTCAGAGTTCTAGTGAGAAGACATGATCAATAGAGTTCAAGCCTATCGGATGTAGGCAGTAACTATCGAACATAATAGGTGCGCAAAATCCTTCGATTGATCAAAGTTAGACATTAACACTATTAGATGCCGGTCCAGTGGTCTAGAGGTCAAGCGTTCTCACGCGAAACCGAAGCTGCTGGGTTCAATTTCCTCTAGTGGATGTGCATTGATGATGAGTCTTATACTAGGACAGAACGGTTCCCCAGTGTTTCCGGGTTTCTAGTGATTGTCTAACAATGGGTGATTCACGATTCCAATGTAAAACAATGATCTCCATAACTCTATACTGAAAATTATGCAAATATGTATCACCTCTGTTGCAACTCAGGACAGTTGCAAATAAAATAGATTTATTTAACCGTAAACAGTCAACGATTAGTGTGAAAAGAATAAACTGAAATAAGATTTGATACCCTGTTATTAATTTCGAATGAATTTCCTTTTTCGTTGATTAACCAACCAACTAATCACATAATGCTAATACATGGAATGTTGTAGTGACATATGACCTTGACCGAAACCTTATTTGCTTGACCTCTATCCCATCAATCAGTCATTTATTTCACACTACATTTGATAGGCATATCTGTAGTTATTATTAATATTCCACATGAATGGTAAATCTAGCTCAGCTTGTATTTAATCATATTGTAAACGATTGTAAGTCTATCTAAATTCTGTTGTGCAGTGTTTTGGAAAATATACTGAATGATGGAAGAGATGGACAAACAAGTTACCTTTAAACTAATTTTGCCAGTAGAAATTCGTCAATATTCAATAACTACTTAACATATTTACCAAGTTGTATAGTCATATATATTTTAACGAACCAAAAAACGAAACCCGCTGATCCCTATTTATAGCATAAGATCATTTATCCAAGTACAAATAAGTCAATAAATATGTTTGTAGAAAAAATATTCTATACGAAGTATGGAATCTATTTTGAATTTAGTATCATTTAAACAAACCATTTGTTAAATAACCCAGATGGCAGTTTATTCTTTATTCAAGGAAGTCAGGAGACTATTAAACAGTAACATACAAATGAGAACCTTTATTAAAAGTCTACCTGAAAGTGTTATTTGCGATTCATATGATTTCAGAAAATCTCACTGGTAATTCTCTAGAAAAGCGTTTCTTTCATTAGTTGTATAATCAATCATGTACTATGAAGTTCTAGGACATATTTAAACGCGATTACTTTTTTTAATGGTCATAAAAGTAAAAATGATGCATATTTTTGCATAGAAATTTGGTTACTTAAGTCTCTTACCAGAAGTTATCAAATCGATATATCATTTGAGTACAGAAGGCTAGAGATATAAATTCAGTTTCTAAACTAACTAACTACCTCCTTATTATTAATTGAACAGGTAGGGGAAATTTCAGTAATGAAGTCCACTCTTTTATCCTACAGATGTTTACGGCAAAGTCTGTAAACTAATATTACATGACTGATTAACATGAGACTAACAAACCATTATCTTGTTACTACTGTGTAACAAGACAGAGATATGCATGATGAGTAGAAAAGTGTCAATTCTCCAGATCCCACTCGCCAACCACGTTTTAGATTCACAAAAAACTTGTTATTCTTTATATTTCAGTCTCTGACTTTATCAACTGACCTTTAGAATTGTTTGATTTCGTATACTCTGTGTTCAGGCTGAGATATATTTTATTGAAGAGAAAAGCAGTCGAATTCCTCGTAGGATTTACACAGAACACTAAAAATAATAATGCATAGTTGATACTTAATATGAAGTTTAAAGAAAACCTCTGTCATTACGAGATATGAAATAATTGTTGGAGTGTTGATTGTATTTTTATCAACTGATTTCAAAGAGTAAAACAACTGACATAATAGAATGCCTGTTTAACACTTATTCAGTTGTGTATAAATCAAGAATATTTAACATTATTGAAACCATGAATCGATCAATGTTAGACCACCATTAGAAACCTGGAAGCACTGGACGGCCGTTTCATCCTGGCATGGGAATAATCAGCAGTGCGCATCCACGACTCCTGCACCCCGCAGGATTCGAACCCGGGACCTTCGGAGTTGTGCGCGAACACCCTTACCGTTAGACCGCTGAGCCGGTGTTCAGCGGTGTTAATGTCTAACTTGATCAAATTCACGGAGTTGCGCAACCTCATACACTGTATACATCCGTCTAGTGCTTCCAGGTTTCTAATGATGGTCTAACATTGATCGATTCATGGTTTCAATAATGTAACTTAATAATCTTCACAACAACCCAGCAAAGAATATTTAAATTTGAGAAAAGTATCATTTTTAAATCAGATGGCCATCTAATAAACACTCAGTTATTTATATTCGGATAATAGACAAACGTTTTAATTATTTGACTTAAGAATACCGGTGATGATAATCGGCATGTAAGCTTTGTTTGCTAAAATGTTTAATGAGACAAATATTTTAATTACTGACACAGCCATATCAGATCGGCCATCTAAGGTATCCAGCATCAGTCTGTTACTTTGTTGATACAAAATCAAATTATTTTAGAACTCACCCAAAAAAACATTGATTTATCGTCAACAGAGATACATTGACTTGCACCAATATCGTTAGCCGATAATCAGATTTAGATGATGCCATGCATTTCCTTTTTCAGAACTCAGAGATCTCACAGAACAACTACGCTCATTTCTTATGCAAAGAAAATTGTAAACACCCTTATTTTACGAGTTTATACCTGGTTCAGAGGTAAATACTTCTCTGACTTATTAAGTTCGTCTAAATTGCTATGTACTAACTAAAGTACTTCATATACCATTATGGATTTAATGTTCTGATAATCACAACTAAACATCCAATACCATGTGATGTTATATGATGAGAACAGTCAAAATAACGTTATAGGTTATCACATTTTCATTAACAACAGTTTATACCGTCTGGAAAAATAGGACGCCAAGGAACTTAGATTATCGACAGAGTGCTATAGAATAATTTTCCTTTTAGTCACTAATACTAATTATGGATTCTGTGACAAAAAAATTTAATGGGAAGGAAGATATTTATTCATAAAGTAAGCAAAAAATTTTACAAAAATTAACGTAAAATCACATTATTTAGATTTTATGAAGCATCCTTAGAATGTTGCTATTCACTTTTATTTCAATAATTTACAACATACACATGTTTTCTCTCGTCGAGTCGTTCAGTAGTTCTGAAGGTTCAATCAGATGCGAGTTTAAACGAAAATAATGCTGATAATGATTTTTTATAAAGAAAATTATGCGAGTAAATCTCTCCTTATAAATTTATACATTTCTTTTCTAACTTATTAATTTAAAGTCCATGATTTTTACTTGTATAGAACTCCACTTAGGTGATAGGTCATAGCTTTACCTTGTGAAAAATGTGAAAGTTTTATGGTACCTGATCAATAGCATGCTAAAGCAATCATCAATAAATTGAAATGTTATAAAAAAAAATTATTTAATTTGCTAAATTTTTTATCAAGATTTTTATTACAAAATAATGTAAACATAGTTTGGATGAAGATTATTATAATTATAAGAGATTTATGAGCTCATTACACTTCCAACAATCCGATCACACATAGACTTGTTGAGAAATTTATATATGAATAATATGCGATCAGTTAGACAGATTAAGAAGTTAAAGTAGACCTAACTACTTAGTGTCCGAAATTGAGAATTGTATCAATTACTGGCTGATCAGGCACTTAAAAAGTAAAAATAGAATACCATTTGTAATATTAAACGATTTTTAATGAGACTTCTTATTTGAAGTACAGTAAAAAAAATCTAAAAATCTTTTTTTATCAGCTAGTTATGTTTAATTCAGAAAAAAAGGACGATTATGTTCAGTTTTTAGTGAACATTGAATGTTTATTTACAACGCTAAATTAATTTCTCCATTAACTGTTTTTATGATTAAAACGAAATTGGTTTTTTTTAAAAATGAGCATTTAAAAATATTTAAAGATAAATAAACCGCGACAAAGGCAAGATATAAATGAAAAGAACGATTCTATATCAGTTTTTAATCACTGAATAATTCTTAAGACAAAAAAAACTCTTTTTCCTTTTTTCTCAGTGTTAAGATAAAAAGCATAAGAATTGATTCATTTTGCCTTTATCCTATAAAATGAACGCACTTTTTATCTGAATAGATGTGCGGAGTATAATTGTTTGTTTGTATTTATTTGTATAGAAAAATAAGTAGAGTCATTAATTAATGATAAAACTGATAATGAACATTTAATTAACTAAAAGAACCAGTTAAGGAGGTCATTGTAAAGTGCAAATAAACATTGAAAAATCTTTAAATTGTATTGTTAAACACACTACACAGTTCTGTCTTAGCACATCTGATTGACAATGGTCATATTGTAAATAAGTCTAGATCTTTTCGGGTGGATCTATCGTATTCCTTCATCATTTCCAAACGGATTTCGATCCTGTCTCCTACACATTGCAGAAGCCATAGGAATACGTACATTCAACCCCAGTTTATGTGTTCAGAAGAAATTCGTGACACTTCTATGGCTTTCGTGGCCGGATATGACGTAACTAACGTTTAAAATTTTTTTTAATTTTATTTCTTTAATTTTATTTTTTTATCATTAGCATTATTTTCACATCCTGTATTTGTTGGTAATTTTCCGACTCTTCCCATTTTATATTCTTCACTATCTAATTATGTACACACTTCTTATTAAATAATGATTATTTTAAGTCTATATATCCATGATTGACCTACTACTGATAGAACTTTTGCTATCATATTTCACTTTTCTTACAACTACCAGTACACCTGTCTTCCTACAATCAACTTGTACTTTTGCCTATTTTGTATAGTAACATAATCTATTTGATTTCATTGTGATTACTGACTCAAATTGCCTTGATTGGTTTAACATTTTCATCTCAATATTTATCTATATTAAAGTGAAGCCTGATGATCTAATCGGAAACTATATGGTTCTGATATATATATATATATATATATATACATACTATCAATAAATGAATTTGTAAGCATAGTAATTTTCCATCCATGTTAGAGTAGGTATCAGTAGAAATTGTTCTGTTCAATTTAATAACGAATTCTAAGCATTATTTTATGTTTTAAACTCTATTTAGCAGAATAATGATAACAAAAACAATCATTAAGACTAGTTTCATCATTTACAGAAACAAATTGTTTCATGATCAGATTCATCAAAATTATGAAATTATCAGCATCATAACTGAGATTGTTCAGTTATGTCCCAGCCTAATTAACAGCGAGACATGTTCATGTGTATACGTAAAGTAAGAACACAAAACACTGGTACAACTGATGATTTATCTATTCCAAAAACATGACGACTCGTAACCAAAAATACTCCCATTTATAAACTGATTTTCACATCCTGTCGGTACAAAATATACTGACCCAAACAATGTGGTCTTATCTCATCGAATGAACTTTCTTTAGTCAGAAATGTCTTACATGCATGCTCATGTATAACATGTAAACAAGTTAGGTAAGTTATAGATAATTTGGAACTGCAAATATGAAATGTATGAATATAATATAGTTGTATGCTGTCCAATAAACCAACCTGATAAAAACAGATTAAATTGCAATTCATTCTTAAGATTGACAAACCCACTTATCCGTCATTTTTAAGCATCATTTACAAGTAATCAATTGCGTTAAGTTCATACAATGAACAATAAGTGATCAATAGTAAATGTTTACATTCATATTTTACATATTTTATCACTGATATTTAGCGACATGCAAGTTACATCAAGTTTTATTCTTTTTAAAATACTCGTGTGTGTTTTTTTTTAGTTATTTGTCATAGAATTTTAGTCACTTTAAATTCTGTATACAAAACATAATGGTGTTTCAAACCTTGTGTGATTATTTCTATCAACAATATTCAAGTATTTATATTATAATTATTATTTATTTAAATCTTAATTTATCATTTTTTTTTAAAAATTGAGTTTAGCATATCTGCAATTAAATAAGCCTTGGTAGATAATGCAAAACAATGCAGTTATCAGTTGAACAAGCAAACATGCATAATTTATTTACACGTGTATTTCTTCTTCTTTTCATCTGTATATATCTCTTATCCATATATCTTGTTTGAACCGATCAATATCCATTTGAGAAGAATTTTTGTCTAGACAAGAACAAACGTTTGAAATAAAAAAATAAATGTATTTCACTTGTAGATTGCGGTATTACTTTTTTTTCCCACTGGTTTTTCTTTTAACATTTCCGAATAACAATAGTGAGAGAAAATGTTATCGGAAATGTAACTATGAAAGACATTCAATAGAAGAATTGTGTTGAAAAGATATTTAGCCTTCGATTGCATGAAATTAAGAATATATCTGTTTATGCGCCGAGCCAAAATGGAATATACTAAAAATTCAACAAACTATAGTAAAAAGTATTTCGTTTGAATTCACTGCTCATGTACATTCCAAAATCAATAAAATGTAATTCGATCAATTAAATCACACTGTAATTACTTGTTATAACACTAATAAAATTCACTTTCAAACTGTCGAATGTCTTGTATCATTGGAAAACTAAAAAGTAAGAAGGATTACTACATTCTATTTTTAATTCAGTAAGCCTAACTACATAAAAATACAACTAAGTTAAACAATCCTGTCAATTCACCTCTTTATTTGCATAAAGAATGTGGTTCGAATTGTAAAAAGGTTTCATATAACTTAAAACTTATATTTCTGACTTTCTTTACTCAATGTAGTTATAATTAGGCTTTTATTATGTCGTTAGGTAATCTTGAAAAAAGTCATATCGTATCAGTCAAACTTGTCTGAAGTACTTATATTCTTCAACGACTTGTAAATATCTTCTGGTACTCAGTGGAATATTTTAATTCACCAATATGCTTTATCAGCTAAATGTTTCGATAAATCAAACAACTGATATCTTTGTAAGGGGTGTAACCACTATTAAAAGAAAAAACTAGAACATCTTTATAACAATTTATTTCTATACTAAAGCATATTGTAACCTTATTCGTAATTCATTCATAATAAGATTGTCTCAATTTATCAATTTAAAAGAAATTAATTCTCTTGAACTATCACATCTCAAAAACAATAAATATTATAAATTTATTTTGAAATTATGAAATCAATTTATCTTTACAGAATGAACTTATTATTCTTTTATGCATAAAAACTGTGTACATATGAATTAAAACATGCTTCACTTGATAATCTGATAAGGATTAGCTTATTAATTTTTTTTTACTCACACTATTTTCTAATTCTTAATCACACGAAAGAATATGAATTTATTCGCATCTTAGTGTCTGTCTTAAACCTCATTCATTTTTAAACATGTGTTGCGAAACAGTGAATATTATTATCGTTCATGCATGTTTCGCAGTGTTCATTCCTATTGCATATTCGCGTTTTTCACATACTTTCAGTCATTCACTCTATAGAACAATTCTAACAAAAAAAAGCTTAGATTAACTATGGATATATTTATCAATATTTCTAGTAGAAATTCGATTCCAGCGTAAATAAATGTAGAACGTTAATAATACTACACACACTAATATTTATCAGAACAGTATTTATGGGTTCCCAATTTTCATTAACAATCGCGTACAGATCAAACGTTGAGTCAAAAAGATTAATTTTAATAAATCACAATTTAAAATAGAATTCATATTATTTACTATGCATGTTGATTTAAACTAACAATTAACTTGTAACATAAGTCGATAATATTTCATAGAATACACTAGAACTTTTATGACAATGACATTGAAAAAAATGGACGATCGAGGAAATATCGGATTCGTCAAATACTTGAAGAAGCATATAATTTAAACTTTTAAAATATATATTGTCACTTATTAAATTAGTTGTAAAAAAAGAACTAATAACCGTTTGTTTTCAAGTTGATTTATTTTACAATGAAAAATAAAACTGTAATCATTCAAAAAAAAAAATTAAAATTATGAAATGAAATATAATTTGGACTATCTATTTGTGACGGGATTATTTAACTGGTTTGTTTGAAGTCTTCTTGATTCAATTTTATCGATTGCAGAGATTATTTCACACACATTGTGAACATAATAACAACGGATGAAATTCAAGGAGAAAATAGTAGCTGCTTTATTTTAGTCCAGAATTAATTAATAATGTAAATTAATGATCGCGCCTTGAAATAGACTGTTGGCGACGTTAAATTTCCAGAACTCACTTGAAAAATGTCCTGATTTTGTTATTTTTATTGTGAAATTTTGAATTTCTAAGTTGACATTTAGGTTAAATTTATCACTCGGAAAATCCTTGACTGTCATTGGTTGATGGATTATTTTAGTACGCTATTCTTAGCCACCTCGTATTTTCTGGGTGCTTGTTGAATACATTCTCTACTCCTTATCAAGACTTCTTGTTCTAGTTAGCAGGGCCTGGGACAATCGGATTAGAATAGCCCATCGTGTCACTCATTCATTGCTCTTTGTTCTGTTTACCGAGTAAGGTGAACTCGTAATAGTTGATGAACATATCACATGTAGCATGTACACATTCACCATTCCTAATATTTTGTTGTGTTTCTTTTTTCTACGTATATTTCTCTCAGTTAACTATTTAATTCGCAAGTACTGATAGATTTGACTTGTTCATTTTAAATAAACTAAACGCTGTGTAGTAATAATGGGAATTTATCTGCAATAAATAAAAAGAATTTTCAGTTTATTACAACCTAACATAAGTCACTAAAAATAACAAGTCTTACTTTGACGACTACAGACAGTGTTACATTTACTGTACTGAACAGAGAAGAAAATCTAAATATCCAATCAACTTGAAAAAAAACTATCCATAAAGTTATACTTAACCTGTTCAGTGTCAGAACAGAAACATATATAAATAAAACTACTCAGTTAAAATACCCATATCATATACACAAATACATAGGAATATGTCTAATATAGAATCTCGTTTGATCTAATAGACATGACCAGTGTATCGTTGATCTTCGTTCCGTTTACCAAGTAAGGTGGACTCGTAATAGTTTCAAGCATATCATGGACTCACGGTCATTCGGACATAATATTTAAGACATAACTAAGTCAGTTCACATTTTTCACATTATAAATGAAAACAAAGAAGCATTTGTTTGATGTCAGTTTTCAGCGCTTTAAGGCGTTCTAAGACTGCTACCAGTGTTAATTGCTGCCCTAATTAACGTCATTTTGTGCTGACGACAATCTCTCGCTGGCTTGCGTAAATGAATTCTTCAGATTCTCAAAAAATATTCTGACTAGAAAGGAAGATATAGTGAGTAACCAGGTTTTTCAGGGAATCGAGTATGATGCCGATCATAATTTAGTTTTACTGAAGTAGCTTCTGATGCTTGAATTAACGTTGGTGATTGTTCTTAGAAATACTTGATGACGTTTCATGTAATATAGCCTAATGGGGTCTTAAAATAAGTTGTGAATCAACAACGAAAAAACACTTGTCGAAATAGCTAACACTTCACAAAAGCTTATTATGTCCATTAATGAATATATCACATCGTTCAACATCAACGTAAATTATTTGATGTTTCTTCATTTATTAAGTATACCTTCAAATAACCAACATTTTCTCGAACAATTATAATTTTTTTATAACTGCGAAGTTCATATACCCAGAATTCCATTGAATACCGCACCGAAATTGAACTGAATTTGTTAAAGACTAATGTATAACTGTAACCCCTAGATCTCGTTTACTAATAAATAAATTTATTCTTATTTAGCTTATTTTAAATAAACTACCACATCTACAGCCTATTTTCCATTTCTGTAATATTGAATAGAAGGACACTGTCCGAAAAAATGTAAATTAAAAGTAATTAGCGTCATCACGAATAATAAAAGAACCAAAAAAGGAAAGTGAACAAGAACAAGAATGATAAGAAATTATAATTTATCAGTAATTCAACTTCAAAACTAGCATGACTGATTATCGATTCATCAGCTTATATTTCGTTGACGTCCATATTTGTGTTGAACATTTACTGCAATAAATTCTACTTTGTTAGATTTATTTGAAGTAGTTTTAGTTAAACTAAGATACTATGGTATGTCTATATTTTTATCTAAATTTCATGCCTTAAACTATCAATAGTAAATCGATATAAAACTTATATACCTTAAACATAGTAGAAATAGTACATCTATTCGCATACTACTACTATGTTTATGAAATAATCTACCAGGTCAACGTGCTCTGTATTATTACATTCAAAAGTATAAACTAGCGATTGATCATTTCTAAAAGCATCTTTTTGTATGTGTTTTAACAAATCATTTTGATGAAAACATTTGATAAAACTTAAATGTTCTAATTATTTTTTGTTTTATTGCTGTAAGCAAAACAAATAAATAAATAAAAAAAAAGATAAAATGAAGTGTTTTTTTAGATTTCTAAATCATTGATAAACAAATCATCAAGTTCAGAATGGAAATCACTTTGGAATATTCCAGTCAATATCTAACCTTAAAGTTGCCCATCCTATATGAAATAATCCAAATGTTTTTGTAATACTTTTGGTTTTTTTCTTTACTGGTAATACATTGTTCAGATAATAAAATCCTCATTTTATTCATCCAAAGCTTTTATATTCAATTTATCTGTCACTAGCTTCTCTACTATAATTAATTCTAAATAAAAACCAATAAAGATTTCACTGCTAGTTTAAATTCAAATACAATCGAAACTGGTGGTTGAACGGTTATATTAAGACAACTCCTTGAATCCGCTTGTGCTTAGTACTATCCGGAAAAAGAAAATATTCAGTAATTACTGATAGTCAATGGCGTTGGGAATTATTCATATGATTCAAATCTCTTGCCAAAATTTCACATCTAACGCTAATCTATATAATTTATTCTTCTTCTTTTATTCCGTGCTCATCATTTATAATTTATTAGCTCTTTTCATTCGGTTAATTTTTCTTTGAACATAAGCCAGAAAAAAAATATAAATAATATTTAATACATACACATTTGTCCTCTTTGTTATCATTGAAAATAAATCACTCAAACATTCAACAATGAAAAATGTTTCATAATTAATTTCTTCTAAGAGAATTATTTATCTGTATAACATAATGATATATAAATATATGTATATATACATGATGGTAAGAGAAATTGTTAATGTTTCATTTTCATGTGCAACAAAGTGAACTAGGCTAACTTATCTACTTTAATTATACTCTGATCATGATACTGCAAGTCGAAAATTAATTTAAATACTAAACTTACACTTTCGTGAATAAATACAATGAGGATGAATATTTTTTATATGATCGTAAAGCTACATAACTCAATGTATGCTAAATATTGTCCATGTGACATGAATAGTATAAGTTTATTAATCAACTGACAAAGATATTTAAGTTCTTAGTTCTCTCTCTCTCTATCTTTCCCTTTGTTACTCTAAAACTTAGCTTATATAACTGAATGTTTTTCAAAAGAATTTTTATCATTATTTATTGTTTTAACTCGAAGTCAATGTTCCTCCAAGCGCTTCTTATTTTTTGTAGTTCTATTGACTTCAAAAATATATGTTATCTATTACTCTAACGATATTTATAATAGATTTTCATTTATATGGACGTAAATTAATCCTTATTAATTCATACATTCGAAACATTTACAGTATCCAAACATCCACCAGATCAACAGATCAGAAGGAAAAGTAATATTTTCAGTCTTCTTATGAAAATCTTGTTGCATTTCAGCTGCTGGCTACATGTATGTTTACAAGTAATCTGAACTGTTACAAATTCATTCTGTAAACATTGGCATCATTGTAATTCATATTTCATGTTTACGCGTTCGTTCGTTTGCCTGTTGTTTTAACTTTTTAATATCACCTGTTAACATTGAATAATATTTTGAAATGAAATTAAATTTCGGCTTGCTAACTTTTTTATTATAGATTACTGTTGATGGGATAATATCACCTGAGTTATCTTTTCGTACAATCAATTTTCCAGTTGAATATATATAACATCTCACCAAAATCTGTAAATTGTTATCTTAGTCTACAGAAATCTCTATGATGATTGTTCGTTATTTAGTTCGTGACAAACACCCTTCTCTTTATGTGGGAATTAAAAGAATCAAATAGCTTTTAGAAATGATGTGTTTCCTGAGAATAATGCATAATCTTTCTGGATGTACATCAGTTCATGTTGCCATACCACATTAGCAATATAATGTAACTGTCAATTCAAATCCAATAGTAATAGAGGTAGTAAAGGTATTCGCAGTAATCGGAGAGGTTAGGATTAGAAGATATTATTCAAGAAGTAGAATCTGGTGAAATAGACTTAAAAAGATAAAGATAAAGTGATGAAGCATTAAAAACTTTAGGATTTGAGAGAACACAATGAATGAATGCACCTGCGCTATTGCAAACGGTTTTGAACCATGTCATTCAGGGTCTCTAACCATCGAAACATCTGACATCTTTCGGACCCCAAACAGGTAGTCGACAGCTACCAACATGACTCAGTCCACTTGTCAGTGACTTTATGGATTGCTGCCATATTTTGGTTTGGCTGCCCCTAACTTTCTTCCAACCTACTCCTACACTACAAAACAAAGCTCGTCGAGGCAGTCGGTGGTTAGGCATACGCAGCACATGTCCCAACCACCTCAACTGATAAAGTTTCAATATTTCATCTGTCGATCTGCCATCCTAACCTAGCACCCATTTTCTAATAACAGCATTGCTCACTCGGCTGTCCCAGGATATACGAGCGAAAACCAGTAACCTACGAATATCTTCTCACGCGACGTTAAAGGTCGTGGGTTGGACTCCCGCCTGAAAAGTTGTGAATGCGTACTGCTAATAAGTTCCATACAGGCGAAATACCGCCGTCCAGTACTTCTAGCTTACTAATGATACTTTAACATTGGTGGATCCATAACTTCAATGAAATCCTTGAAAATAGTCTTCGGATATGTAATTTTACTAGTTTCATATTGAATAAATATTTAGGCATACTTTTAGTTTATTTCATAAAACACAGTGATTAGTATGTTTATAAATATCAACTACAGTGAAATAAAGAAAAGCTTAATCGTCAATCAATCGGTGAAATAATATATATAGAGTTTTATTGATATTAGTAAACCATGTATTGATATAAATTTTTTTCATTTATTCCTATGAAAGGTGTCAAAAGTAAAAATCGCTACAGGGATTATTTAAAAAATTGAATAACCAAATAATAATTTCTAGCTAATCTAAACATTTAATTTTACTTTCTAGCTTGGTTCATCGGAAAAAAACTTTCTTCAAATAACCATACAATAAGTTATTGCCTACGTATAACCGTTAATAAGGCGTAAAAATTTATTGATCTATGAGTTGTTTGATTATAAGAAGAATATTAATCAGTATCTATCTTTAAACCTTAAGAATACCGGGTGTGTACAAATAGTTTCTGGAATAGTGTTATTTTATTTTGTGTATTGATAGAAATATTTCATACAAATTTTCCTAGTCTAAATTTGAATAAAACAGAAACCACAATAGTTTGGATTCAATTTATTCCAGTGATATTTTTACACAGTACTCCTACTTACATGCTAAAAAAATAATTATTTCGAAATGGATGCATCTACTCTAATCATACAAACAGAAAGTAGTTCATCAATCAAAAGTCAATTAAAAAACTAGTGTTCATACCGTTTGATATTCGTATGTGAATTGATGTGAATATACTAGAAAAAAAAATTTATTAAGCGAAGGAAGATAAGTGACTAGAAATATGAAATAGTTGTGAACGTAAATCCCGAACAATTACAAAAAAAGATTAACTGATAGAGCGAAATTAGTAAAGCTCAGACAAAAGACAGAAATATAAGCATAAGCTTGATAATTATACGCATCAATAGTTGAAGAGAATCTGTAAAACGAATGAAATGATTCTGCTATGATTATTGTTCTAACTTTTTCAAATAAACCGCTTCAAAATGAACACACTTTACTAATTACAAGTAGTTTATTTTGCAATAATTTGACAAGATGAGATAAGAAAATCCAGGTTAAATGTAATATTTCCAATGTACTATCGGTTTTACTCTCACTGTGACATTATTGCAGGTTAAAATTCTATACATGAGTTTATTTGAACTTTGTTCAGAGGGAAAGGTGTAAACTGTCGTTTACGTAACAATTATACTCTCTGCATCAGTCTTATATGGAACATATTGTTTATGCAGTTGTATATGTTATTGAGTTCTAATCAAAACTCTAGACAAAAATGAGTCTATTCTGGTTGAAGGATGACATGTATTGAAGGGTCAATAGAATTTTTATTTGCATCAGTGTTTTGCGTACTTACTTTATGTTATGAAATTTGAGTGGCTCAAATATCGGCAGATACAACACAATCAACATATATATATGTCTTAAATATTGAATATTCAACATGTATATCATTCAACGATCAAAATAAACTCAATGTTTATCGAACAAAATTTATTTTGATCAATGTATCAATAATCCTGTCTTTAAGAGTTCTACGGAAATCTACTTAAAAATAGCTAACAAAACCTAATAACATTTAAAGTAAAATATTGTTTCTAATTGTTTAATCATAGCCTCGTTTAAGAAGTTCAATCTTTTTGAAATGTGAGATAATTAAGATCATTGTTACATTTCCCAAGGGATAGAAATATAATATTAGAACCAATCAATTTCAGAGAGATAAACACAATTAAATTAGTTGAAGCAAGTATAAGTTCTTTTGATGCATTGACTATCACTTATCGATTCAAATCACATATTCATGAATGTTCCTTAATCTTTTTATTGTAAAGGTTTCTGTTTTTTTGTCTAATGTAAAACTTTGTTCCACTAAAGTAACAAAATTTTTTACCTAGTGGATACATGATATATTCATTTAAAAACTGTACATTCAAAAGAAAAGACTTTAAAAAAAAAATTAGGCTTTGTATGGTTTTGTAGATATTTAAGTTATGTACTTTAAGAAAATCTGTCATTATAAAGAACCGCTAGTGATTACATGACAATATGTTTGTAGATTTTATAAGCGGTACTAAAATGAACAGGAATTCACTGGTTAGAGCTTTTTCCTATAAGTCGTTCATGCAAAAATACTATGATAATGGCAAGCATCCTATGCATACAGACTTCGGTAGATAATACACTGACTTATTCATTTATATGTTCATATTTATTAGAATATTGATACTGTCGATGAAAATGAAGATTAAGTACTTGTACTTGATTTATATCAATCTGAATTGTTTTTTAACAGTGAAAGAGCTTATCTGATTAGAAGTAAAGCTAATCAGATTTATTAAAACCGTTGACCAACTCATTACAGTAGGGATGAGATGTAAGCAGAAATCCGATACTACAAACTTATCATATAAATAAATATTAACAACTGCATACATTAGTTAAAAAGCTTCTATCCAACTATCACTAGTAACGTGTCATTAATTACTACTGAGCTGTCCACAACTGTATAAACCTTATATTTAAGGCTAATATTCAATACATAAGATTAAACTCATTTTATTCACACCATTTTTGCAATAACTTACTAAGAAAACTGGTTACAAATAGATTTCTTTATGTATCTTTTTAAATCTCAATTGTTTTTTTAAGAAGAATAATTCATCAAGTGTATTAAAATGTGATTTTGTTTTCAGTAGGAAACAAAATGGATTTTTACTTTATAGCCATTATTTAACACAATAAATATTCAGGAAGTACATAATCAAAAACTTAACTTATAATCAAGAATATTTCAAGGTTTTATTTAGTTAGGAAAGTACAAATAATGAAGAACATGGACTGGTCGACATTTTAAGTATTTCATGCACTTATTTCATTGAAGAAAAATGAAAAAGAAGTAATTCTATTTATTTATTATTTAGCTTATTCCAAACTAAACATTATTTAAAATGGAGGATTTAGAAAAAAAGCTTATAAGATATCGGATCAGCTAATAGACTAAATAATCTTTCATAGATAATTACAATGAAAATTTTCAATAAATATAAACATAAAGATAAGATATTGATTATAAAGATTTTCTCCATTTTCAGTAATCTATAAGGAAGGAATGAGGAGACTGCTGCACTAACTTTATTGAAGTTTATTGCTACAAAACACAAAATAACATTGATTAGTTCAAGTAGGTTTTCACTCTAAAAAAAACGACACACACTATTATTGTAGATAAACATCATCAATGACTAGGCAAATATAAAACCTTAAAAGGTACTAATTTCATTTCACAATTTCAAAGCTCTTGTAAAGCATGATTACATCTATTGGAAAATTTTAAACTTATTTTGAAAAATGAAATGCTCTAACCTAATACGAAGAAAAACGCATAGTGAGTGTCGGTACGAAATGTAAGTTATTGCTAATTATGGATATTGATCTCAACTTGACATACATTCGATCTGTATACTTTCACTAAACTCAACAACCACTTCCTTTTTTATGCAGTGATATTTCTTTTGTAGTGTAAACTTCTAGATACTGTACTCAAAACAATTTCAGTAGCATGTAATCTAGAGAGATATGCTGACTAATTTTATACTCAGTAGTCTTGAGAAAAAGAGGTAAAATGAAGTCTGCCTAATGTTACCAGGAATGGTCTAAAGCTATTCATCATAGTAGAGTATAAAACAGCTTTTAATTGCATTGCGTCCGCGTACATTGTTCTGATTGATATTACCATATTTGGTTGAAATTGTAGTGTTGTTATTCAGAGGTTGAATTATAAGTTTCCTAAATTTATTAGTTTAGTCTTCTACCTTACACAGTTCAAACCTCACTGTCCTTCTATTTCAAGTCCGATTTCGGCAATTATGTTGATACTATTATTAATCAGTTAATTCAATATCCCATCTGATGAAAGTAGAAACATCTAGAAGTGTAACTGGTAACTTGCATTACCTCGGTGGATTTCACGCATAAAGTTGAAAATTTATGGATTACAAAAGATTTTGTAAATTCAACTTCAGTTTCTTCCAAATTAAATAAACGGTTTACAACATTACTTTTCTTCGTTTACGATTTAATGGAATATCTCAAGGTATCTTCACAGATTTCTGTGTTTCGGATGACCTTAATTTTAAATAATCAGTTGCTTCCAAATCCAAACTTGTTTTATTATTTTGCAAGTGGACAGTTTTTTAAGCAACGTCTTTGTTTTCCTTACTGTTTTACATTATCGCTCAGGCTATTACACAATTTTTTAATACCATAAACCAACTCAATTACTTTTGAAAAGATGTAATACTTATTTTATAGGACAATTACGAATATAAAATTACTATTAATATGATCCAAGAGCTTCAGTGAAGGATATAGTCGAGAAAAAAATTCTCTTTGCTAAACTTGTTGTTGAGTAACGGAAATGAAAATGACGAAATTTACTTCTGGCCAACTGATAGTTATCTATAGATAACTTTTGATATTAAACAAACACATGTGATCATGTCAAATGTGTAAAAACACAAATCTCCAAAGCTCTGCCTGAAAATATCGTAACAGTGCTCATTAGTGACTAGCTTCATGAGGAAATTCTCGGAGTTCTAGTTGAGAAGACGTGACCAATGGAGTTCAACCCTGTCGGGTGTAGGCAGTAACTACCGAAGACAAATGAGTGAGGTCGCGCAAAATCCCTAGATCAATCAGAGTTAGACATTAACACCGATAGATATCGGCACAGTGGTCCGATGGTTGGTTCGCGTACAGTACCGAAGGTCCCGGGTTCGAATTCTGCGAGGAGCAGGAGTCGTGGATACGCACTGCTGATGAGTCCCATACCAAGACGAGACGGCTGTCCAGTGCTTCCAGGTTTCTAATGCTGGTCTAACAATTATTGATTGATGGTTTCAAATGCGTAAAAACACAAACCTCCAAAACTCTGCCCCAAAATATATTGTTATTCAAAGAAATAAAATGCAACTTTTTAGTTTCTTATTTTCTCAAAATTATACAAAAATAAGTATTTCATTTATGTGGGAATCTAAATAATTTTCAGCCTCTTTTTATTTTTGTACCCTTAAACCAACTGGTTATCAAATGAAAAAAGACTGATCAGAAAATAGTGAACATTTCCTCTTCTTGTTTCACTTTATAAGGTAAGTTTTTGTCTTAACAACAGAATAAGATATTGGCCAAACGAAACGAACACGATTTATTCAGATGTATTCACATCGATTACAAATTTTTTCATCATTTTCAAAAATTTATATTACGTTGTCATCGATTGAAGTGATATGATAAACTGAATGTGATTTTAGAAACTAGTGACTTGAAAGTGCTATAAATTCTGTTAATCTCATGATCAATAGTTTGTATATAATTCAGGAGTAAGGGTTGACTGGTAGGATTCCTGAAAAATTACACCTTCAATACTTTTTAAATGGATTATCTCAAAAACGACTGAAGCTTTAAATGGAACTTTTAACGTATTTTCTCCTTTCATTCCAACGACAACTAGTGTAGACACATTTTAAATCCATTTTAAAAGTAATATAATTGTACAAAATAGAGTAAACCTTACCCGTTTCAAGCGTTCACATTGACTAGTTAGATATTGATAAGGCGTCATTCCCTTTCACTGGTTGCTTATAACCCGTAATAGTTCAATGTCAAAAATAAAAAAACAAAATTTAGTAAGCTTTTCAAAACGACATTATATAACTGAACAAATGAATGTGTTAACTCACAAAGAATAAAAACCATGAAAAATCAGATAAAATAGAAAACAAACATTCTGGTCATCAAACGGTTTAAAATGACCACGTACTGTTCATCACTGCAAAATCACCTAATGAGTTCGATGAGATAATCATGAATTAGTGCCAATGTTAGAACATAGATTTGATAATCATACTACTAGTATTTTGCAAGTATTTTAGAGTTGTTCGCTTTGAAATTTCTACAGTTTGCCTGCCCAAACTCTTTTCCATGATTGTTTAGGTGTGTTTGTATTAATGATAATATATCACATTGTCTAACTGCTAATCAACTATATTCATGTATGCAGGTTATCATATTTCGATCGATCTCGATTAAAATTCAATTAATTCTTTAAACAATTATGAGTCTTGACAATGCTTTTTCATCAACTATGCCTCTCCTCAACCTTTCTTTTTCTTTTTCGTTAAAGATAATTATGGCAACTATGTTGCATTCGATGAGAATGGTGATGGCTATGGACAATATTCAATTTATAATTATGCACGTGATCCATATACTGGTCAGTATCATTATCGATTAGTTGGTGATTTTCAAGGCGGTAAACTGACAATGCGTGCACGACCTATATGGCCTGGTGGTGAATCGAAAAATTTTCCAATTAGTCAATGTTCAGAAGAATGCGGGTAAATTGAATTTGTTTTACTTTTCAAATTAACGCATCAGTCACTAAATCAGTTAGATGCATAATACTTTTAATGTTTGTATAAATAGCCAAGCTTTATCAAGAATACTAGTTAACTTGTTTACCGAATAAAATCAAATGATATTTGGACAGTTTTCCTTGATAATTAACTAGTTATGATCATAAATATTTGAAACTATTTACTGGTTTTGTATTTATCTAAACATTTAAGTGACAGATGGTTGTTTATTTATTAATGTTAAACAAACACAGTTAGCTCGAGTACATATCAGATGGAACATTCGAAATAGTCAAATTTTTCATTCAAATAAACACAGGATCATTACAATTAATCTTAAAAAATTTACATCACCCTAATCGGTGCCATTTTAAAATTTCCGAATTACTAAAACAAGATATAAAGTGCATTCTATGCAATGATATTTACAGTTTGTGGCGAATCTTTGTTCGCAATAAAAGCAAAGGCTATAACGATGCACTTTTGACTTTTTGACTTTTTACTAGTTACACTATTCAAATTGTAATTGTGTAGTTTAGTTCCAATTTACTATTCATAGTTGGAATAACAGTGAGACTGATATTCACTCTTTGTTGTCATTTTATTCATTTTGTGTATTTGTCAAAGGTTTAATTTTAGGTAATAAAATATATGTAAGCGTAGAATTATGGGACGATTTAATTTTTGGTAATTGTCAAAAATTTTCAAATTATATGAAATAAGAATGATGTATCACCTGGTCAACAGTGAAATTACTAAAATTGAATAATTGAACATTTTATGTTCAATAAACATTATCCTAACTACAATAGTTTCAATGATTAATTTTTGAGCATTTAGTTAATAAGATAAATAAGTAAAGAATAAGTGTTTCAATATAAAAGTTGTCAAAAAATATTATTCAGCATTTGTTGTGCATTAAAGAATTTCTCAAGATTTTTGTTGTAATGCATGATCTACAATCACGATCGATAACTATCTCTGTGTCAATCAATGTACTGTTAGTATTCACTCAAAATTTTACACAGATAAAGATCGAATTTCTGCATTGCCAGCATGTTTTTCCATTTTGGAGCATCATTTAGATCGAAAGACTTGAAAGCAACTAAGCTAAATAGTAGGACAACTGAAATGATTCAGTGTTGAATATCGCCTACAATTTAGAATAACTCGACAACATCATTCAATATATAGTGAAGTTATCAGTGAGCTAGTGACTTAAAAGTGTTTTTTTCAACTTCTAAATGGAAGCTGTAATCAGTTGAATTTAATTAGTTTATAGTAAAAAAAAATTGTCGAATGACTGTCGTACCGTATCACGTATCAACTAAAGTTATTAATATGTACCATTCCATGTCACACCAGTTAATCCTTAAAGCTGAGTGTTCTTAAGGGGACCTGAACATTTTTATTTCGGTTCTTAATAAGGTTGTCAGAGCGAATTATTGAAGATATTCATCGTCAGATGAAACAGATCCCTTGAACTTCTTATTTTATCGTCATACAGAATCTTGAACCTACGAGTCAAATAACATAAATGTTATCTATTCACTTAGGAAAAGAAACTTATTGAATCAGTAACGTATTAACAAAGTTAATAATCTGATAGTAAATCTCCAAATTTATCATTTTCAATTACCACTGGAAAAATATGCCTTATTTTGTAGATTTCGATGGGTAAGACTTTTCAAGTAAGCCGAAATGTATATTCAAGAATAAAACATTTCTCATTGTCTGGACATGAAAATACTTTTTTTCTTAACTTGATTTTGAAAACCTTTTTTCTAGTTAGAAATCAAATACTCTGAACACTATTATTGATAGTATATTATGGAAAAACAAAAAATAAATGCTAAATAAGTCAGACTTTATGAAATGTCAATTATATTTATAAACAACTTGATCTCCCTATCTGGTTGCTGATAAGTTAATCAAAAATATTACCAAATCAACTGCAACTATTACGCATATAAATTCATTCACGTCTAGTAGCATAATTTGACATTATTATAGCGCTTCTTGATGTAAATACATTAGAAAGTGTCTAACAAAATCGACGTATTCTCATAAGTCAATCTCTTCAGCGTCATGCCTAAGCCGATACATTCACTTCACTTCATTTCATATAGACTAACAGACACAACAGTGAATTAAAAACAAATGCAAATATTTTCTACAGACTAAATAAAAGAAGCATTACGTTAAGCAAAAAAGAATGTCTTCTCTACCTACGTGCATGTGAACATAGACTAGTAGTGAAAAAGTATGATCTATTGCCATCTAGTTCAATACATACGGACTGTGGCGGTCACAAACGTAACTACAAGAATTTCAAAAATGCAACTTTCTTATTTATATTTGTTAGGAACTAATTTATTGTCATTCGAATCAAAGTCAGCTGATTGAGAACCACTTAGTTTCATATCTTTGTGAAAATTTTCAAAAAAGATTAACTAATGCCACAATTTTCTGTCACTATTCTATAAGTGACCATATTCAAATAATGAGATCCGTTTTTTAAATTCAACTACAAAGATTAATATGATACATGACAAAGTGTATAACTACTATTTGATGTATTGTGTCGCGTTCAAGGTTTAGTCTTTTACTGTCCTCCTTTAATGTACTATTTTCGTTACAAGCTAAGCAAAATAAAAAGTGTCTGTGAACTAAAGTGGATAATTGATCTAACAGTTAATGAATACAAGTATAAAATTTTATAATTTCGTCATAGTTTATGGTGATGACTTCTTGAAAACGTTAGTAATAATAAATTTCTTTGCCGAGGTCCAACTTGGTATCCTTAAATAAATTGACCATGGAATCAACTTTTTAAGAAGCAGAGTGAGAATATACACTTGTAATCATAAAATTAACTACGGTTTTAATCAACTTCATTAGTTATAAACCTTATTTCTTCACTCGAAAAAGTAAAGTTTTAAAAAAAGTGACAAATCATCCTTTAACAATAAGAAACAAGAGTGATTCTCTGTATTTTAACAACTTTATGAATAACAAAAATTCTTTTTCAAATTTTAGATAATTTTTTATTTAGAAACATCTTTCAAGTAATTTGGAAGAAAAACTAATCACTAATATATTGATGTGGTTTAAAACACTTCTATACGACAATAAGTACAAAGATAACGACTCCGTTACTCTGTAAAGATTATTCAAACGAAAAGTTAATATCGATTACAAATGATGAGACAGATTGGGAAATGTCAATCAAAGGAAAAATATTCAACTTTCCAAGATTCTTTAGTCAACATTAGGATAATTACACTTTTAATCGAATTACATCAACTATATTTCATAAACTCTAACCATCTGCATATATATGTATATATATGTATATATATCATATCTTCCGTTTTAATTCATACTGACATGATGTTACTGCAGTGACTATATTTCACAATCTTAGATTAGCATTCATATTCTTTTGTATATAAACTTTACACTTAAGACACAATCTATAACACTGATTAGTTTAAATCAAAACATTGTATATGTACAAGGCTGGAAATTATTTATCTAGTATCCACAAGTGTAAAGAACAAATATGGTATTTTTCAAATCAATTCTTTCGTCAGATATTTATTTCCGAGTATAAGATAGATATAATGTTCGGTAGTTTCCAGTATTTCACCGGGAAAAATAAGGATTTATTTTATTTCCTGCTTGTATTTCCCAAGTTTGGTTCACTTAGCAGAAATAGAATCAAGCATCTTTAACAAGGATTATCTTATTTTCTTGTTATTAGAAGTAAAACACACTTCTGGTCATCTTTAAAAATATACTCATTTAGTGGTAACTGAATTATAATGAAAAATTAATTTTGTGGTGAAATATACACGACAGTGAAAGAATTTCCCTCAAGCTGTCAGTCCAGTATATTTCAACAATAAGATTGTTTTAATCAAATGTATTATCACACTTGTGGAATTATGACAGGCTGGAAGCACTAAGATATTCATTTTTAAGTTGATGAAGATTGATAATTTTCACTTAATTGAAGTAATAGAGTTATAGTAAATGATATGATTATTCCATACTTAAATACTTGTGTATTAAGCAATCCGTATTATACTAAACGCAGGTGTCTGAAGCATTCATTAACTACTTTCATCTTATCAGTAGTATATACGTATTATAATGAATTGGCCTGATGATCCTAATCAACAATTTACTGTAATTACATGATAAATCGGTTGTTTATGACACATTTAACGAGGTGATAACGCCTTTTCATAGAGAAAATAAAAACAAAAACAATTAGATAGGTTATTTTCGTAGATATCATTTACCCAGAGGGTAAGTTATCTATTTATTTTCAGACAACACTAAATAACACATGAATATGTATGTGAATAATTATAATCTTATATGTATAAACAAATTAAGTTTGATACATTTAGATTACATCTGTTGATTGCTTTTCATTCATTCTTCTCCGGACAGATAAACATGCAAGAGATTATTTTCAAGTGTCCACATTACCGGTAAGAGTTTTTAATAGGAAAAGGGGATGAATAACATTTGACTTGATAACTAGGTAAGCACATACCAGAATGTATGCACATATAAACATTCTTTCAGTTCCACCAACTAGAAAGGTTAGAAATATAAACCTGATGACAAAATGTCAGATTTAATTAATTTTAAGCTACATCATTTTAAAATTTTGGAATGAATTGAATGCAACATATCTAACGATATCCTGAAATGGGAAGAAAATCATTACTTACTTGAGATGATATTAGTTATAAAAGAGTTTTAATGATTAAAATACACAAAATAATTTTATTAGTGACTAGGTTAAAGATTTAACTCTTGAAGTCGTAACGAGAAACGAAGACTTATTGGAGCTCACTCTACGTCGGTTTAGAGACAATTACCCACCTTTGGTAATGAATAGAGGTTGCTCAGTATCGTGAACTGATTGAAGTTAAGCATGTACTCCGCTGGATTTCGGCTCAGCTCTCTAAATTTTAAGATTGCGCTCATGAGACTGACAGTTCTAGTTTCGATTCCCACATGTAAGATCAAGAATGTGCACTGTTGAAGAGCTGACCTTTCAGGTTTTTATTGGTAGTCTGACTAACTTCATTTCATGATTTAAACTGTGAAAATCCTACAAGCTCCGAAATTCCTTTATAGTAGTGATTTTAAAGGAGTTAAATTAATTGTGATTTTACACTTTCACGATAACCTACCATTTTATCCATAGTATGTATTCCAAAGAGGCATGTATAATTTAGCTCTTTTTGTTTGACATTATGGTAGAATGTTCTCTGTTCTACGTCTCTTTAAGAAACCTTTTCTGTTACATAATCTTATATCTAACATGCTATTTTCCTAATGTTCACCATTTTCTAGACCATGTTACTTCCTATCAGTGATAACTCAGCTGAAATTCTCCTAGCTTATTCTGTTTTTTAACTATAGGTTTGGTTAATTGGTCAGCTATTAAAACATGTTCGTCCCAAAACCTCCTTCTCCACTGATATAATGGTCTTGTTGTGTTCTGTTTAACTTCAAGTTGAAAATAAATTTAAAAAAAAACAGTAAATCGCTGTGTAAGCTTAAAAACGTAGTTAATATGAAGCCTAGTAAGAGTTCATGGATTGTTTTGATGCATAGAAAAGAACAAGACAACCTCATAATCCATTAGATGAAAGTAGTATAGTACAGAAAGATGATAAAACAATTAGGAACTAATTCAAATACTTAAGTAAATTAGATTCATTCTCTAAGTATGTGCAAACTGCTCATAGTAACCGAATATTATGACTCTCAAACTTTTCCGTCCACCAGAATAAACATAATTATTGGTGTTTCTGTTAATTGATTCAGAAACATTTTAAACTTCTACATCAAGAACTCTTAAACAATGGTGTAAAAAAATACAATTTATACCTATCGGTAAAACAGGTAACTTGAAAGTGTTAAAAGAAAGTCTGTTATAGTTTCAAAAATCATCTTCTCATTCATATGTAACATGAAAGAAAGGTTAGATTGTGTCACTAATGAGACGAGAAGTTGAGAAACGGATAACTCACCTTTCACTATCTCCTTCAAAGACCTTGAGAGTAGAAATGAATTTAGAAGTATACCTTTTGACAGAAAAAGAAATTTTATAAGAAGCTTCGTGGGGGTTGTTATGACATTATCCACCAGAATAAATCTTATCAGATTTCTCTTTAAAAAAATACTAAGCAACACCTTCCTAAACGTGTGGTTGGTCTTATATGGCACTTTGGCTGGCATATAACTAACCTTTTGACGGTTATCGTATTTTACTATCTTTGGTACGGAAAGTGATGGTGTTCTTCTCTTGTCTATTTTGCAAACAAAGTTATCAAACTATTCTATTAGAGTAGGAAGAAAAACCGGTTTTTTAATGTTCATCTTTGGTAGATTTTTTGCTACTTGTCTAAAAAATATGCGCAAAATATACTTCATCGCCGATCTCAATCATGTAATTTTATTTACTGTGATGGTAACTTTGAAGACAAACAATCAACTATTCCAGTTACGCTGGTCAAAAGTGTATAAAAATGTATAATTTATTGCGCTAATTTCTTAGTCAATTACCTGATTGAATACATTTTTAGAAATTATTATTATTATTATTCAAATGTCCATTACTGCATCTATTGTAACTTTCTTTTTTAACTAACCTAATTAATATATAGATTTGGTGAAGTTCGACGTTTAGACAAGAAACAACAATGCTGTTGGTCATGTGAAACATGCGGTGTAGATCAACGCGTAGTTAATTTAACTCACTGTGAAACTTGTCCATTTCAACACTGGCCTTCAAAGGATAAAAGGACATGCGAACTTTTGGAGGTAAACCGAAATGTATTTATTTAACTTTTACTATATATAATTCTGTCCAACTTTAAAAACATTCATATTTTCAAATTGAAAATAAATTATTAAATAATATCTTGTTTAATATCAAGCAAAATGTTGAAGATTGTTCGATTTAACTGAAATGAGTTTCTAGGTTTCAATACCAAGGTTAAATTTCATACAAATAAATTAAGCATTCCGTAGGAAGTTAGTAAAAAAAGTAATAAAATAATTACATTTTCGTGAAATTCTAACTAGGAGAAATTTGGATCTTTTATTATGTTTAGTCACCTGATATACATTTTTGTTCAAAGTAAATAATTAAATAACCAAATTGAATTAATATTGGCTTAAATAGGAAACTAGTAACAATGCAGAATATTTTTTTCCAAATAGGTCTGAACATGTGAATGTCACGTAATTTTTGTAAAATAAAAGTGATCAGTTCAGCCAGGAGCTCTCCTTCCGATGAATTCAGTTTCAAAGTTGTACAATAACAAATACATACTTGTTTTTTTGGAGTGAAATATCATAACAATAACAGTGATAATAAAATTTCGTTTAACATAATAACAGTGAGGTAAAATAAATGAAGGCGTCAAAACATTATCTTTTATTGAAGACTTTAATAATGATATCTTGATTGACAACTGAAGGCTCAATGTGGTAAGATAAAATGTTAAAACTGAGATCAACTTTAATCAGGAGGATTGTAGAAACATACACAAATCAGTTGGAGGTAAACGGTGTAAAGAGAAAAAGACAGAAGGAAAGTAGGTGGATGTGAGAGGAAAAAAGAAAAGGATTATGAGAGAATAAAACCATGGTCGAAGAAGTTGTACAATTTTCTTTTATGCATATAATTCTTGTTTTACCAAAAGTTTAAATACATCCCTCACCCTATGGATATAAAGAAATTGTTGCCCCAAGGTCATAGATTTTCGGAAGAAAGGAAATGATAGATTTGAATATATTTACTGGTAAAAACATTTGAAAGAAAGGTGGCGAATTTTGAAGCTCAAAAAAGAAGGGTTATAAAATTTTACATTACTGAGAGTAATAATATGCTAGTGGAACATGGATTCTTCATTAACTATTGAGAAGTTTTTTAACGTATCCTAATCAAAGCACAGGATAATACTAGTAAAACGTCTCACAGACTGGACAAGTTTCCTCGGATCACAAGTGTTAACAGAACAAAGACTTAATGAATTTAAAAGATAAGCAGTATCAAACAGTTTCATGTGTCGACATGAAAATAAAGCTTGTTATGCAGTCACCCATATTGAATTCCGTTTATGTGAAGAGTTTCCTATGGTCAAAAATTGAAATACCACACAATGGATATCGTCATCACATCCATTTCATTGAATAATACCACTTTTTTTTATCTGAATATAATTTAATAAGTAATACACAACGTAAGTGTCCATGGGATTAGTTCAAAACATAGAAACAATGGTTACTTGAGAGGCAAAAATAAGCAGTAAGTAAATTGTGTGCCAACATCACGTCTACCGTCACGTAATATCTTATCTAATAAATCAAATAATATGTGTAATATCCGGTTGATTGACAATACATCATCCTATCAAAATTCTCAAAACACTTTACTGATCTCAAAGTATAATCCATATGTACAAACGATCCTTTGATCATATGCTGATGATATTTTTAAGTAATCAAAGAAAGATATTTTTGTGTGATTTTAGAAAGCATAATAATTCATTGTTCTAGTAGATAAGATTTATAGCTTAAGTAGATTATTTTGGTTAAGTTTTGTCCTCTGAGTTGAATGATTAAATGGTGAGGTCTGCACTGCCCTTTTGGATAACATTACCAATGTAAATTTCGAGGAAGCGCGAGCAATTAAAAATTCTCCACATATGAATGCCAACTAATCTCATATAGTTTGATCTTGATTAGTTACTGTTGTCCTATTATTGCTTACATTAGTCAACACATAGAAGTGCACACAATTTATTTATCTATTACAAAAGTCATCGAAAAATATGGCCTCAAAAACCTAATCAAAGAGGAAGACGATCTAGGTAAGTATCTAGACAATGATGGGACAAAGGTCAACAATAACTCTTAAGATCAAGATCGACAAGACTAGTTGTCAGTAATATATATAAAGAGCTTTGAATAGCTCACTCCATCCTGAAGTTTATACAGATAATGTTAGCCAGAAGGACAACAAGAACTTTAGTATTAAACCATCTAGCCGACAGAACAAAACTCAACCCAACCAAATCACATTAAGTTGATGAAGCTATGAACATCTATAAGTGTTTGACAGGTTTTTAGTATCACTCACTCAATCGAGAACTTAATCTTTGTAAAGAATGAAAAACACGACTAAAGTGAATTTCACAACAATGTCTCTTTTTCATTCGTGTTTCCCTTATTTAGATACAATCTACAATAAATACTACCCGCGGTTGTATAACGAATGGAAAGTACTAAAAATAGGTTGTAATTAGTCTTTTCAGTAAACTCACTAGTTTTTACTTGCACAAAGCA
Organism: Schistosoma turkestanicum; assembly: GCA_944470395.2. Classification (NCBI taxonomy): domain Eukaryota; kingdom Metazoa; phylum Platyhelminthes; class Trematoda; order Strigeidida; family Schistosomatidae; genus Schistosoma; species Schistosoma turkestanicum. The sequence goes on from OX103971.1 coordinate 27,834,777, forward strand.
TATTCATTTGATCATTGATACAAATACAGTTGAGGAACTACTCTTAAACTGACCTATACTACATAATAACGCACATTTTAACTTATCATTTGATGGTAAGTCTAAAGAACAAAATTTCACTATGCGATGAGCTTTCTCTTCGATAATATTCTCAAAGGATATAGAGCGAAATGAAAGATTTTTATGAACAGTGATAACACCTGGTGCACATTCGCTATTACACAAGTACGGCAGCGTTTCTACCACGCAACTTAGGAATATCAAGGGTCATCAGTAGTATGCTGCCCAACATAGAGGCAGAGTTTGCCTAAGCACAGGTTCGAAATTTTAAGACATGGTTCAGAATCGCGAACAGTAGCTTTCTTTATTCCTAATATACATATGCATTAAAACTTTGTATTTTAAATGTTTTAACCATTTGGAACTTTTTCTTTCTCCCAACAGTTACACTATATTGATATTTCAACATGGTATGCGATCGTTCCAATAACGTTTAGTAGTCTTGGCATACTAATCACTGGTGGGATTATACTAACATGGATTTTTTATTCTGATACACCTTTGATTCGTGCTACAGGACGTGAACTAGCTTATGTACAATTAGCTGGATGTTTAGTTTGTTATTCATGTACATTCATTCTAATAGCAAGACCGTCAATTTTTACATGTTCACTACAACGAATTCTGATTGGTCTGGGTTTCGCAATGATGTATGCGTCATTATTGACAAAAACCAATCGTATTGCAAGAATATTTGATGCAGCAAAACGTACTACTAAACGTCCTGTATATATTTCACCAAGATCACAACTTGCTATTGCTGGATCATTAATTGCCCTGCAATTATCTTTATCAGCTATATGGTTCGGTTTTGATTCACCTGATACACGAATTGATGAGATTAGACCTGGTTATCTTGTTTTACGATGTGCTATGAAAGATAAAAGTTTTTTAATTTCGTTGGCTTATAATATGATTTTAATTATTGTTTGTACAGCATATGCTGTAAAAACACGACAAATTCCAGAAAATTTTAATGAATCTAAATTTATTGGTTTTACTATGTATACAACATGTATTATATGGTTGGCATTTTTACCAATGTATTATGCTACAATTAGTAATCATCAAGTAAGTATTTGATTGAATGTTCATGTTAGTTCCAATCAATAGACACTAAATATCATTCAAATAAATCTAAGGAGATGAGTATAATTTTTTTCTTAAAACAATATATCATTGGCAAAATGTTCAGTATATTAGCATGAACTCTGATTTATTAAAACTAGTGGGAAGTCGTGACCAGTGAAGTTCAAGCCTGTTCAGATGTATACAGTGTATGAGGTTGCGCAACTCCGTGAATTTGATCAAGTTAGACATTAACACCGTTAGATACCGGCTCAGTGGTCTAACGGTTAGGGCGTTCATGCACAATGCCGAAGGTCCTGGGTTCGAATCCTGCAGGGTGCAGGAGTCGTGGATGCGCACTGCTGATGAGTCCCATACCAGGACGAAACGGCCATCCAGTGCTTCCAGGTTTCTAATAGTAGTCTAACATTGATCGATTCATGGTTTCAAATAAAACATAACAATCTTCACAACAACCCCGCAATGTTATTTATCACTCAAATGGTTTATTCATCAGAAGAAATGCTGTCATTTTAATTCATAAAATCTTAACAAATGTTAACTGCTTGGCGTAGCCTTTTTACATTTGAAATTGAAAAATCTCAATGTCCATTCATGTGATGGATGAGTTTTTACAATTCTGTTTTTCTTATCAATCGTTGTGAGCTTTTATTATATAGTTGAGAATAAGTGATAACTTCAATTAATTGACCTAGTTAACTTATCTATTTATATATATACATCACTGTGTTTACCTAATTAACTAAACAAATAAATTCATTGAACAAAATATTAGTCAATTAGAACACTGATATATATCAATGAATAATGTTTCTTTTCAATAAAATTGATTCACTTTCAACAGTAGTCATTTATTATGCCTAAAATGATCATGTTTCAGGTAAATGCACCATAAAACTATTATAATACATAAATTAATTATTATTCATAGAATAAAATAAACTTCTTAACGTTGTAATAGCTAGAACGTGGTGTTGACTTGAATTAAATTATACATTAACTGAAACTAGAAGATGATTAATTGAAATAAATATGTTGTAACATGAGGTGAGAGAAATAATTATCAAGGTTATAAATTAGATCAAATATCTACTGAATGACTAAATTATGAATGAAGTAATATGAATTCAGTGAGAAAAAAAATATAGAGCAGGAGTGAAAATTATCTAAATTATTCTTGTGTTTTTAGAAGATTAATAGTTGAGATGGTGGAGAAAATCTGTAGCTCAGGTGGATGATTATGGTGTAGTTTCGTTCATTGAACTGGATGATTTGGTTGAAGAGTCAAACGTGGAGAGATTTAAATACTTCCTTTCTACCTGAAGTTTGTGTTGATGATGGTGTTATGATGCACAATGAAATCTCTACAACCAAACCATCCAGCTCAGTGATCGAAACTCTTCCATAAAATCTATAGCGATGCTGAAATAATAATTGTCATAATAAATACGACAATAATTATTAAGAAATGTAAGTAAAAATAATATCAATATCAAGTTATGAAAATACAATAGGAAAAGGCTGAATGTACATTGGTCAAATCAGGTGACTCCGAATATATTTAATATTACTATTAATTTATTAACCCTAGAGGTTGGTCAGGGTAAGAGAAAGGTGGGGAACATGATTCTTATGCACACGTAGCTACGGTTACTTAATATGAATAGCTGTTATTTCTACCGATTGAAGGACTTTAGTGGAATCTAAAAAGAATTTACTGAAAAGAATACTCAACGTTCAAATTATGAGGATTATTATAATTTAATCAAACAAAAACACATAAAGCTAAAGAAAAATAATAGAGCAACTAGAAATTTGTTAACGAAACACATTAAACATTTTTGAAATTGAGGTGGTTTGTGATAATAATTATGTTGCATGTTATAAATCTATTAGTAATACAACTTCCAGAATGAATTATTTCATGGTGTAGATTACTGAACCATGATCAATAGAACGGCTTGTTTGAATACATGATGGTTGAACTCGACATATATCACTATGATTATACAATAAGTCAGGATTCAATAAGGGAACACTTCAATTACTGGATTTTGGACATTGAATTATTCCTGTTATATAAGAGATTCTTTAAGGCTTAGTTAGATAGACATTTTAGTAATTCAAATAGTTAAACTTCATTTTGCTCGATTTATTTGAAGGCGAAATCTAATTACATAAACCTTGGACATGAAAAAATGTTACATGGTACCTCTGTCACTATTCTATAGTTATCTGTAGTTTTAATCTTATTCATTAAGGTGAAAATAAGAAAATAGCTTAATTTATGTAAATTAGGCATTCTTAACTAATGCTTACTACAAATAACATTTCCTATCAACATTAATGTTTTGATTGAGTATGGGAATAATGTACACCAACACATTCCCCTATATGGGTTAAAAAAAACTCCAATTCTCGCCACTTTTAATATTTTATTGAAAACACTTTTCATTAATTATTTTACTTGGAAATATTTAACTAATTTTCTCCTCGTATCTTTTTATATTTCCTGAAATGAATTGAATTTCCAAAATTTCGATAATTATCTTACATACAGTTAGCTTCAAATAAATCAATTCCTTCTGTCGGAATAAGAAAATGAATAAGTGTACAAAGAATGACTTACTTGAGAATGAGCTTATGAACAAGTATTTGGGAATCATCAATGCAATACTGCGAAATCATAAATAAATTTAGTTTAAAATACAGTTTCATCTAAGTAGCTATTTTATTTTATGGTGAAAAGTTTCAGGAGTTTTATTTCACTTAAGATAAACAATAAGAAAATGGTGAATTCTTTGTGTGTGCATGCATTTGTATGGGAATATGATAGCGCCCCATAACTGTTTCGTTTGGGGCACATAGATTGGTGAATCTCACTATTTGTGTTCATTGCTCTCAGTCACTGTTGTCTAATGATGCGTTTATAATGAGTGCTGTGCATTACAACCCATCAGAATAGTTCAAGCCTTATGTTGAGCACTCCTCAACGATTAACTGTAGCCCCTCATAGAATTGACCTTTGTCGATCCCATAGTTATCTTTAATGGGCACATAACACTGAGCAATATTCATTGTAATCCCTTCTTTCTTTGCTTGGATAGAGGCTTCGATGATCATGGGTCCATGAGATTCCCATCTTATCAGTGCATTGTGTATACGGCCTTTTTTGTCTAAGCTGCGTTCAATGTATTGCACTTATGCCAATTACCCGCAGGTTGTGTCTTTACACTTCCGCAACAACTTGAAAGACTCTCCCGGTCTGCCACTATGTACAAACATTCCATGTACCTGCATTAATGGTTGCTCTGGTTGCCAGAAACTAGGTTTTCGTAATGAGACGTCATAACTCTTCTAAATGAAGACCTCTTAGGGCAGAGACTGGATGGTTTTAGTTATTTTTTCTGGTTAGTTTTTCTTAACAAGTTGGTTTTCTATGGGATAGGGTTACTAACCCTATACACGATCCCCAATACCTAGGCTTGGGACGGGCAGTGACCCCAGAAGGGCCCCAGATGGAGTTAGGTCGCAGTTACAGTCATCATGTTTACTTTAGAAATAAAACTGATTTTTTTAATAAGAAGCCGAAAGCTTCCATGCAATTTATACATATAAATTTAATAAATGCTTAATAGTTGAAACATCTGAATCTGAGCCTTCTCAGTAACGTTACATCTGCATTAACACAACTGAACTCCTGTTGATTAATCATAAGAGAATAGATTAAGTGCAAACTTATCACACTATGAATAGCATAACGGTTGCCTGAGCACATTAGCTGTAATATAAATGAGAAAGATTGATTCCTGTTTATCCAGTGATAGGTCTGTGACTAGTAAAGGTTCGTTAGCAATTAATATATTATTACTGGTAATACTGGCACTAATTGTAACACCATTATAAATATTATCTGAATCATTAGCATATTATGTGACCGTGATTAATAAGCACTTAATCACCGATTACTCTCATGTACTCATGCATGTAATTATTTTAGTGCAATCCATCCCACTTATAATGAGATTTTAAAACTAGATATATTCCAAAATAACTGAAATAACCATTGAGAACAGTTATATCAAAACAACTGCACAAAAATCCTTAAAATAATAGTGTGTAATGAAACAGTTGAAGTAGGAAGATTGACATGAAAAAAAAGAATGGCATCTGACACAACAGCGCGATATTTGGACAATATTAATTAAAGCAAACAATATAATTGTTGTTTACATCAGAAAGTATTTTTGTTAAGGATTCACTATTAATACCACGTTATGTTTTGAATGATTGTGTAAATGTAGATAGATATACATATATCTACTCTTTGAATTATTTTCAATAAACTGAGACAGGCTAAATTAGATCAATCATTAGCTATTCTAACTGGTATATATATATCGGTTACTTATATGTTAAAGATAAATTTCACAGTATTCATTAAAACAATACATCAGTCTTAGTATATAGTTCAAAGTAGAATGATCATTGTCAAATGGAACTACTAGCATCATAATTATCTTCAATAATATAAAGAAATAATTAATTTTTCCATGTATAAAACAGTCGAACAATGATATGTGGTTTATGGGATGAAAGTTTGATAATATGAAAAGCTCACCTATTTAAAGAGTGAAGAAAAGAAAGACAAGTGTAACAGTTACAGCCTGGGTAAATAAATCATTATAATACTGATATTTTTTTTACCAGAGTCAAAAATGACTATGTTTCACGTTCTCGTTTTGATCTCAATGAAAGATTAGATCAGTCGAGTCGAAATTTTAATCCAAACCATTTCTGTCATTTCTTACTCAACCCCCTTAATCACTTCTTACCTTTTATAGATGATTTCACATTTACTAGATCAATAGCTATTTATGAAATAGGTTAAAAGTAACTTTCCCTTTAGAATGTGAGTAAAATTTAACGAAGAATATTTACTTACTAAACCAGTTGTTGTTTACAATAAGCATTTAATAAAATCTAATTAATTTAAATGGTTGCTCAAACAACATTCTTGTTGGTCGTTATGAGTATTGTTTTACTACATGGAAGATTCACATAGAAAGGGTAGATGACATATTACTGTGATGATCATTACATTAAACAAAACCGACTCCAGTTAAGATTCATAGTTATATAGAATTTAAAGAGATACTTCTAGTGTCAAAGTTGGATAACTTTCATTATATTTTGCTATTTGCTAGCACATAGTAGTCGACCAGAAAGATTAATTTCTAAATTAAATTGTTTCTGTTAAAAATACTGAAAGTCAACAGAATTACTGGATAAACATTTGAGGAGAACAGAAAAGATGGTGAAACGAATAATAGTAGATATTTTCCAGCAAATAATTTCAGTTTACTAAACGATTCTATCAGAATACCTAAATTTTCAATTGCAAATGTTGATAACCACTGAAAGAATTTTCGATCAAATCACTAGACTAGCAAGACTCATAGGATGAGAAAAGGATTACAATAATCTTATTGCAAGTGATAACATTTTCAGGGTAAATATTTTATGCAAAATATTTTTGAAGCGCTGTTCAACATTGATTTGGGCTAGTGAAATTCACTTCCCAAAAAAATTAACTAATATTTTGCACATTTTCTAGTCACTAAGCAAAACTCTAGTGTGGCATCGTCACCACAACATTCAAGAATAAAAACTCTGATGACAATAAGACATGCTATTCATCATCTAAAATTGAAAAGATCAGTTTAAGCGAATTTACTGATTAAAACATCATGGTTACCTGCATTTTATGGAATTGTAGTGATTTATAAATCAATATTACAGAGAAAAATTACAAACCGTATGTTATATTTTATGCATGAAGGTTACAACAAATCAATTCAAAGAGGATTATTACCAAAAAAAGATCAGTTCAAAATAAAATGAATGTTCTACTGAATAAAAATATCACACTGAATTGAAAAAAAAATTGATTTTGAACAAGGGTTTCACTGAATCAAGACGTGATCTCTTTTGTTTTTGTCCCATCCTAACAGCTAATAAAATAATTGACTCGTACAGCGGCGTTCTACTTGATTAGGAGTTTTCGTTTGATAATACAAAAGCAATATTCACAAGCTAAGCTTCTTAATTATAGTTTCACGCGGACGGGAGCCTTTTTAAAATTTATACCTGCAATAATACTCCTTCAAACATTGTGTGTATCTTCAAGATTTCAAATTTCATTGAAAAATATTAACAATTATATACATTTCATTGGTTAGGCAATAACTGACTGTTCAAGTAACTTCATTTTCTGGTCCAGATCAAAGTTTTTGCTCTTTGTTACTACTCATTCATAAATCAACCTTAAGTTGGATCGATAAAGTTACTACCATTTTAACAATTTACAATCTATCAGACTGTTACAATTAGATAAGCATTACTATTGAAGTGTTTCTGACATAATATTTGAATATTTATCACAAATTTATTTCAATAAAATAACGTTGATGTGTTTATCTTGAATGGTATATCTAAATCTAAATCAATTTTATTATTCTGAAAAAATGTTGATATCATTCTATAAACACTATTAGTATTAGAGATTATTTATCATAACACATTACTCGTCTCTAATTTCTAGCTAAATAGATTTATTCTGAATACAAAAAATTATTGTTGTTACTGATATTAAATCATATTATACTCTATCTTTTAATGATCACAACAAGTGTCAATTGAATTTTCGTTACGAATAATTAATTTACAATAAATAAATGTTAAAATCGATAAAATATTTTTTATGAAGATACTTGTAATTGATCAGAACATCTATCATTTTCGTGAGTGCATAATTCAGTGTTTGCTATTGAATGATGATGAACTTGTCAACAAATCAATATTAGTCTGACTGAGGTTACATTTGGGACTTTAATTCAAAGTTATCTTGAATAAAAGTTCTTTTTCTCTATATTGACTTAAAACATTAAACAGTAAATAGCTTAATCGATAGAGTATGTGTATGAGAATAAACATGTTACAGACTCGATATTAGTAAGTGGAAAATAAGATCAAGCATTTTTATTAATCAGAACGGAACATAGATGAGTGCATTCACGAAGGTAGAAGAAACCACGTAAAAAACACATGAACTTCTTGAAATCGAAACTATCATCTACTTTTTTTGAATACTTGTAATACCTTATGCTGAATAAATATATTTTAGGACAGAAGTATAAAATGTTAAATTTATAGTATCAATCTGAATTTGTGAAAATTCTTGAGTTTTATCGAAACCACAAGTCAATGAACATAAGACCACTATCAAGAAACTATCAGCACTGAATGGCGGTTATATCCCAGTTTAGGACTCATCAGCAACGCTCATCAAAAACCCCACAAGCGAGGAACGAGTCCAAAAACACTCAACGTGTAAACCACTGAGCCGGCTTCCAACAGGGTCAACGTTCAATCTCCATCAATCCATGATATTTTGTGACCTCATCCATTGTCTTCAGTGGGTTACTTCTTCACACACAAAACGAGTGAACTTTGCTGGTCACAGCTTTTAACTAGTACTTGGAGGACTTTCTTGCGTAGCTGGTCATTAATGAGCACATGATTCATTAAAGTTAGACGTGAGAACTGATGAGTTCCAGTTCAAGGGTATAGAAGTAAAGCTTTCATGCGCGATACCGAAGATCCTAAGTTTGATGTCCCGGCGTGTGAAGTCATGGATACGCACCTACTAAAGAGTTTCTTGTCAGGACAAAACGACCGTCTAGTGCCAAATGTTTCTCAATGATGGTCTATCATTAATTAGTTCAAGATTTCATGATGGCAAGATGTTGGAAATTGTGAATATCTCATTTTGAAACTAATGAAAATTACAGTTGTTATTTAAACAAGTTAACAGATGGTTAAATTTACTATCCTAATTTGATGTCATTGTTTCTGAAAGTTTTTTTTTAATAAAATTCATTAGTAAATTATGCTTACAATGAAATCATTCATTTTTTTTTAGAGTTATTCTCGTATAAAATCTCACCCTTTAGCAGCACCCAATTAAATTTCACAAATTATAATGAGATCATCTGGTAAAAATAAGTATCTTGACTATAAATTAAGTTAAAAATTTACATAAAGTTTTTGAATAAGTTCATTAACTAAATTTCTTCAGTAATGAATTTTTTGAAACACTCAAATAATTAGTAGATTTTTCTCTCAGTTATTCAGCATACATCTATATATATATATATATATATATATATATATATATATATATATATATATATACCTAATTTTTCAATTCATGGAGTTTCATTTCTATTTTTGTTCATAATTCAATTCTTATGATAATAAATATAGTCCATTTTAGTTTTTACTAAAATTGCCAGTTGGATGTAAACATTTCCGTTCAAAATATCATTTTGTCCAGCATTAAAACAACTTTTAACTTGTTTTATGAGTAGTTTATTTAAAAGCTTCAAAAATTGTGTTATATGATCATAAGCAGGACAAAAAATTTGATATGGTTTAACAATATTTAAAATGTTTAATTTCTGATATGAGCATATTTCATTGAATATAAACAATTAACAAGATAGATAGTTTATTAATTTCTGTCATTATTTAATCCATTAGTTAAGTTAAAAAGAAAACTATAAATTAAACACTTTAGATCCATTTAATTTATTGATGCTAAAAAATGATTTCGACTGTTAACCTTTCATTACTTTGGAGTGATTTCAGAAAGCATATGATTTTATGTTATTATTTTCATTTCTATTTCTATTTTTATATAATCAATACAAAAATATTGAAACTGATGCTTATTCTTTATTCATAACATATTCAATCAAATCTATCCAGCGTTAGTATATTTTAATTGTAGATAAAATCATCTATAATTTAGATCATCTTATAGTAAGTTCATCAAATCTAAAACTCCGTTTAGAGTTAATCAGTCAAATCATTTCCATTTATGTCTAAAATTAAGTCCGTGAAAATCTTGTCGTATAGACATTCTACAGTAATTGATATGAAGCTGATGAAAAATAAATTTACCATTTATGATGACATCTTTTTGAAATCATGAACTGATCAGTGTTAGAACACCATTAGAATCCCGGTTTGGGACTCACCAACAATGCGCATCCAAGTCTCCTATACCTCACAGGATTCCGACCCACGACCTTTGGTCTTCAGCACGAACGCCTATTCTCTGGACCACTAAACCCGTATCTATCATAACCTCATACACTGTCTTCGGCGAGCACTGTTTGCCACCAAAACAGGGTTGAAATCCACTGATCACGACTTCTCACTAGAAGTCGGAGACGATTCCCCACGGAGCTAGTCACTAGTGAGCCTAGGTAAATTGCATTATGAGGTTGTGGAGATTGTTGGGTTATTTTTTGAAATCATAAATCGATCAATGTTAGACCACCAGTAGAAACCTGGAAGCACTGGACAGTAGTCCAGAGATTAGGCATTCTCGCGCAAAACTGAATGTCCAAGGTTCGAATCCTGCGAAGCGCAAGAGTCTTGGGTGCGCACTGCTGGCAAGTCCCAAACCAGGACGAAACGGCCGTCCAGTGCTCCCAGGTTTCTAATGATGGTTTAACTTTGATCAATTCATGATTTCAAAAAGCAACTCAACAATCTCCACAACCCCATAATGCAATTATGACATCAACCAATTTGTGTATTATTATTTTAAAGTGAGTAAAATTAAAAATTAACTTTGGAATACTGAAATTTTGTCTCATAACTAGAGAAGGCTATTTTCACTAATTCATATCCTTCACTCAAACACGCTGTGGAATCAGTCAACCACCAGGAGAACTAATATCACAATCTATTGATGTCTAAATATTACCACTAATATATACGTAATCAAACTTTGAAATATTTACAGAAAATAAATCAAGGTATATAAAACCCTTTGTTTTTTTATAAATCATTGTAATAATAACATTTATTTCAGCTATTTAATGAGGAGAATAACAAATATATATTTTAAAAAATAATTTATTAGGTTATAAGTGTCTAATTGATAACATATAATATTCTAAAATATTCAAAATATCATCACGAAAAAATTGAAATTACAAAATGACTTTCATCAATCACAACAGTTTTGTAGGATGAATAAATCAGAAAATTAATTTTATTACAAAGGTTATGAAACGTGATATATCAAATTTACCGCTTTAAATATATATATATATATATATATATATATATATATGTATATATATATTTCTGCATTTCAGTTTGTTTATCTCCTTTCCCTTTAATTTGATTTCTCTGTTCTTCTAATACAGATTCAAATAGCAACTTTGTGTATATCTGTCAATTTAAGTGCAAGTGTTATGTTGTGCTGTTTATTCATTCCTAAATTATACATTATATATTTACATCCAGAGAAAAATGTTCGACGTTTAACAATGAATAATAATATGACAGCAAAACAAAAATTTGCTAATTTAATAAAAGAAAAATCATCAACCAATGTGAACGTGTCAAGTTATGCATCAGATAATACTAGTTTAACTGTAAGCAGTAGCACAAAAACTGGTCTACAAACAGATTCAGATAAAGGAATATTAGCTAGTCCAATTAATACAACACAATCTACTGTAACAAATACTAATTGTTTGAAAATAGGTAAGATTGTGATATTAATTATTTTAACAAAATGCTTATATATATATATATATATATATATATATATATATATATATATATATAGTGGTAAATTATGCATAAATCACTTACTTACTTACTTACGCCTGTTACCCCCGATGGAGCATAGGCCGCCCACCAGTTTCCTCCAACCAACTCTGTCCTGGGCTTCCCTCTCTAGTTCTGTCCAAGGTTTGTTCATTCCTCTCATATCTTTCTCTATTTCTCGGCGTGATTTGAATTATGCATAAATATTTGACTATATAACAAATTATCTTTATAATCAAAAATATATGATTATATTGACTTTAACATTTTATAAACAGAAACATTTTCATCATTAATCTATAAATTGCAATAGTTCATGTTTCTTTTTATTAAGATTATTTCTAATGGGTTTTTCTATGAAGGATAATGAACATTGCACAGGTCAACAATTTAGCTAACAGAAAATAGCATCATTCAAGCTTGTCTAAGCTAATATTTTGTTCTCCTCCCTTGTCTTTGTTAATGTTTAGTGTTAAGTAATCACACAGTAACAAGTTCCTATATTAGTGAGTTAATAATTGCACTAAAATTGAAGGTGTATTAGACCAACAAATATGTTCTTCACTATAGTGACCGATAATAAGTATTTAATTCTTTAATTCTTTAATATTATCGTTCTCGTCATTACAAAAAAAATACAGTATTTTATTGAGAAAAAAGTTCCAATGAAAATTAAATAATAAGAACAAAAATGAAGTTTAAGGATGAGGTTTAAAAATATTAGAAATTCAAATTAATAACAATCACTATAAACACATTCAATCACCATGACATTAAAAGGCTAACACCACACTTTCCTTCCATATAACTAAGGTCTGGTCGGTAAAGTATGATGGAAATTACCTCTTCAAAGCGAAGCAATACTGATGTTTCTTGTCTGTTAATTAATTTTACATGTATTGCTAACATTCACTTCACGCCAATTATCCAAAAGGCGTTTAACAATCACACTGTTACAAATACTAATCATTTGCTTTTTCATAAAGTCTTCAAACAATAATACATCGGTTTGCGATACATTGTTTTTTTAAAAAATCAATACACTAAAACGACGTGCATACAATGTATACTACCTGAAGGTATCCTTTGCAAACAAGTTTCATAATGCTGTTAAACTAGTCTTGGGGGAATTATGGTAAAAATCAATAAATCCAACCTATGCTTCACTTGCTTCTAGTATGTAGAATAAGCACTCAGTAGAAAGGTAAGATATAAATATCATCAATCAGAAAAATGTGAGAATAAATCGCATACTAATTTGTAATGTGAGATTTATGACAACGAATAACTGTTATTCATAATTTTGAGAGATAAGAAGATTAGATCATTTACGTGAAAGACAAATTTAAGAACATTATCATATTGGTCGACATGAACAATACCCGCGCTATATTTTTGAACGATACCCCCTATATCTAACAAGGAATTCGAAGAATTCCAAACAAAATGTTGTCGACTTTTGTGAAAAATGTGTAGACACAAAACTTATAACTAAACGATTACTTACAAAAGCGAATAAATCTTGATTATTTAATCTGAGAATAATTATTAATAACAGTCATAATAATGAGAACAATTTATTTTTCCTTGACTGTAAGTTAAAAGAGGACAAACCATATTAAGATCATACTGTGGCGTCTAAAACTGACGTCATCCATTAAAAGTAAATTAGCAGAGATTAAGAGAAAATAACCTCAGAGTCGTTTTATGTAAAGAATTTTTACAAAGGGAAAAAGAAATTGCTTGAATTTATGTTAGAAAATAATTCATATCTCTTATCGTTCTTACCTTTAAAATTCATTACAGAATCAAATTTCTTATATTCAAATACTTTAAATAGTTAGTCCATATATTACTTATTAGCTTCATGTTTACAAGTAATATAGTAGTTATCTAAATACAATCTAATAAACTTTTTTTTATATATAGGCCTTTTCACGTGCAAAATACACTTGTAAACAATCTTTAATCAATTTCATTTCAGTAAAACATACATTCACAACTGTGATTTTCAATGAATTTTTAGTTTCTCTTATTTCATATTCAATCGTGAAGAATATTTAAAGAACTATTATTTTTTGTTTAAAATTTCACTCATTTCCGGACACTGAATTTAAACAATCATGACAAGAAAGCTTGTGTCAGGAAATAAAACAAACAAACAAATAACCACTTATCAAGTGTAAACAACAACAATAGTAACAAAAAATAAAAGTGATTGAAAATTCTTCGTTTCTAAAAAAATACATGATAACAAAATCAATTCATCTATAAGTTACAGTTAGTTAGTTAAAAATAACTAATAATTACTGGTCAATCTAAAGAAAAAATAATTGAATTTTTAAAAAGGTTTCTTTTTTGTCTTTCATTTTACGTGTTCACCTTTTTAATTGTTTACTTGAATAGACTTGTTCTTTTTTTTAAATATCGACTTTTATATCGATTTCACACGGATGTTCAATAAACGTTGATTTGTTTGTAATACAGTAGGATCAATGCTGTAACAACTGGAAATGAAGCAAAAATTTGAGATAAATATTCCTGTTATTTTTTTTATCAATGTTCAATACTCAAATACTCATATGATGTTAAAAAAACTAAAATATTTGAAACTTTAACAGAAATTTACAAATTTATATAAAACAATCAAGTTGTGCATGAATTATCAAAGCCATCCAGCTTTTAGCATAATTATATGTTAATTTATCATTCTGTGTTAGGAATTCATACTTTTATCATAAAGATGATTCTGTAGATATTTTTTCTGTCAGAATTTATCCACCTGATTTGTAACGCAGTACAAAAGTTGTTTCAAAATCACTGTGTACTATCAAAGAGAATTATATAAGCTAATAATTTCACTAACCCATAAGACATACACAATTTTTTTTACAGATTCTGAATTAGATAATTCAACATCTTTGTAAGTTAATTTTTTTCATTATTTCATCATTATATGCATGCTATGAGAATGAACTGCATCCCACTGATTTCTTCTGTTACAAAAATACTTTTGCTTAATTAATATTTTAACATAAAAAAAGAAAATTGTTTGATTTTCAAAAGATAAGGCTTACTTACTTACTTACTTAATCATGTTACTCTTGCTGCAGTATAGGTCGCCAAACAATATTCTCCACTCAATTCTGTTCTTGGCACTCCTTTCCAGTTCTAGCCAACTTTTATTCATTCTTTTCATGTCTGTCTCCGATTTCCGGCGTAATATTTTCTCTGATCTACCTCTTCTCCGTTCGCCTCTTAACGCAGTTGATAAACACTTGTATCTTCCGGGTGATGGCTTTGTAGTTCTTCAAGTGTTCGTTTACGTAGTAGAAACGTCTTAACATGTGTATCGAATATTATGACATTGGTGCCGTCTGGCGGTTTTTTCGCGTTCCAAATGTTCGTTAATTTTAGAAATACTACCCTTGGTTTTCGAGTCCATGCCTTTACATGTGCATCAGATCGACCTCCTTAATCAATGATGCTGCTCAGATATGTAAGGTTTCCCACATCATCTAGAACTTCTACATCAAGTATGACTTGATTGACGCATGTCGTGCTGTATTGGAGGATCTTGATTTCTCCATTGGCTTTTAGTTTTCTTAACAGAACTGTCGATCCCTTGCTGGTTACTTCTGCACGACTGACAACAGTTTCCCATGAAATAGATTTTCACCATCTTAGTTGTTATCGTTAGTCGACATGTAGTTCTGGTTGTCAGAAGTTACATCGGTCTCGTGACTTCTGAAAGAACTCCGCTTTCATCATGAAATTTCATAACTCTTCTAAATGAAAACCTTCCAACTCCCAGGGCGAAGTTCTAATAGTTTGGATTACTTTTCTGGTTAGCGTTTTTTAGCAAGTTGGTTTTCAACGGGACATGGTTGCTAACTCCATGCCCAATCCTCTTGTTTGGGACAGGCGATGACCCTATAAGGGCTTCAGGCAGGATCGAAAGATAAGGCTGTGACATTTTAATTTGCCTTTCAATTGAATATTCAAATATTTCATCTCACGATGATTACATTAACAGATGACGAGGTATTTACGTTGCTGTTTTCCGTCAAAATATCAATCTCGAAATGATGAGAACAGCTTCGACTAAAAATATGACTTTATACACTATTCTCTTTGAAAAAAATAGTAAAATTTGTGACTTAATTATATAGTGTATTACAAAGTAGTATTCAGAGTGAAAATGTCAATAGTCCTTTGTAAGTATATAATGTAAACGAGTTTTAAAGTCCACTCCAAACATTAATTAAATTAATGATCAACTAATGACTAAGAACAAAGAGCAGAGACCTCAAAACAAAAAATTCATTTCACTGACTGTTTTCTGTAATTTCGAAATAAAATATACAAATAATGAGAATATATTTAAAATAAAACTGCAATTTTATTTAGTTAGCAAAATAAGCTATCATTACATATCTTTCCAAAACTTTTAAAGCATGAAAAATGTAATAGAATTGAATGCTAAACTATTTACTAAACAAACAAATATCATCTTGACTTGAAAATATGGATTATTAAATCATCAGCCTACGAACGTTCTACTCACAGATGAACTTCTAATTGACTGAGCACTTTTTGAAGGTCTCAGCGTAGGTTCACTTAGCCCTACAGCCCTTTTTCAATTGTTCTCAAATAATTTTCATATTATCGTTAAAACAATGCATTTTTTTAAAATAGATAATCAATTTTTCAATGAGCCATCTCGAAGTAATTCATCAATTACTCAGTCAGTTCAAGTGATTTGTAACCCTATCGTCAGTGATTATGTTATCCCATCAGTTATAACAACTACGCCATCAATAACAAGAGCATCGACAGATACAGTCAATGATAAACAGTCACCTGCTTATGTTAACACATTATTTATGAATTATTTAAATCAAAAACAAAATGATTATTTATCCAATAATAACAATAATAATAATAATAATTTCCCTACACCTACACCATTATTATTAGACAATATACCTAATCGTTTATCACTTATTAATTCAGTCTATTGTGATGAAGATAATGTTACCACTGAAGATGAGAGTAATTATACAATCATTAAAAAAACATCATCTACATTAATCACATCAACAAGAAACACAATTTCCACTATAACAATGCACAACTTTACCAATAATGGTGGTAGATATAATCCTACAACTAGCACTTATCATGAAATGAAAATACCAGAAACTGATCGATATGCAAAAGGTCAACATTCAATTCAATTCAATCAACTATCACATGAATCTAGCCAGCATCAGTTTGGCAAAACGTCAACAATAATAAATAATAATTTGTCTAAATATATACCATTGCATAATAATAATAATAATAACACATCATCACAATGCACTCATCATCGTTGCACATCATCATTTTCACCGACCATTTCACTTGGTTCCATTGAATCGCCTAATTTAAGTGTACCCAGTTCTGATTTATATAATCATAGTTATGGTGATGATGATACAATGATGCAAAATAGTGAAAATAATGACAGTTCATTTCGTGACAATGAATCATTATTTGTACGTATAAAAAAACAAGAGAAAATTAATCCACGCAGTATTGACTATACCAAACAAACTGTGACTGCACTATGAAAGCTGACATGTTATTATATCTCAAGTCAATTAGCTTTGTGTGTGTGTGTGTTTGTTTGTTTGTTTGTTTTCATGATTTTTTTGTATTGTATTGTACTATTTGTGAAATATTATTATTTATTATTTTTTTTGTATTATATTTTCCTGTAATTAGATTGATGATCAGATATGAATTTCCTAATTAAAATTTCATGCGATAATTTTTTTTCAAAACAAGCTCAACTAGTATGAAACAAAATGTTTGAATACAATTCAAAGTGTTCAATGTGTACAGTCTATTGATTGTAAATTAAGTTTATTATTCAATGTTAAAATGAAACTTATCCACATGTTTATTACAAAAAGCTTAAATTATAATTTCTAAATAAACAAAAAACACCATATTATGTTAAAATATTAAATCATTTTATTACTAGTAGAAATTTACTGTGTGTTACTTGTTTTTATCGATTCATTTCATAATTAACTACAAAAAATTACGAAAATTAATCCAATTAATATACAATTATTAAAAAAAACCAATTTATTTATTCTTTACCCTTTCTTTTGATAGTTCAATATAAAAATTATCAATGTATGATTTTTATTGAATAAAATGTTTCTGAAAATTTATATTTTAACCAATGTTAATTAATACATGAACTGGATAACTGAATAATAAATATACTAAAGAAATAACTTTATCAGAAATAATATTGTATAAATGAACAGTATCATTAAGAGGAAATAAATTGTTTGTTTTATTGTTTTTACTGTAATTCCAATCACTTTCCTATGTAAAATGTGTACAATTAATTATTGGTTAATTGTATTTCCCATTCTTTTTTATTTCTCTTATAATAAACAGTACTTGAATAATAAACATTCCTGTGTACATGTATAGGAGTTGCTTGTCTTAGAAATATAATACTTTGCCTAAATGAATAAATTCTATTGAACCACGAACAGAAAAAAAATTTTAAATAAGGTTACTCATATTTGATCTAATGTCAACCAGTTAAATAATTTAACCTACGAATCAATCAATGTGTTATTGATAAGGGGTTATTATGTAATAATTCATGTTTGAATAGAAATAGATGATGTAATTTTATTACCGACTTCCAGGTAACAACATTATTACGGCACCAAGTTACATGTACTGATTATTCTGTGCCACAATCCAAGGCCATGCATTGCACTGACTCATGGTAATTTTTTCTACATATCGAAGTAATGATATGTTTTTGAATTCATCTATACAACTTGAAGTATTAATTCTGTTGATGCAGTCGTAAAAAATGTATGTGAAAGAAATATAAAGAATTTTCATATATTTATTTACACATTTTGAAACCATAAATCGATCAATGTTAGACCACTATTAGAAACCTGGAGGCACTGGACAGCCGTTTCGTCCTAGTATGGGACTCATTAGCAGTTCGAATCCTGCACCCCGCAGAATTCGAACCCGGGACCTTCGGTCTTATGCGCGAACGCCTAAACTCTGAACCACTGAGCAAGTATCTAACAGTGTTAATTTATAACTTGATCAATTCATATATTTATTTCACTAATCACTATTTCAGTCATTCAGTAGAAAGTATGCTTGCTGGCATTTATCTGTGACTGTCATCAATAAAAAACAAATTGTACATTAATTAAAAAAAAAAACAACTGAACAAAAAATATGAAAAATGAAATGAAGTAAACACATCTATTCTTAACTGATTATCAGGATGAACCGGGAGAAGAAATGTCAAACTATTTATAAATATTACTCGTTTCAACATTTTTACTAATCATGTCATTCATAACCTGTATCAAGGTGTTCGAATAATATTACTCCAACCTAATCAATGAAAACTCTGCAAAGCTGTTCCCCGAAGTAATTAACATTCACTCTAATGCATAATATAGTTGTAAAAAAAACGGAAACACCAAATGTTAAAGTGAATTTGAAAAATAATATTGTCTTACCATCTTTGATTAGTTGAATAACCGACCTTAAACAATATAGCGCATGAGTGATCTTATCTAGCTAAAATTCATATGAGATAAAATAAGAATTGTCATGAATTTTGTAGAATATAGAACTTTAAAACCAATTATCTGGGGTGCTGGAGGCAAAATAATAACCTATATTAAAATAGGATAACAAAAAAAGTATTTTTGATGGATATTGTATATGTTCTGCCGAAGAGTTTATCAGTATAACCCGGCAATATTTAATACAAACAACTAAACTGTTTATTGAAGACTTTCAATTTCTGGTTAGCGTTTCTTCAGCGAGTTGGTTTACTACGGGTTCGGATGGCCATCCCCATGCCAAACCCTCTTATTTCCGGGCTTGGGATCAGCAATAACCGCATAATAGCTTTAGGTGGAGTCAGGACCCTCAACTGATGCATATTAAACTAAATAGATAGTCAGGGAACTGATTTCGTTTCACAGTAAAAAATGTACACTTGCGCGCTAAATGTTTAGTACAAAAATAAGTCTCTTTAATGCATTTAAAGCGTAAATGACTGTAGATTGTTGATTTTGTAGAACATTCATTAATTAAAAAGAAAAAAACTGAATTTTAATTTATTCTCACCGTATCGATCAAAATGATCATTTAAGTCAAATAAATCATTTGAAGTCTATGTTCGTATATCGATATAAAGTTGTGTTTGGTTTTTTTTTAAAAAAATTAAATTAAATTTCGATGTACGTGAAAAATCCTTCATTCCGATAATAGTGTAATGGTAGATTTAAAATAATGAATGTGCATTAACCAGAAAGCTGTATAAATAAATCTGAATTATATCAATTATTTTATTTTCAATCAGTCAGACTTATTTCCCATCAATATTTGCATTGGGTATTAGCTGTTGCGAGTATTTCTTTCTTAAATTTTCTTCATTTATCTCACCTTCTCGCTCAATCTAATTTATCTCTCTTAATGATTAATGTTTCATGAATATTCACGTCAAATAACAATTATTATTTAAAAAAATAGTGATTACAAACAGCAGCCACTTATCAATGTACTAAGTTTTGCATTGTTTTCATCTCTGTAACAGATTCTCCTTCCATACATTAGTAAGTTATTTCATACTGAAACTTTGTTTATACTACGTAGTGACAAGTTTTCTTTTGATACCTGTACTTGTGTGAACACTTACCCGCGTAATTAGAAAAGTCGACATGAAATCTGTTAGTAGTGTCATTTTTTCCACTTAATTGATTATGTACACAACAGTAAAACGGAAGATGCCAGTTATAGAACAGGTTCTCAATAACTTATCAAAAAACTAAATAACATTCTAACTTCATATAGCTGAAGAAGTCGGTATTAGATCAAAGCAAACTACTTTATGTATGCAAAAACGAAACATACAAACCTCTTTGCTTAACCTAATTGACATTAGAATGGCTTCAAAACTGATTCCTTTTTTGTCCATTCTCCTTCATTATGATTTGTGTTTCCCTACAAAACATCTTACCCTAAGTTATACATTTATATATTTATTACTTTACATGATTTTCTGATTTATAATCATTCTTATGTTATTAATACAACAACTGCGACATAACAATTCGTATTTTGTAAGCGGATACACGTTTCATTCTATTCGGTTTCGATTCTGTGTAAATTTTTGCACACACGATTTTAATCTCTGTATTAGAATTCACTTGGGGCACGTAATTTTTCTAACCTTTCTGAACTACCTTTGCTTAAAACTGTCAATGACGTTATTTTGTTTTGGTAGTAATTTGTGGCATTTACGACTCAACTGACTTGAAATTTTCTATTTATAACACTGATTGTTTGAGCTTTATTATTCTGTCTACTGTAATAATACTGATATTGGATTTATAAGTGTAGAGCTTGATAAAGATTTTATCGAAGACGATCGTCTTGTTTTTAAATATTACTTACTTACTTACTTACTTACTTACTTACACCTGTTAACCCCTATGTAGCATAGGCCACTGACCAATATACTCTAACTTAGTCTGTTGTGAGCCTTCCTTTCCAATTCTGTCCAATTTTTGTTAATTTTTCTCATATCTGTCTGCATTTCTCAGTGTAATATGTTTTCTCGTCTTTCTCTTTTCCTTTTACCTTAAGGGTTCCATGTGATGGCTTGTCTTTTAATGAAGTTGGCTGCTTCCCTTAATGCGTGCCATATCCACTTCAAACTCTTCCTCTTGATTTCTTCTTCCGTAGGAATCTGATTTTTTTTATCTCCCACAGTAGGTTCTTGCTGATAGCGTCTGGCCAACGGAGCAGCAGTATTTTGCATTTCCACCTAGCACAGTAGAACCCTACTCAAATATTACAAATGAATTTTTCATGAATTTTGTCTTTGCTTCATAGTAGCCAAGTGTTATACAAATTCATAAGTAAGACATACAAAAAACTACGAAAAGGGTTGATGTAATGTTACTTTAGTTGAACAAATATAGATAGATCATTGATTTTAGATTGCCTGAGTTGATTAAAAAGCATCTACCATCTATTCAACATCATACATTTCAATCTAGAAAACTGAGATAATCTAATCTTACTTGAAAGTCACCAAGATTACCTTTTTG
Source organism: Schistosoma turkestanicum (assembly GCA_944470395.2). Lineage (NCBI taxonomy): Eukaryota > Metazoa > Platyhelminthes > Trematoda > Strigeidida > Schistosomatidae > Schistosoma > Schistosoma turkestanicum. Next base: position 27,856,808 of record OX103971.1, read on the forward strand.
AAAAATATGGAATTACTGAAAAATATGACAAAACACAGTTGGTAGCATAGAATTCGATTTGATGAGAATCAAGTCAGGTGACAAAATTCTGAAATGGTAATTAGGAGTGTGTGTGTGTGTGTTGGTTCAAATACTACAGTGATTCAAGTGTTCTTTGTAATGACTACTATCAGTTTGTGTAATAAACATATTTTTCATGTTAAATCACAAAATTTAATTTATCAACGTCATTTTTAATTTTTCTCATTATCAACAACCTTATTCACATCCCTATGAAATAGTTGAAGAGAGAGAATTTATTGTGTTGTGTAAGAGAGTCATAAAGTGAAAAGTTAGCATGGTTCATTTTACTAACCTTATTCCATTGTTTTGATAGAATTAATTTGATGCAAACAGTTAAGATGTTATATTTTAAGGTTGTATATTTGACAGTTTCTATACCGAATCATAATTAGATTAATTTTTTTCTAATTGATCGAATAAATATTTACCGCATTGTACCTGTTATAACATTTTGTTATAAAAAATCTCGATATGATACAAAAAGATATGAGGTTTGTTTTTATCAAGGATAGATTAGAATTATAATTTATAGAAATTTCTTACTAATATGAATCAAATCCAAGCAGAAATTATTAATTGAACATTTATCGAGATAAATAGGAAACCTGGATGATAATTAACAAATGTAATTCCAAATTAAAAATTATATTCAAAGCTTGTTAATAAATGGAGACTTTTTACGCAAAATGGCACCATCTAGACATTGGTTAATTTCACGATGACAGAAATATTTGTTTTTTTTTATTGGTATAAAGAAAGATTATGTTCTTTGTTCAAATAATGTTAAGCATAATGACTGTCTAAAGTTACTAAGTAGCCAGGGAATTATCCATAGATAAAGTATACACGCACTAATTGATTGGGTTTCTCATTCTAATTTGATTTTTAAAGTACCATTTCTTAGAAAAGGAAAAAAAACAAACATGAGTATGTCCACATGGAAATAAAGTGATATTGAGAAGAAGAAGAAGATGAAGTCAACCATAGCATTTTAACTCATCGATAATATAAACTGAAATAGTTATAAAACAGCAGAATATTTTACTTTTGTAAGAATGGAAAGTTATTCCAGACAGGGAAAAATAGAATGAAGGTTGGAGTGAACCAACGATATTCTTAACCTATAAAATATATGTCATCACTGAATACTATGTTTAGACAAGTCAAGAAAGATGCTTTAAAACAACCATTGTGTCGAAATTTCATTCTGAGATAATACAAATTGTTCACGACAAATTTTCATGGGACTGAATTTATAGCATCCTTTCGAAGTTACTTGTCAGACCAATTTTTCAGTTGAAAAGTCAAAAATAAGTGGCACTTAAATATTACACATAAAATGTACAAAAAAATATTTTCGTTGTTAAATATGTCATTGGCATTACCTGTCATCGTACAGTGTAAAATTTTACACGATGCAACCACTGATCTGCTTTACTAAATTGGTATAGAGTGACACAGTGACACTCAGATGTTCCGATGATTGTATTTGTTGTCACGCAGTAAATTTCTAGATACCGGGTTATATGAGTAGTGGGTTGACATATTTTTTACCAACCACACACAATCAAAGTAAAATGTTAAAAGTTTTAGAACACAACTGTATAACCTTTTTCTCAAAATTTGGAATATTAAAAATTTGGGTTCAGACAGAGCCTATTATTGAAGTTGCATGTCGTTAATTTTATTTACGTCTGTTTAATAAAACCTTAAACTTTCCAGTTATCAACAGAAACGAACTTAGTAAGGTGAGTCAAAGCTAAGTTATTCAAAAACAATGTTATAACTTTCATAACAATCAGATTTTTTGACGGGAACTTTATTCTCGTTGCTCTTTAATAACCTGAGATCTGACTTCAGTTTGAGCAAACATTTGAAAAGCTATGAAATTATTCTTTCATCTAGTTTTCATATTTCATTCTTAGTCAAACCCAGGCTGTGCGACGGCAGTAATATAAAACCAAATACGGGATTCAGTTGGATGAGTTTATTTCATCCAATTGTTCACGCTGACAGACATGGAGGAATGAATCGTAGCGGAAAAGGCCAGTGAGCCAACTCTATGTGATGAAACATGACTAAGTATTTATAGCCAGATAAAAATAAGCTAGACATGTGATGAGTGAAATAAGCAATGCACACAGGCACTCAAGTAAAAACAATCAAGATTCTAAGTGAATAATTGACAACATCACAAGACTCAGGCGGAAAAAGTTAGTTAGTTTGTCCAGAAGCTAGGATAAGTCATGTGGGTTCAACATATTAGTACACACATTATAAACTTCAGTAAAACAAAGCACACACACCATTATTCTGTACATGTTTCACTAAATAATCTGAATCGATAAACACTTATTATTATGGATTAAAAATGGCTTTAGTATTTGTAGACAATTTTTAACCATTCAAAATAACTTTGAACTTCACAAACGTATCTATACAATTAACTAGATGCACTTGAACAAAATAATATGATAATATAATTATGATATTTGATGATAACATCACTACATGTAAGATATATACTTATAACTATAAAACTGTGTATACCGAATCGAACTATTTACATAACAATTTCATACAAAACAGATTGACATTTTAGTTGGAAAATATCATTTACTACAGAATAATACACTTTGAAGAATATACTGTGTTCTCTCGCTTCTTATATCTCACCTATGATTAATATAATCTAAAGTAACATTATGGTTATTTAAAGGTTACAATTGCAATGATATTTACATTAAATGTTTAATTAGAAAAAAACTCTAAATGATCGTTCATTCTGAATAAATTTTGTTAGTGAAAATAAAAAACGAATAGTTTACATTTACTCAAATAAATGAAATAAATACAAAATATCAGAACATTTTATCCTACATATATTGGTTGTTGCTTTTCTTTTCATGATGGCGAAATATCTTCTAAGTTAATGTACAACATTTTCTGTGCTCTATCAACCGCTACACTATGGATTTGCACAACTAAGTGAGAAATTGTACAAATGGGAAATTCAGTCAGCTTATTTCGCTAACGTCAACTAATATAATGTGGGAAATCTGAATTTGTAAATAGTGGTGAATGTAAATTAAAAGTGCTTAAGGGGGTTGCCGTTGTGCAATAATATATTTTCAAAGTTCTCCTAGTGTACATTTTAGATCTTTGTTTTTGTTAATAACAATTGTATTCGCTTTCTGTATAGATCTAGAATAGTTTCACTTCGTTTAATTCCAGAATACTGAAAATTCATTTGACAATTTAAAATTTTTATCATATATATATATATATATATATATATACGTTGAAATATTTTTTTTCAAACGAATTTTTAGTCACAATTACTAAATGCTATTTTCTATCCTTACGTAATCTCGACAAAACGTAATCGAATTATCTGAAATAAATGTGATTTCATGAGTAAAGCTAATTATTATGTGAATGTTTGTCATAAACTAATCTTTCAGTCAACTCTGAAAGTTTCGTGATTCACTGTAATCAATATAGCAAGTAAAAAATAACGATTTCGAACACCAATTCCCTTGATGGAAACCATAAATTTTATTAATTTTCTCACCTACATGTTTTTAGTTATTACGTAACTTGGTATTGTTTACCAATTCTTTTTTTATTATAAGAATAAAATTATCCCATTTTGTTCGGGAAAGATGTTATCAACTTTATATATACAGAACTTAATTTTGATGTAATCGCCTACTATTTAGACGACGTTGAATAAGTTCAAGATCACTGTAGTTAACAAAAATGAAACGTTGCTTTCGAACAGGTTTACATAGATTAATTATTCATTTAAAAAACTAAAAATATTATCAAGACACAAATATTAAGTAGTATTGATAACCATCAATCACATTCTTTTTTTAGATAATAATAACAATTTTAATTGTAGTTAATTTGCTCAAATTAACTAGACAAAGAGGGCTTGAACAAGTACACATTTATTTAAAATGTACATGGATAGAAAGTAATGAATAATTATAGATAAATGAGCACGATATAACCGATAAGATTAGAACGATGCATGTACTATTTAGTACAATGGCTTGTATCACTATGTGCTGTCAGCCCTAAATCTGATGATAAGTTTGACTTTCTGCTACTTTCATAGAGGTGATCTCTTAGCGAACTTAGTTTCCTTCCTACTTCATCAGTTAGCCACTGAAAGATTGAACCAAGGAGCCTGATTTACAACATTCAATTAATGAAAAGTTGAGTAAAAGAAAAGAAGTTAGTGATATGTTTACAAGGATGTGAGTGAGAATTTTTGTAGTATTTTGTAATTGAAACTAAATCATTTTATTTATAATTGTTATCATTTTAGATGGTTAGTAATTATTTACTGTTTTCATAATATCATCAATAAAATTTGTACATAAATGCAAAGAATCATAATTTACAAAACAAAGAATTCTTATCTTCATAACTGAATAAGTTTTCAAGTAATAGCTGTTTACATTAAACTAACAAATCAAGCAAGAAGCAAAGTATTTTCAAATGTAAACACCTTGTTTCAGTAATAATTTATAAGTTTTGTTATAGTTAACATAAATTTTGTCTTTTTATGCCTACAGGGATGTTAAATTTCACAGTATCATACAACTGATAGGAATTTAATTTATATTTAAGTTGTAATTTAAATTTTCCAAAAACAAAAATAGAAAATCGACATCATGCCCTACCTAGTTGTCAAAATTAAATCAATACTCTCACTGACTATAAATGAGTGTCTATAGAAAATATATTCAAACTATTCAAATTGCTCACTGATCGAAAATTTAAATAAAATGAGATGTGCTACAATATCATTATTACAATAAAAATTGTCACTGAGTTTATCAATAAATTTAAATCCTCTCTACAACGTGTCAAACATATTCAACCTTATCTTGTTACCCTAAATTTTTTTTAAAAAATTGCTTAATTTTACTGTAGTTAAAGGGGTATTAAAAAAATATATTTATGATGTTTTCAGGGTATATACAAAATTCATAAATGAAAGTAGAACTCGAGTATAAATATTAATTACAAAACTAGGAATACAGCAGATTTCAAATATTATCTTCATTTCAAACTCGAAAATCATATACCAAGTTTCAAATCTACAGGTTTTCGAAGTCTAGTTCAAAGATGAATTCAGAGAAAGAAAACAACGAAAGCTTCACGGGTTGTTTTTTATTTTAAACTTACTTACGCCTGTTACCCCCAATGGAGCATAGACCACTGACTAGTATACTCAAACTTAATCTGTCCTGAACTTTCTTTTCCAATTCTGTCCAACTTTTGCTTATTTTTCTCATATCTGTATCCATTTGCTGTTTGGTCTTTCTCTTTTCCTTTTACCTTGAGAATTCCAATGGAGGGATTTTCTTGCGATGCAGTTGGGTGCTTTCCGCAGTGTGTGTCCTATCCACTTCCACCGCTTCTTCCTGACTTCCTCCTCCGCTGGAATCTGGTTTGTTCTATGCCACAGTAGATTGTTGCTGATGGTGTCTGGCCAACAAATCCGAAGTATTTTGCGCAGACAACTGTTGGTAAACACTTGTATCTTCTGGATGATGGCTTTGGTAGCTCTGCAAGTTTCCGCTACATTTGTATTGAAAATTCTGATTTTGGTGTTGGTTGATAGTCGTTTTGAGTTCCAGATGTTCTTCAATTGTTGAAAATCTTTTTATTTTAAAAACGAACGGATATGATATGCAGATAGTTTAAAATGCTTTTTAAAAACACTGATTACTGTAATAAAATTGTTAAAGTATATCTCATTAGATCAAATAAAACACCCATAGAATCATTTACTTCATGTAAAAGATTTTCATAGATTCAGTAAATAATTTCAAAAAAAAAAACATTTGAGCACCATACAGCAAAGTTACTGGATTAGACAGCACACAAATAATATACGTCTCATAAAACTTCATCACAATAGATGAGTCAAGAAGTGAAATTAGATGTAGCTTACTTATAACAAATCAATCGATGCATGAAACCTTTCTTGTTCAATATCATAACCATTTCTAAACCAACTATTATGGATAATAGCAAAATGCATTTAGTTAGTTTGTTAGTTGTTATGTTTAGTATGTACTTAACTGATAACATATAAAACAATAGTTATTTATTTTTCAATCAATCCAATTTCCAGTTACTTCAATTTAATGATAACCAAAATAATAGATGTAACCAGACATCCTGTATGCTCATATTTTGCTTTAATAATAATAGTGATAATGTACAATTATTTCACACTAGATCACTAACAATTTTCCTCTGAACGGAAACAAGTGAACATGACTTGGTAACGGTTTATTTCTAAGTTAATTCATTTTTCTATAGGGTTGCTAAACCAACTTTATTTACTATACAGATTGATTTATTTTATTTCATAGACTGAGATGTTTAACAAAGCAAGGATGATAAAATTTACTAACATATAAATACATCTTAAAAGCAATAAAAATACATTTGAATACCTACAAATAGATAAAAAAAAAATTTGACTTTATGAACAGATTGTTGGTGCTGTATTTCTGAGCTTGAAAATTAATTATTTTTTTATAAAACTAATATAATGCTCTATATTATTTATCGTTCATTTTTATGCATTGTTCGACCTCCAAAAATCGCTCTACACATATTTTACTACTAATTAGTTGGTTGGAATGTTAGACGATGGATGATTCAGTGAAAACGAAGCACATCTTTTCTTATTGAAAATTCACTACTGTAAATATATATCGTTTAAACATTTGCTTTTTGAAATAATGATATTTCTTCTTGTTCAAATGAAATCCTCCACTAGTGTAAATTTGTAGAATGTTTAAAATGTTTATATTTCACTCTAAATCTTCAGGAAATTTATTCACAAAAACCTCTGTATGTTATTTACTGATTTAGCGTCAATACTTTTAACTAAAACAGTTTATTAGCCAAAAATTTATGATAGATAAAGTAAACAAGAGAAGATTTTTGACCACTTTTTTTCATGAATATAAGTAATAAAAAAAGCTAAAGACTTATAGAATAGATCGGATTTGTCTGCTTATCAGAAAGACGATAAACAACAGGGAGTTTACTGTTCAAATTGGAACAGATAATCTGAAATTAGTGTGTGCAAGCAGTGTAAACAAAAATATGAACTACAACTTGTCGAGTTCCAAGTCAACATACCTAACAGTTTATCAATTATGATGAAATCTTTATTCTCTACTTTGATTTGAATTATGTGCTGAGGATAACTTCCTCCGCTAATCGTTTGCTCCATGTCTTGATGTGTTTGAAAAATAAATTGTTTGTCGTTACCGATATAACTAACTGCTATGAGAGCGGATACAATAAGTTACTTACTCTTGAATAACTGAACAAGTACTAATGCGTCTTTATCTGAAGGAAGACATAAAACTACAAATAAAGATTTATTAACACATACAATAGATTTCCTACAGTTCCGACCGCTGATCAATCACTAATTCAAAACTTACAATAATATTTGTCATTTTCTCAGCTGATCAGTAGTCATATTTGAATACATTAAAACAATGGTTTATAATAATTAATCAACAATTTAAGGTATCATCTATATAATCTACATCAGTAGATAAACTGCTTTAACTAACAAAAACTGACAAATTACTAATTTACTCTCGTATTTCTTCTGGACATTCCCCTATTTGATTTAAATACAGCTGAGTAGGATCTACTGTAAGTCAGGAGTGACTTCAAACTAAGCTGTTTTTCTTATAGGCTCTATTAAGTAACGTATTATGATAGAAATTAAGCCTAATTAATGAACATAACCAGTAATCTTTAACCATATAAAAATTTCGTCAAGCTCCTCGATTTCATACAACATAACCAGTACGAATTCATTGAAGATTATTATCAGACAATCTGTGATTCATAATAATTTTTAGATATAATATTGTATGGTTGATTGATTCAATTTCTCATTTACATTAAAAATTAAATCAAAATGAAATTTTTTTTTCAATTATCGTGGTGAAAATTTCACTGTAAACTTTTTTTCTTAAAAATGTTTAAATTAACAATAAAAAATTACAGAATTAACTAAGAAAACTTCAAAGAAACTTTTTGCTACTATTACAAAAAAAACTCTACAATGGTCCACCCTTTAAGTTCTTCCAAAAAAAAGGAAGTAATACAGAGGAATTCTTAATCAAAATCAAAAATCCGATTACAAGTTTAACACTAATTCAAGTACTAATCATTATCCCATATATTTCGTCTCATTTTAAATTTCGAATGAGTCTAATTGACTTACTGAAAAAAAGTCATAACTACTGTATGTCTATATGTAGATACACATATATGTGTGTGTGCGCATTTTTAAAAATTGATTTCTTTACTTACTATCTAATTATGCCAACTTATAAAACGCATACTTCCGGTCATCATCATGAAAAAGAAAAGAAGAAAAGAAAGTCCATTAAAAGCATTTAAAATAGAAGATAAATTATGCATCAAAAAAACTTGTCTGATATTTTGTTTTAACGTTTTGTCATTTTTACAGATTTTCTTGATACTCTATATTGTTAAAAAATCATCGTAATTTATCAAATATCACTCTGATATTAACTTATTCTATCTTTGGATAAAAAAAAGCAGATGGTTTTTGGCGATAGTCTACAGGGAACCTTACTAGACTAAGGTTTCGTGCTAGTTGGAAGTCGTCAACGAAACTGCCATCGATTGATGGAGTACGTTATTTTGTGGCTCTCTCAAGGGCGTTGCAATCATTGTATAAATAAGCTCAATTTGTGTGCTCGTATTTTCTGGATGCTTGTAGAATGCATTCTCTACTCCTTATCAAGACTTCTTGACATAGTTAGCAGGGCGTGGGACAATCGGATTAGAATAGCCCATCGTGTCACTCATTCATTGCTCTTTGTTCTGTTTGCCGAGTGAGGTGAACTCGTAATAGTTTCAAGCATTTCAGTTGATGAGCATATCAGATGTAGCATGTACACATTCACCATTCCTAATATTTTGTTGTGTTTCTTTTTTCCTACGTATATTTCTCTCAGTTAACTATTTTATTCGCAAGTACTGATAGATTTGACTTGTTCATTTTAAATAAACTAAACGCTGTATAGTAATAATGGAAATTTATCTGCGATAAATATGAAGAATTTTCAATTTCTTACAATCTAACATAAGTCACTAAAAATAACAAGTCTTACTTTGACAATTACAGACAGTGTTATATTTACTGTACTTAACAGAGAAGAAAATCTAAATATCAAATCAACTTGAAAAAGACTATCCATAAAGTTATACTTAACCTGTTCAGTGTCAAAACAGAAACATATATAAATAAAACTACTCAGTTAAAATACCCATATCATATACACAAATACATAGGAATATGTCTAATATAGAATCTCGTTTGATCTAATCGACATGACCACAGTCTGTTCAAGTAAATTTGTACGTATCAAATATTTGACTATATCTGGTTTTTTGCACTACTTTCTCGAATACAGCTAACTCGGGAACTTACTTATTCAGTGTAAAGACTCAGTAAACAGACCTTCATTGCTGTTTTCATTGATTATGATAACATGTTGAAGGAAATACAGTAGAAAAAACATGAGAATACACAAAAACTGCTTAAATGAAAGTCCATACTTCAACATTACACATTTAAATGGATAATCATAAATACCTTTCAATGTAAATGAAGTAATTCGTATGACTATCGTAAGTAAAATACAAGACTTCAATCAATAAACCTCGATGAGTATTGTCTAAACAATTATATTTTCAACATTAATCTAAGTAACACATGTCGATTTAAAACTTACTATGATTCATGAATAATGAAGGATATAGTTAATAGGTAACTTACAATTAGGACAACTATTAGTTTGGAACAATTTGTCCCATAGACCGTTGGAATAATTTAAATTACACTCATTGAAGTTATTCAAATGGAATCACTACATTCAATGTCTTCTACATACTAAGCGTTCAATTTCTGTCGAACTATCAATGTTTATTTCATATTAATATTATTAATATTAATATTAACAAAAGGATTATTTATTGGGAATAAATGAAACCTTAGATTGTTACCGGCAATTATCGTACGTATTCGCTGAATAGTTTGAAAATAGTTCTTATTTGAACCTAGGACTGGGGGTAGAAGTCTCGCTTATCGACCGACCAATAGATGTTAAGGTTATCTTGCATGAACTCAAGGTTGATCTTGTTAGTCAAAGCGTATCATGGGTGAAGGTTTAGAATGCTAGGCGATAGATGAAACAGTGCATGCATGTTATGGTAATTATCACTGAAATTCTGATTAGTTAATCTTCTTTACAGAGGACGCTTAAAATTGCATTCGTTTAATCATCAATGGTAAAATAAAAATCAAGAAATATATTTTAATTGAATAGTTTCACTTTGATAAACATCAAATATTTCTCAATGTAACACATGATTATTCAGAACTAAATTAATGATATGATAGGATAAAAAAAATCACATTATTTCAGTTATTATTATATATTATTTCAACTCGTTTTTTAAATTTTCACAGAGTTTTTTAAAAATTTCTTGAAAAAAAAATAAAAAGAATACTATTTTTCAATTAAAGTCTTCTTTAGCAATCGCTTTTCAACGATTCCAACGCATATACCTCGAATAACCTTGTAAATCATTTGTGGTTAATTGATTTACAGAATTTAATATATAAGATTTGTAAGTGATTCATTAAATCCGCTTGCCAATGATCTCCTTACAATGGATATAATTTTTGAAAATGCAAATCCAATTGGATTAAGCATATAACTATAAGAGGACAAAAACATAACCTTTACTCCTTTTTCATCAAAAAAGTTTTTGGTAATATTGGAGTGATGGATCTTTGTATTAACAAGGATAAAAATGCAATTCTTAAAAATTGATTTTTGATTGCATTTTTCAATCAGTTGATCAAGAAAATGAATGAACTTATCCAAAGTTCATTGAACCAACAAATGTTTGTGCAAAAAGAAGTTCATTTTCTGTTTTCATTTGAAATCAAATTGTTTTTCCTCTTCATTTCTGACATTTTAAAGGATTATAAAAAATTTTAAAAAACGTTATGAAAATTTTCAAAAAATTTTTGTTTATTTTAAAAAACCCTGTTAAAAATTTAAAAAACGAGTTGAAGTACTATATATAAATTAGTATATTTTGAGTTTCATCCAGTGTGACAAGTATGAACTATTGCTCATTTTTTTATATCTACACCACCTATATCAGTTCAGAGAAATTGCATTTAGTCTGCTTGTACAATAACTGTGTTTTTCCTTACTGTATTTGGTATTATTGTATATAAAACCCACTGATATAAATGAGTATGTTTCGAACTAAAAATGACTTCTTTCGACGTATTTTTTTCGAGTCAATAAATCTGTATTTGCATTAAATAATTCTGTATTTTATTACAATGGATTGTTGTGGTTCCGTTTGTCAAATATCAGCAAATACAGATACAACAATGGTGAGACAAGGTCAACAATTACTACGTATTTTCAATTAGAGTGTAGTACCTACACATATATTTTAGTTCGCTTACATTTATTTTGGTCAAGCCCTTTCGATTAATTTATTTCACCAAGCCATTTTTATTGCAACAATTTATATGTACCATTCGTTCTTATATTGTCTGGTTTGTATGAGCTCACATGACGTGTCCCACGTGTCGTTTGACCTTGTCAACTATTCGCCGCTTTTATTCATGTGTGCCTACTTCGCTTGTCGCATGTCTGTCTTATATTTGTCGGACTACATATTCTTAGACACGCTCTATCTCTTTCAGTCGGTTCAACAGCCTTCTCCAATTCACGTCGCTTCATTCGTTTTATTCGCTGCTTCTCCACTTCGATTTGTGGTGTGTCCCAAAAAAACGTATTCATCACTTTGTGTTCATCTTCTGATTTATAAACCGTCGGACGCTATTTAGTAACGATTGTCTGGACGAGGTAATTACCGAGCTTAAGAACACCCAGTAAATCGACACACTACAAGAGTTATGGAGAATAGTGTTTTTACACATTTGAAATCATCAATCAATCATTGTTAGACCACCATTAGAAACCTAGAAACACTGGACAGCCGTTTCGTCCTGGTATGGGACTCATCAGCAGTGCGCATCCACGACTCCTGCACCACACAGTACTCGAACCCGGGACCTTCGGTATTGTGAGCGAACGCCCAACCTCTGGACCACTGGGCCAGCATCCAACGGTGTTAATGTCTAACTCTGATTGATCTATGGATTTTGCGTGCCCTCACCCATTTGTCTTTGGTAGTAACTGCCTACGCCTGACAGGGTTAAACTCGACTGGTCACGTCTTCTCAGTAGAACTCCGAGAATTACCAATTATATGAACTTGTCTGTCAAATATATTAATAATATTCTTAAATCGTTTACCATTTATACAACAATAAAAATATACAGTAAAGAATAATAAGTAAACTCAAATTTTAGACATTGTAAAATCATTATCAAAATAACTATTTATTAAAAACTATTTAAATATATACACAAATGAATTCAGCACAGTATAAATTCTACAGTTTCGAATTTCATAATCTCACTCTACTTTTTAACATTCATTTTACGTTAAACAATTCACATGAAATTAGTTTTACTGATTGTGTATTCATTTCTTTTCTTTAAAATAAATAAAAAAATTCAACATAGTTCCAATATAATAGCATGACATAATGGAAAATGAAAATCAGTGCAAGTTTTCAAAAAAAAAATGATAACTGACCACAATGACGTAAGTAAATCAATTTTTTAAAATAGAGACAGAAATAAATTTCAATAATTTAGTTAAATCACTGGAGATTTAAGTTAAATTTTACTACAATAATTTTTTTTGATTGATAATTTACTTATTTTTTTTTCATAAACTTATTTCAAAATCCAATGTCAAATTGAAATAATCACAAAATCATAGTTGACATACTTAAAATTATCAAAATTGTTTTTCTAAATTGACTGATCTAACATCATTCATTCATTTTGAAAGTGGTTTCCAGTGAAAGAACAGGAGAAACATGTCTAGATCAATGTAAACGGAGTAACTAAGCAACATTTTTATTTATTCTAGGGCGTTGTCTAGCTTCTCAAATAAGATTGACTGAAAAAAAAACAAATTGGCAAAAATCAATTAATGCAAGGGAAGAGTTAATACGTATGTTCTTCAGTTGTGTTATCATAAAAAGTTTACATTTAAAGTACTACCCAAAATCTATCGTTCATCAGAGCGTACAACATGTACTGGGGTTTGTGAATGCGAATATCCCATGGAAAACAAAGAGATCACATAAATCTGAAACACTTCTCAATCAAATAATATGACGGCTCACTTAAATAATCTAATTGAGCTGCATAGAAAAGATGACTAAATGAATTACAACTGACTAATTCGATTAATTTGTAAATTATAAAATACTTGTCAATTTCCTTCTTCTCTAGTATAAGTTGCCACTAAATTTTGTATAAGAGGGTGTATTTCGAATGATGTAGTCAAAAGTACATTAATCTTATATAACATATCAAATAAACGCAGTAAAATGAATCGTAAAATATTTTTTTAAGTGCACAAAACTACTCTCAAATGAATCGATTCACAACGAACCTAAATGTCAACCGCTGAAAAACTTTATAGAAAAAACATAATAAATAATAAATAATAATAAATACTTACTTGAAAACAGTTCTGAAAATAATTAATTATAATTGATTGCGTATCATTTAATGAAGCGCTAAAAACAAAAACACTTGCTAGATGATTATTTCGTCTCAGCTAAGAAATCTGCAGAAGTGTCTACATAAAACCTTAAACTAAATTACAGCTGAGATTTTCCAGTTGTAAACCAGAAAATATACCTTTAACAGCACCGAGTTTCAACTTCCAACTGATAGATCTTAATCACACACACAATAAAAATCATGCATTCAGTCTCATGCTATTCGTAAATAATTGGGTCATCTTTCGTTGATGATATTTATTCATTAAAGTTTTCGTAAGTAATCGTTACTCAATAGAAGTTTTCTTACCAACTCAGGCGATGTGAATTATACACTCAAACAAAGAAATAATTTCGCTCATTTAATACAGCAATATAGAGTGACCATATTTCAAATCCATGGATAAAAACAATCACATTTTTTATTCAGTCACAACTTCTCTGTAAACTTTGAAAATAGATCTCAAAACTACTCACCAATGATCGAACATTTCAAATGTGTAAAAACACAAAACCTCCAAAACTCTGCCCCAAAAATATCGTAACAGTACTCACTAGTGACTAGCTTCGTGAGGAAATTTTCGGAGTTCTAGTTGAGATGTGACCAATGGAGTCAAACCATGTCGGGTGTAGGCAGTTACTACCAAAGACAAATGGGTGAGGTCACGCAAAATCCGTAGATCAGTCAGAGTTAGACATTAACACCATTGGATGCTGACCCAGTGGTCCAATGGTTAGGCGTTCGCGCACAGTGCCGAAGGTCCCGGGTTCGAATACTGTGTGGTGCAGGAGTCGTGGATGCGCACTGCTGATGAGTCCCATACCAGGACGAAACGGCTGTCCAGTGTTTCTAGGTTTCTAATGGTGGTCTAACAATGATTGATTGATGATTTCAAATGTGTAAGAACAAACATTTATCGTTCAATTAGATGGTTTGCAGAAATCTATTGAATTGAAAACGCTACCTACTTACTCGATAATACTTGACTGGATACTTATAATTCTGTTACGTCATACTTTGAATCCATCTCAATATGAATTAATGTTAATATCCAGAAACGTTTGTGTACCAATCAAATTGTTTTGTATTTAATACATACGTATGATAACATAATTTGAAATTCATTTACAGACAAATGTATAGTTTGTATAATCTGGTTGAGAAGAAACATCAGTCCTGAATAACTCAGTGATAGCCTACATTTCTGACAGATTAGAAGACTGTTTAGAATTTGTTACTGTTTACAAAAATGTTGCAAATCACATGTTCAGATAGTACTTTAAAAAATAAAATAAAATAAATTTATTAACAATTAAAAGCTATAAATCAACCATACAAAATAATCTTCACACTGAATCATTCTCAGTGTATGGTGTTTTTCTAAGTTTAGAATCATAAATATACACATAATAAGAATGCCGAACTACGTATTTTATTCTAGAAATGAATTTCTTAATATTTTCAAGCATACTAGTAACCAGCCATCAAAGCACTGAGTTGGAAAAAGAATTATAATTACTCCGATTATTTTACTAATAAATTAGTCACGTGAACATAATCAGTTAGTGAATTTACTACTAACTTGTACTAATTACATAGTTATTTACAACGGTAAGCAACAGTTAACAAACTCTTTCAATGTATTGTTATTGTGTTACTATTACAGGTAATTGCAGATGTTAATTTGCGATTGCGATCATTCTGGCAGCTACCAACCAAAAGATATGATAAATATACACCATTTTCAACATATCTCATTTGATATAATGTCCGGAATCTAAAACATGTTACATTGTTATTGTATTCATTATGATCTGAATTTTTCTTCGTGTTTTATTCTTTTCAAAATGGCATTTCTGTTTAATTAATTTATATACTGATTTAATTAAAGTAATCAATAACTCTCTCTAGTTAGCGTTTCATTTGTTTTAAGGAAAGTTTACTAATTTACAAAACAAACGTTGAGACAAAAATATTATTCAGCTTTCAGTCAACGAACATTTTTCACAAATGAGTTGAAAATTGAACGTCCTCAGAGCTGAGTTATGAATAAACTTATTTCAATGGTCATTTATTTACTTGACTAAGTCACAGAATTTTTCGTAGAAAATAATTGTGCCAATGTATCATTAATTATTGACAATCAGGCTAACTGAATATCTATTTTTAGTACATTATATTCATCTTGTACATCAATATGAATCAGACATTTATCAACTGGAAAGAATATTCAAATTTTTAGGTATGGTCAACCGATTGATTAACTTATTAACGTTTTAATACACATTTTTACCAAACTGGTAGAGAAGGATAACCACGTCATTATGTATGTATTGAAGGTTTCTAAAACTTCACTCCATACTTAGAGGAGTTTGTGATACTAAAAGACAATATGACTAATGGTTGTCTAATCACTAGTTTGAATCAATGCCGTGTTGCTCAGTAAAAAGTATTCCCCAAAAATGAATTACTTATGCAAAGCTCCTCATATGAATAGTTATCAGTAGATGGGAGTGTAATTTAACAATACGAATCGTCCATCTTCTGATATCACGATCAAATTCAAGCCCAATAAGAGAGCTAAGTTTTTTACAAGTCAAACCACTTTTTTAATATCGAACCTAATGAACATGTTCTCTTTCATTCATATGCTTTCACGGATTCAAATTAATGGATTTATTTCTCTTTTTATTACAGATAAAAATTAGCTTAAATCTTAGTCTATCTTCACTATCCTAATGGATTCATGTTTTTTTATGTACTAATTGATATTAAATCGAACATTCAGTGCAAATATTTCTCATATATGTTCCATCTATTTTACGTCATCCATTACTATTTTATTCTATAATACAATACAAATTAAAAATACATAGTAGTAGTCATTTTAGTATCAAGTATCTATGACAGACGTATTTTATGCGTAATTTTAAATGAATTTATCTCATATCTAGCTATCCAATATGATTATTCCTTCTTATCCATAGCTGTTTGCATAATTACTGAAGACAATTCAATATACTACGATAAAAGTGTGTATACGTTTTGCACTACTCATAAGTAAGCTAAATATTTTCAAGCAAATAATTTGCAATCTCTAAAGAATCAGTTTATTCAATATTGCACACAATGAATTATATTAAGTTAATTCTTTCCTAACTGCATAATCTTTAGTTTTTTTCACTTAATAATCTTGGTGGTTTGGTAAGAAGAATTTACAGCCTCTGGAGATATTTTAACTCCGCCAGAAGAACCTTAGGGGCTACTGCAGGTCCCAAGCCCTGATACAGGAGGAGGGTTGGACATGGGGTTGGCGACCCCATTCCGTCGAAATCTAACTTGCCAAAAAAACGCTAACGGAGATATTTTACTATTTAACTTCTTGAGTTAGTGATGAATTAATTTTGAAAATAAAAACGTCGGAAATATACCAGTATAAGATCGAAGATCCACAATCTATGTTTGATTTATATTTAACTATTGAATAAGCATAATACAACAAGTGTCATTCATAAACGAGGCTAACCAGAAGTTCGTAGGATTCCGCGTTAATTAATTTACCTGATCCCATGTACAAAATAATGTTGAATAGAATTTAAAGTCTCTATCAAGTGAAGCAAAACTTTTAACATTAGTGTTTCCTATTTCGGCAACCAGTGCAATCGTTTGCCTAATTTCATGTCACTACTGATAAACAAAGTGACCCAGAATATTTGTAGCTATTTTAAAGATTACGGAGACCCTATGTTTACTGATATGTATGGTTTATTCGCAAGGCTTTCATGCAAGCAACGGCTATACATTTATGAACAACAAACAACTGGATTTCGTACAAACAGAACAATTTGCTAACTGGTGGTAAACAGATAATTATATCTCAGTACTTTCCAGAACATGTGCTGATAATATTTACTAGCAAGAAAACTAAATTATCATGGCCAAACAATCCAGCTCAAAGTACATAACACATCCAAAAATACTGATCATTGTTTCCCCAATAGTTTGAGTTAAGTAGTTTCAGATCCAAAAGCTTGGTAATTTAGTTCATATAAAAAAATAAGATTTACATTTTAAATATATTAAACATGTAAATTAGTTAGTCAAGGCTTATTTTCCATGGCTGATGAGCCGCTATAACAGTACAATACTATACTACGTTCAGTCCCGAAATTTACACCAATCCATTGATGTCATACAGTGAGAACATCGAGGTACTATTTTATCTTTTAGAGCTAATAATAATAATCACTAAAGTTCTTTTTTTCCTGGTACTTTTCCTATAAATTCTAAATAGCAACCATTCAAACAGCATGCGAATTTAACAACGAATATCGCCAGGGGATGAACCTTGTTTCGTTTTTCTGAAAACACATTAAAAGAATGAAATGTTGCTACACTAGCAAAGCAAATAAATTATTTTCTATATTACTAAATGACTAAAAAGAGAAAATATCCACAAACTTAATCGATGCAATGAACTACTTCAATAAAAATTTTCAGTACAATCAATCAAAACAGCCAGACAGTGTACTGACATTGATTAAAGCATGATAGATCAAAACCAAATCAAAATGTATGAGTCAATCAATTAAATTTCTACAACTACTCTATAAATAATGCATACTATACTATATACTTATATATATATATATATATATATATATATATATATATATATATGATGACGTCATTATTTAATAAAGCCTAGCCATCACGTAATGCTTAAGACATAGGTGTTTAGGTAGTCGAAGCAAACTTAAGGAATCTCCAACACCAGCCTATTCGAATTGCCCAAAAGAACAGATATTTAAAAAAAGAGTAAAATTTTCAGTAAGAGTAGTAGTAGTAGTAGTAGTAGTGTGGTGTGAGCTACTTATAAGTAGTATATGACGTGAGCGTCAACGTAATGTCTGGCAGCCGAAGATGGGGGATGATCAAGAAAGGAAGAGTTAGAAACAATGGAATTTGTATGAAACGCATGAATAGTGACAATGGATTGATGTTTTGCAACAGGAACAGTCCAGTTCTATATGATGAACTGTTATTTTGCAAATGAACGATTTACGATATGGTTTTCCAATTTTACTGAGTAACTCTGTAATTTTCGTTAAATACAATTCGGTTGCCCCACCTGTGTTCTCTTTCACTACAGTAGTAGTAGTAGTAGTAGTCTTATAAGAAAAAATTAAAAACCTATTCAATTATCATTTAAAAATAAACTGTAGTAAGATGAAACTTTAACTTCGCCTACAGCTCCTTGGCGGCTACTGCCGGCCCCAAGCCTGGATAAGGGAGGAGGAGGGTTGGGTATGGGATTGACGACCTCATTTCGTAGAAAACGAACTCGCTAAAAAAAGGCTAACCAGAAAAAATAATTCAAAATAAAGCTTTCATAAGTTGATTCATCAATTTATTAAACTATAATTTACATTTCGTTTCATCTCAGTGGTTTTCAATTATTTTACATGCTTCAGTCTATATAGTCGCAACTGTGATGTGTGTTTTAAATCAACACAATAAATTTCGATTTATAGTCATACTTATTAGGATCATTAAACATGAACAAATATGCAATATCTAGACATATCATCATTGTTATTGATACTAATCTTTGAACTATCAGGGAAAGAGATGACAAAAATTTTCAAACTGATAAGATAGATTATCCATTGATATAAAAGTATGTGAAAAAAATAACCAATTTTAAAATGTGATTATATCAAAACTAATGTCATTAACTGATAACTCCTGAAATGATACATTCAGTGATTAAATGTTTTCAAAAAGAAAAAAAATTCACAAAGTATTGTCTAAATACTTACTGAATGATGATTGAATAAACCAAATTATAAAATTTATAGATTTATATTCAGTTATATGTATGTATATTTAAAAACAGACACATTTAATTTGTTATACTAATTACTCTTACTATCACTACAGTAATTAGTAATTGTATAGTCAATTTTTTCAAGGTGCATTATTTGTATGTAAATAATATAATGTGTTTAAAATGATATATTCATTCTACAAGCCTACTTGTTTTATATGAATTTAAATTTTTTACTATCACAATATCAACCATAGACATTCAAGTTAAAAGTTATGCTTAAAAATAAATAAACAATTTTATTTGTGACAGTGATTTGAAAATGAATTTATTGATAATAAAATCCAATCACTACATAAATCATTTCATAGAAAAAATCAATACCTAGTCATAAACTTCATCAAGTGTTCATTTGAAATTTAAATCGACACTATTACTAATAACAATTTTTAATTCTCTTTATACTTTTAAGTAAAAAGTAGAATAAATCTTAAATAGTTTTATCACAATTAATCACAATCTCATTGTCAAATTAATTGTCTCCACTGGAAATAATTCCATTCATTTGAAAATCACTTACTGCCTAACTAATAAATACATAATGATAATTTATCAAGTTGTTGTTTTGTATAGTCTGATGCAGTTTGAAAAAAAAATACCTCAATCAATAAACTTGTTCTTCATTTAATTAGTGTTAATGTAGTAGAAAATAACCCTTAAAAATTAGACAGATCTATTTATTCCCTAGAGTAAATTTGTAAACGATGATTTTCAAGATTAGTTCATTTCAATTTTTGTGTGGTATAAAATCTGACAATAATGATAGTTTTGCTCCTGAACAGAAATAGCTCTATGATAATATTTGAACAAACGAACGAAGTAAAAAATCAGTATTAAGTAGCTGTTCGTCATAGCTCTACAATTTTATACAAAGATTATATAAATGACAACTAGAATAAATACCATTTAGAGGTATTGAGCAACTGATAGCCAGGTTTAATCAGATACATTAAATGAGAGGTGAATGATATGTAACAGATGCGGATAGGTGCATGGTATTAGTTGGAGATTTGGTTAATTATCGCGAGGGTTTTCGAATTAAGCTTCATATTTGTACCTTGAATTTTTACTTAAATAGTTTATTGGGCCCTAGTATACAAAACTAATGTATCACTATCAGAATTGGATGACAATCCAACACAACAAGAATGTAATAGTTTCTTTTTTTCACATACATCTAAACTTTAAACACTGAAAGCTTATTTGAAAAAAATTTTCAACAGTGATTAACTACCATTCATGTTTATCATTTTTTATGGTATAATATATTTGCTGCGGAAATTCCAGTGTTGTTGTAATTCACATCCAGTTTCTTCAAACGACAGACATGGATGAAAACATACTAACACTGGTGTAGTGTTTCCATTTGAAGTTTTAATACTACAGGAAAACTATACACTTTTCAGAAAAGCATAAGACTGCATGATACAAATATTATTCATATTTAGTAAGTTTTAAAACAAATACAGAACTCTAAATTATAATGTATTATCGACGCGTGATTGAGGAATAGATGACTGACTTAAATGATCCAACCATGTCTTTAAATTCTAGTGAGTTAACTAAAAGAAATTTCGATTGTTCATTGTCTCTGAGACTAATAATAAATAAGGATTAAAGTTCTTTCATTATTTTTTAACCAAATGTTCAAATGAGAAGTATTTTTAATTCTAAATCTATATCTTTATAAAATACCTAAGATCAATTACAGATGATAGCACTTTAAATAAGATTAAACTTCTTTGGAAAGCATCCCTACAGATATTCACTAACTTATCTTCATTACCAAGTACTTTATCATGCTGAACTTATTTATAGTCTACGAAAACAATTTAAGACAATAAAACGTCAAATGATAAGCTTCAGAAGAGTAGCTAAATCGCTGTCCGTTTGATAAAACCAACATTTGTATACTTCTGTGTTCTTAGACAACAATACTTCACGAACCATTCAATGTAAAGTAACAGATACTTATAAGCTCAAAATATGGATTCATTGACATTGGTTACTTGAATCTTCGCATTGATGTTCAGGACTTCAGTTCACCAGTCACATGGGTATATGTGGATCATGTGCAGATCGCCTCCATATTACCACTAGGTTACAAGGATGGATGCCAACCACCATCTATCTCTATTAATTATATTACTTACTTAGGCCTGTTATCCGCAATGGAGCATAGGCCACTGACTAGCATTTTCCAACTTACTCTGTTCTGGATCTCACTTTCCAGTTCAGTCTAATTTTTGTTTGTTCTTCTCATGTTTGCCTCCATTTCTCGGCGTAATAAGTTTTCTTATCTTCCTCTTTTCTTTTGACCTTGAGGATTCCAAGTAAGGGCCTGTCCTGAGACGCAGTTGAGTGCTTCCCACAATGTGTCCTATCCAATTCCATTGCTTCTTCTTGATTTCTTCTCCCGCTGGAATCTGGTTTGTTCGCTCCCACAGTAGGTCGTTGCTGATATTGTCTGGTCGACGGGTCAGAAGTATTTCTCATAGACGACTGTTAATCAACACTAGTATGTTATGGATGATGTCGTTCGTAGTCCGACTGCATCTGAGCTGTTCATTTTCTCATGCTTCCTCCCAGAGTTGACGTCTTCATAGTGCAGTTAACCAAAAGGAAAAAGAATGGAAGTATGGAACCTTGTCTGATATGTCTTCACTTGGAACGAGTCATTGGGCAGTCCTCCATATACGGTCTTGCAATTTCGTTCATCAAGAGAATTCCGTATTATATTGACTATCTTCTTAGATACTTCAAAATGTGGGGGAATTCTTCACTGTGCGATCCTGTCCACACCATCAAATGCTTTCTCGCAGTCAATGAAGTTAATGTATAGTGGTGAAATACTTTTACTTGATTGTTCCACAATGGTTCGTAGGGTAGCATTTTGGTTGGAAAAAGATAGATCCTACCGAGATCCAGCGAAAAGTGATGCGTATGTAGTTCTCAAACTTGCTGAGACCACCTTTCTTTGGTATCTTGATGAGGTGTCCTTCTTTCCAGACTGCTGGAACTTGCTCTTCACCCAAAATCTTTCAGAAGAGAATGTGGAGTATCTTTGCAGTTGCTGCTACGTCTGCTGGAATGTTGTCTGGTTCCACTTCTTTGCCACTCTTGATTTATCTGATGGCTATGCTGATTTCTTCAATTGATGGTTGGTCTGTGGGTGCTTCCTCGATGTTGGGTGAGTTCAGTGGTGCTGACCAATTCAACAGTTCTTCAAAGTGTTCTATCCACCTGTTTCGCCGTTTCTCAATGTTAGTGATTACTTTGCCTTCCTTGCTTTTCATTGATCGTTCTGTTTCACTATATTTTCCAGCAAGCCTCTTCTTCGTATCATATAACTGTCTCATGTTTCCCATCCTTTTCGTGGCTAGATCATCCGCATGCTTCCGTTTAACAGCTCTGATGCGCCTCTTCACCTGCTTGCTTGCTTCTGCGTATTCAACTTGTCTGTCGGCTTTCTCTGCTCTTGTTTGGCTGATACCAGTTGTTACCTTCGTGTTTCTCCTTTCTTGAATCTTATCTAGTGCATCAACAGTGACCCATTCCTTGTGATGGTGGCATTTGTGGCCCCAAACCTCATGACATGCTGAAGTGATTGCTTCTTTAATCCTGTCCCATTTGTTCTTTATGGTAGTTTTATGTTCATCGAATAAGATCATGCAAGCCTTGGAACTTGTTGGTAAGAGCTATCTTGAATTCGTTGGATTTGCCAGTATACTGAAGAAAGGTCCTATTAAACTTTTTAATGTTGTTTTCCCCGTTGTCCAATGCTTCTTGATTTTTAGTTTCATCTTGGCTACAACTCCGGGATGATTAGAAGCTATGTCAGTACTTCTCTTGGTTCCTACATCTTCCATCATCCTTCTGAACATTTTACTGATGCATGTGTGATCCATTTGGTTTTGTATAGTGTGATCCAGTGACGGCCATTTAACTTTGTGTTTGCGTTTGTGTGTGAATATTTTGTCACCGACGACAAGTTTGTTTGCAAATCTCTCACCGTTTTCGTTCCTTTCTCCCAGTCCATGTCGCCCCATGATGTCTTCATATCCAGTGTCGTCCATGCCAACCTTGGCATTCAGGTTTCCCATCAGAATGGTCAGGTTCTTAGTTAAACATTTCTTCACGATTGACTGAAGCCTCCCATAGAATTGATTCCTAACGTCCTGACTGTAATTGTTGGTTGGCACAAACAATTGGGGCACGTTCATTGTAATGCTCTCTTTGTTTTGAACGATGCCTTGATGATCCTTGGTTCACGAGATTCCCATCCTATAAATTACTTTTATGCTTCTTTAGACAGCATCATTGCAACTCCTTGTGTGCATGAGGCATTTTCTTCTTCATGGCCGGAGTATAACAGCTACTCTCCAGAAGCTGGTCTTTGTTGTCCAACTTGCGTCTAATGTGCCTGACTGATTCAAAGGTTGTATCTTTTCATTTCTGCAGCAACTTGAACGACCCTCCTAGTCTCCCTTCCATGTACCTAAATTGATGATTTCTCTGGTTGTAAGAAGGGGTATCGGCCTTGCGACCGAAGAAACTCGGCTTTCATCATAAGACGTCATAATTCTTCTAAATGAAGACCTTTTAACTCTCAGAGCAGAGTTAAAATAGTTTGAATTATTTTTTTCTGGTTGGCGTTAATTTAGCGAGTTAGTTTTCTATGGGATGTGGTCGCTAACCCTACGCCCAACCCTCCTCCTTTACCCGGGTTTGGAACCGGAAGTAGCCCCAGAGGGGCTTCAGGTGGATTCCTCTAATTATATTACGCATATCATAAAGTACTAAAATGAAAAGTTGAAAGAAATCAAGCATCTTTATCATGGGAAAGTCCACTAGAAATTAAAGCTACTCGCTTAAAACACCAGTAGAAAAGATGTAAATTGTCAATTTCCTCAGAAGACCAATAAGTAAGAAACAAGTGAAACTATCCATGAAAATATCTAAATATCTGTTTGTCACATTGCCTAGAATTACCATACGTTTCATTATCCTACAATTAGGTTACTCTCAAAATTGATTTCATTTTATCTATCACGGATTTTACAGAATAAAGAAAACTAACACAATTTTATTGATGCGAAGTGAAAACATACAAAATGAAATCATTCAATACAAATGAAACATGAGATTTATATTAACGTCATATGAAATCGTAAGATTGTAATTCACGTGAAACTCATAGAATAATACTCAGTCATTTGATTGCGCTACAAAACTAAAGAGAATGGTATAAAGATAGTTAGCGAAAATTAGTTTGTAAATAAACTTCATTGATGTTTTCATCTTTTAAAGTTTGCATGATTTGCACATCTTTTATTGTTGATTGCAAACACTGTAATGTTGTTATTTCCCTGGTGCGAATACGTTTCCTTGACTGGTTCGCTTTCAAACGTGTCATCCTCCATATTTAACACCTTGTTCTCAACAACACATCTAGCATTGTGATAGTTACAATTAGCTGCATTGATTTGTATCCTAAATTGACTAGTATGTATACATCTTGAACGCAAACCTAAAAGTATCTAACTTGAAATTGCATATTTGCAGAACTGAATGATTTTCATCATATAACACTCGTAACTCATTATCATTCATAGTTAATTGTAAATAAAATAGTAATATTAAAAAATCAAAATAGCATTACATAATGAACCTTTTGAAAATTTCAGTTGTCCAAAGAGGGCTCCGTAATAAACAATAAGATATGGAATGAAAGGATGAAGCTAAGGTGTGCGAAAGATCGCTGTCCACTTGATGAGTATTAATAAGGTGAAGAATAAATTTGAAAAGTCGCGGTAATAATAACACTGTTGTAGTACAATAATTTTGAACTTGTAACTGTGAAGCCGCATGAAAAAGTTACTGAGAACAATTTCTCTTTCTAACATTGTTCTTAAAAGATAAGTGTCATTAGTGATATTGGATCAAAGTTGTACATTACTGTGAATCGACCTAAGTGAAAATGGCAGTCATTGGATTTGCGGATGTATCCAATTTACCATAAGATTTAAAGACTATGATTGTGACTAGGATTGTGAACTACCGGTCTGAGATCATATAACCGTTGTTACAAATGGGTTATATCTGCCCTTCAAACATTCTCTAACAAAACTTTCTCCTACTTGACGTAGCCATTATCATTCTGAAAATTCAAACAAATCAAAAATATAGTTTAACTCGCCAGAATGCCAATAAATGATCAACGAACAATGTGCATTTCTACAGTCATGATATGATATGATTGAATCCCCTGTTGGATGGCAGCACACATATTGCCGAACTCCACGACTAATGTTGCAACAATAATTTTTTCATGAATACAAATCATTGTAGCGTATATTTTATTTAATTAAATCCTAACTAACAAACTTATGTTGTTTTAAAGTACTGAATATCATGATCCTTCAAAATCACTTATAAAATCAAGGAGATTTGATTCTAAAAGAATGCGAATGAAAAACTTATATACAGAAAAAGCTATACAATCCGCCAACTCAAGCTTAACCTGTGTGAATAAAAACAATATTCAATCAGTCGTTCTGGCATGACCTTAACTTTTCTTTTGATCTTCCATGATTTGTCGATTGGCTTCTACTCATTTCACACAGCTATTCATTAGCTCTTATTACAAAATTTGATTATTATTCTGTCCTTCATATCTATCAAGTGGACAATTATCTTCACTTGAAAATGAAGCTTATTATTCATTTTTATGATGAATCCAATTTCAACTCACTACATGAAATATACAATGAACAAATAAAGTTAACCTGGCAGACTTTATATCGATTTTGTTTTATAACTATTTGTCTAAATAGTTAGTTGGTTGGTGCGATGTATGTAGATAAACTATTTGCTTTATCGTCTGGTGTATAAATTTTGTATAAAATTAAACATTAAAGTTTGGCAAATAAGCTCTCCTTTGAGTTATATCATTTTCAAGATGTAAAATCACAGTTAAATGCCACATCAACAAATAAAAACTTTAATAGTTGGAATAAATAGCAGTCGCACTTTCTAGTGGTTTGGATTCATTCTGTGAATGATTTCAGAGTCCTACTCCAGATTAACGGATTATCTATAAACAATTAGCTGATGTTAAGAGAAAATAAACGAACTCATATTTCCTCTGTTACCGAATCAGAATGGTGTTAGTTTGAGAGTAGGTTTTAAAATCAAAAATAGAATACGTCTAATGCATTTTATAATACAGAAGAAGCAGAGTAAAACACAAGTAATATCATGAATGAAGAACTCAAGCACCAGATTCCAAAAGTTCATTATGTGATAGCAAATAAATTTAACAAACAAATTTTGAGTGATCGCATGTTCGGAAACTGGGGTTATGTACACAGAGCCCGAAAGTTTGTGAATATATTCGACTTCGTCAAATAACGTAGACAATAACATAAATAATTTCAAGGTATAACTGCCTAGTAGGATATCTTTTATTTCAATTAAAATAAACAAACTGCTAAATTCTTACATGATTTGCAGAAGAGAACAATAAAATCAGTCTTCTTTCGTGTATCTATATCTAACAAAATAAAAACTGTAAGAAGCTTCGGGAGAAAAAGTTAAACAGCTACATTTAACTTGTCTGATGCACAGTCGATCGACTAGTTAACGATCAGTTTGATTTAGTCACCGTACAATCAGGGTCTGACCAGTTATCGATTTGAAATAAATCTATTTTTAAAAAGCCTGTTTATTCGGTCCACATTATTTAACTGCTTTTAGCGGTCAGATTTAGCTATATCTGTCCACTTTTTTCTCATTTGTCCTAATGATTTAACTGTGAATGGTGCTTTTGGTTACGTCTAGTTAATTATCACTGCAATACGGTAATATGATAGTGAAACTGGTCTGAGTGACCAAGTTTATACTACTGCTGAACCGGATACTCGAACGGTACACTGCATAAACACTGGATTGCGTTATATCAGATACTCAACTCACGACCAGATAGACAACCAGAGTAGGAGATAGACAATACCTTGTTCCACACAATTACACGGAGTAACTCTTAGTGATTCCGTAGTAGAAATCAATTAGAGGAAAGGGAATCGCATATTCAGTAGTCAGTAGGCTAAGTGCTCGTTTATCAAACTGCAATCACCAATTATATTTTATTTTCAATACCACAGCACAAACTAACACTGTGACTTCAATTCATTATGTATTAATGTGAAAGAGATCAAAAAAAATAATATATTAAAAACTAATGAAAGAATTTCCAGAATATTTTTTGAACAAATAATTTTCTAATCATTTAAAACTCCACATTCAATACAACTAAGTGATTTCCATGGAATTCAACTCATCAAATCTCACATCGAAATGGTTTACAACTAATGATATGGTTACTAGGGTGGGTGTGGCCATGATAAAAAATTGAGCACATATTTTAATGAGTTAAACCAATCCTTATCTCTTTGAAAACTTTCGGTTATACATGCAAAAATTTATTTTTAAGGGTACAAAAAAACAAACGATTTATAATGTCACCTAATTAGTGCTGCAGGGTCATGTTCATTTTCACTGGAGTGTATGAGTTATAAATCTTCCCTTACAGAACAGACATATGAATAACTCTTTTATATACAAAGTATATGACAAAATAAATGAACACACAAAATAGCTTATAAGTGTCTAGTAATACACAAATGTTGAATACTTGGTAAGTTTAGGATTTTAAGGCATCGGTCAGTTTCTCGTTTATAATTAAAGAAAGACGTTCACAGTTCAAAGAGAATATATTCACACAAACTTGAATATATTCAAGAAATCAACAAAAAAAGCAACTGTGTAAAAATACAGTTCTATAAGGAATAATCTGTTTTCACTGTCCTTATTTCGTGATTCGAAATATCAAAAAATTACAAGCTTTGAAAAATAAGACAATAAGAAATTGTTATCAAATAAAGTTCTGTCTGTATGTTAAAGTCAGTAAGACAACCTGATCAAAAATAAGCTTCAACTTAAAACAGTTTCCTCTCTTAAAAAACAAAGTATGGGGAGTGAGCAAATGTTATGAATAAAAATAATGATTAAGAATTTTCTGTGTTATTACTATTACCATCAATAGTGGTAATATATTTCGTTTTATTTTCAACTTCATAAGTATTTCTAAATGTAAGAAGCATTCGGTCAGTTAATGTTGAAGGAGATGTAGTGTTTTTACGTAATATGCAGTGAATTGTTTGCTTACTTTTTATATCCATGAACTTTTTATCATATGTATTATGTGTACTAGTATTACTGTCAAGGTCAAAGATGGTATTAATGTTATTGTTATTATTGCTATTATTATTATTATTATTATTGTTTTTTATACACTGGAATGGGAATTCAAAGATATTAGGCACAGTAGTTTTAACATCATACTCCATAAAAGAAAATAAAGGGAACCACACCATTGCACGTTCTCTACCCGGTCGGTGAAGAATATTACTACTAGCTAAACAGTGATAATATAAAAATAGCCTAGACGAAACATAAATGGCAATAAATACATCAATGGAATAATGTTCATGACATGCAAGTATGAAAAATACACCAAAAATGTTTAAAACCCAGCAGAATGTGTGCAAAATATGTAAATTTTGAGGTGAATATTCAGTAATAAAAAAGTTGAGAAGTGTAAGACAAGTGGTATGACCACTAAACATATAATCACCACAAGTTTGTATACCACTGATGGACATACCCATACCTAACCAAATGTCAAGCACACGTTTAAGACGTTCAGTTTGATTTTTCACAATGTAAGGACTACAATGATCAGCTAAATGTTTACCTGGAACACTGAGTGAAGTGATGATCATGGTAACTGATCTCAACAAGAGCACTGTACCTGTAAGTACAAAAAAACGACGCACAAGAATACATCTGTATTTGTGAAAAATCAGTACAATTATCCAAATTGTAGACAAAACAACACCAACCCATTCTGCTGCCGCGAATCCCCAACTAATATGTGGAAGATTATCTAGAAACAAGTCTGGAAGTGGGGGATATTTTGACATGTCAGGTAAACGTTCGTGAGCCAAAACCATCACAAACGAAGTAATACATGTAGAAATCAAAAAGTAGAAGGCACTAATGAGAAGTTTCCACGAATTTGATGTTTCTTCAACTACTTTATAATTGGTATCATTTAAAAAAGAACTATCAACAATATATTCTGAGCTGTTAATATCCATCAGTTTAGAAGAATTTGATTTATCAGATACTTTATTATTCAAAAAATCCATTGCACAGTTATACTCTAAAACACATGGTAGAGTTTTTTCTCCTGAGCTCTGTTGTTTGATTTTATATCGCCATATAGATGACAAAAATAATATACGCTTGCGTAGCCCAATCTGTGTAATCCCCATTTCGTCTAAATCTTTTTTGCAAAGAAGGCAAAATGAAAGACCATCGATAATATTCTGTGTGAAAATGTCAGATATGAATTCAGGAATTCCATGATTCGATAAGTATCTCGAAATATCTGAAGAACTAGCGTGAATTGATATCATCTCCTCTTGTAGACAAAAAGACATCTGAAACAAAAAAAATATGAATAAACACTCACAAAGATTTTTATGATGGTATTTTTGAGGATATATCAAGCTGCACCGAAAAGTATTAGATAGGAGACAAAACTATCAATCTCCACGTATCTAAAGCACTAACAGAAAGCTAGTACATAATATTTACTCATCAGCTAAAGCTTTTTTCAGTTAGAGAGTGATTGTCACTTAGAAATAATATAATGCGGTAATAAAGACTGACTTAATGTACCTGACTTAGAACTACTCTTCTGACCTGACCGTAGCTGCTACCCTGACGTGATGGTCTACCGTAATGAACCAACCGACCTATACTGGCTGGGGCATATGTTTCTGTAGGTTCTATCATGCCAGTCAGGTCGGTTGGAGAACGGTGAGACTAAAAGCAGTTACTCAAGGTCTGAGGACAAAGTGGTACTAGTGATTGGAAAGGAGTGTGACAGCAGTAAGGTGTTTCCCTCGCACAACCAGCATCAGCAGCGATGCTGCCTTCTCACGATGAAAGGAAGTGTTTTGAAAAGGTAGACCATAAAAGTAGCACATTTCACCTCAACCCACGGATTTCCGTTTCCGGCGGTAGAGCCGTTTGAGGATCTGAGCTTACACTTCAAACACCTCCCATTAAAAGGCCGTTTGTGACCAGTCTTAAGCAGTTATCTCCTGGGCTCTGCAGTCACGCTCTCAGGTCGGTAAGACAGACGCTAATCTAACTTCCGTTTAAGGTTACTGGATAAACACCCACGTTGTGGGCGACCGGGAAATGACATCCCCTCTCATTTCCGAAGCAGCACACGAGACTAAATCAGTTACGATCAAATCCTTCCCTTACCTTTTATAACCCTCTTACCTCACTGACTCACGTTTTTTTCATTCCTTTATTACCTCAAGCCGCTGATGCGAATGTTGTGACTACACCAAACACAATTTCAGGTCTCCTGAAACACCGTTCTGAACCCAAGTTGAAGCTTCTAATCTCCAATAATGTCTTCGAACCCTAGTCTTCTTTATTAACATTAGTACCTCTACTATCTTTATCACTATGGGATTTGATTTGACATCTGCGTCTTTGTGCTAATGTGGTATGGCAACATGAACTTATGTACATACGTACGAAGTTCTACGTTGCAACTGACTGACTGACTTTTAATCTCCGGCTCCATTAACTAGGATCTTAGAATCTCGCTCCATCGATGTATAATGCATCTCCGAAACGCGCATGCGGGACCTCATCATTTCAAAATAAAGACCCAGCCCGATTTACTCTTCGTGTGTCTGGAAGTCCTGCTGCTGCTTCCTAGAGTCTCGCTGGTGTACGTATAGCATTGAGTAGCAGGGCAGAACTATCTCTTCTAGACTGGATCCCAGTAGATAGTCGCTTGTGCACTGTCCGACTAAACGGGACAGTAAGGACTCGGAAAGGTGAAGACACTCGCCGTTGCCTATTCGTCGTATCTGTCTACGCTCCCACTGACTGCAGTTCAGACTATGTAAAAGGTGAGTTTTACAGAAAGCTTCCGGACCTCCGCCAAAATGTTAGGCACTCTGATATAGTTATGATGGCTGGTGAACCAAGTGAAAAGGAAAGCCACGTGGGTGGATTTTACGGTGTCGCGGCTGATCGAACAGATAATGACGACCGTCTGCTGCAACTACGCTCAGATAATCGCTTATTTCTGGCAAATACCAACTTTAAGTATAAGGAAAAACACCTATTGACCTGGCGACCACCAAAGCCGTCTCAACGCTGGACCCAATCAGACTACATCGCTATGATTGCGAACAATGGTGGGTAGCGAAAGCAATAGAGAATGGAAAGGAAGCAACAACAGGTAACAGTAAGAAACTATTCGAACTTATAAAAAACAGTGTTAGAAATCCGACTGTCAGTCAAACTATCTCGGAAAGTGTTAGACCTATTATTCATTCTTAATCAAAGAGATTTTATCAACGGGAAGAACACTTCAGGGATCAATCCAACTGGCCTTCAGCCACACTTCGGTTGCCCAAATCTCCATTCAACCTGAGTGGCTATTCGACGTAAGTCCTCCGACTCTTTATGAAGTTGAGAAAGCTATAGGAAGCCTGAAGCAAGGGAGAGCAGCGGGTCCTGGTCGATTGATCCCTGAGATTTTTAGGATGGTGGCCCAGCTTTAGCAGTTAGAATGACACAGATCTTAGCTAGAATTCGGTAACTGGCCTCAATCACTGATTGTCCTAGTCTATAAAAAAGGACAAAAGTACTCTTGTGACAATTACAGAGGATCAGATTAACTAAATAAACTCAAGAAAATCAGCGTATGTTCAGGCCTGGACGTGGATTTATGGATATTGACAATTCGTCAAATTCAGGAACACAGACAGATATCCGTCTGCTAACCGAAGGACCAGTCTGCTGCGCAGCAGGTCGCTCGGTCCTAATATACGAGTGTAAAACATAACCACTAAGAGTATAGGATATTTTTAGGTTATTAGTATTCGATCACAGGTGTCTTGGAAGCATTGCTCGTATATCCTGGGACCACTGAGTAAGCAATGCTGTCGTTAGGAAACGAGTACTAGGTAAGGATGGCAGATCAGTAGATGAAGTATAGAAACTTCGTCAAATGAGGTGGTCGGGATATTTGTTACGAATGCCCAACCGCTGACTGCCTCGACGATCGATGTTTGTGGTGTAACGATAGGGCTGGAGGGAGGCTAGGAGTGGCCATACTAAAAAATGGCACAAATAAATGAAGTCACAAACAAGTAGACTGAGCCTTGTTGGGAGGTGTAGCCTATCTGGCTGGGGTCAGCAAGACAATAGTAACCGATGATTAAAAGCCTTAAATGACATGGCTCAATATTGTTTGCAATGGCGCACGTTCATCCATTGTTCGTCTGAGATCTTCTCCTTCTGACTTCCTCATGACCGTTTTTCTCTACTTTTTTAAATCGATTACTATGGAATATACTTCTTGAATGATATCTTCGGTCCCTAATCTTTTTTATTACCGCTAATTCTTCTACTATCTCTACTACTATGGGATTTGAATTGACAATTAGATCTCTGTGTGCTAATGTGGTATGGCTGCTTGAAATAATGTACGTACGTACAAAGTTTTACGTTGTAGCTGACTGAATGACTACTCTTCTGATATGAATTGTTGATGATCAATGGCTGTCGTAACAAATAATCGACCATTATGATTACTATAGTGACAGAAATTTAACTTAGTCTTTAAAACATTTATGAATACAGATGAAATATTTAGACGATTATCCAGCAAAATGAAAGCAAACCTTCCATTTATAAAGTCGAAATCAATTGAAATAAATGCAATTGAATGTTTCGACTAGCCTAATCGATGGTTTTCGTGCGTAAGGAGAATTATCAAGTAAACTAATATATCTCAAATCTGTGTTGAGTTGTTACTTTTAATGAACATAGTAGTTACTTCCCTTTCTGATACAAAAAGGGAAAAATATTCGTTGGTAAATAGGTCAGACAGTTGGTCATAATTCGTAAAAAGCTTGACACAAATGTGTATCATCCAAAGTTGATATGTAGCATCAGCACGATGAGATGGCAATAAAAAGATGAATATTAGAGCAGTTGAAATATTCATAGTTCCAGTCATCATTATGTAGGTTGTGAGAGATGTAAAGCGGTCAGGAACTATGAATTAACTTTGCGATATCTCATTACGGTTTTACTGATAAACATTCTTCATACGTCTTTCTCACTAAATAGAAGATAAATTCAGACTTATCTTGACTTTCGCGGTTTCAAACTTTAAAGTGATATCATGTACATCCCAGCCAGAAGGAAGTATTTATTGTAGCTTAATGATTCAAGTGATTCTGGCTTGAGGTCCTGAATTTCGTCCATTTCAAGGAAACCTTGGCCGATGAAAGAATGTAACTTTACTTGCGAAATACCTAATGCATTTTATGTATTGAAATTGATATTACGATAGCCATTTACTGACATTATACAGTTTTCATTTTCCTATAACTTACTACTACTCATAATAGAGCAAACCTAAGGGTTCAAGATAAACTAATCAGTGTAACTATGAAACAAAATTTAGCATTGCACGATATTGGTACTAATATAATTTCCCTCCTTAATGCCTAGTATTTCGATAAGTCCCGATAAATAATGAAAAAATCTCCGAATATATCAAGCAAAAATTAGATTATCATCTACCTAACACTTGAACATACATTTTATCGATATTATTTTTATGTCAAAGAATAAATAATATCTATAGTGACATATAGTTCCTGGCCTAAAATTTACCAAATAATGGAATTTTCCCAAAACTTCAATCAAACTTTTCACGCCTATACGTTCTGTAGGGAACTATATTTCGACAGATACTCCTGTTCACCGCATAAATACTTGCGAAATAGTAGTTACGAGGCTAAAACTTCATGTTCGATTGTTACTAATTCATTGCAGAGTGCAATACGTATGTCTCATATTATATACGTTTTTAATCGAATCACTCTGTGAAACAGCGACACAAGCCGAATACTGTAAATGAGACAGTTGAGTTGTGCAGTACATAGCATTTTAAAAAATTGAGTTGCGTGAGAAATTGCAGAGAAAGCTCTTCCTGTTATTCTGTTCATAAAGTAAAGTTTTTTCAACACTAGTTTGGGTGAAAATACTTTAATTAGTAACTGTACGCAAAATATCATGAAAATATGGCCCAGTTAATTACCTTCAGAACCTCCAGTGACTGGAAAAGAAATATCTATCACTGCTGGAGAATATTCCGAAACATCGTAAGCGAACGAATCTTTAAAACCACCGGGTCTAATTAGAAACGCGGTAACACCTGGATCCAGAACATTTGGATCCAATATCCAATATCTTTTTCACGAACTAGTGTAAACCAGTTGATTTCTTTGCGCCCGATTCTTGTTCTTTCGGTACAGTTCCAAGTGTTCGGTAATGTTCAATGGATGGAGGTCTAGTCTACTCGACCGTCTAATTCTAGTAGGTTGGCAGTTGGTTGTGAGTTTGTATGTCTCTGGATTTGAATGAAAACGTTTGTTTCAGGGCAGTAGGATTTCTGGATACCAGCAGCCATCACGTTACCAGACGGGAGATCAGTTAGTTGCAATATGGAGAGCAGTAAGGATAATAAAGATAAAGTTCTAACGATAATATGAATAAAATTTCAGAACTCAGTGTAAGCAGGGGGGAGAGGACAGAGATGAGAGGCGAGATAGATTAAGCAAGTGATCTGAGGAGATGACAATGATAACAACTAGCAGGTCTCAATATATGCATCATGAACAGCTTGTCCATGAGGGAGATGATAGTCCGTATGTGAGTACGTGATTATCAAGTCTCTTCTCTCGGCTGGGAGAGCATTCCAAGTTGCGACGACTCGCAATAAGAGGAAGTGTGCACGAATCTGAGTGTTCGCTCTCTGATGTGCAATCTTTTGAAGATTGCTTCGAGGGGAGTAAGATGCTCGCGTCGGGATGGTTTGGCGTGCCTGATATGTTGTACGCCATAATCAGATCACCTCTGATTCTCCTGTAGCTCAGTGGAAATAATCCCAAGAGCTGTAGTCTGTCATTGTAGGGTTTATTTTTCGACCCTATCACCCATTTGGTCGCTCGTCTCTGCACTCGATCCAACAGTTAACAGAGATAATCAGCGAGATAGATCAAGTTAATTATCTGAAGAGATGTCAATTATAACCACTAGTATGTCTCAGGACATGCATCAGGCACATCTGGTCCACGAGGGAGATGGTAATCCGTAATCCGCACCCGACTCCCTTTCAGTGTGTAAGTCGTTCGTGTCACGTGGGGCAAAATAAACATAACGTCTTAATTTGATTGATGTAGTTTTAGACCGTTTTTCACTGCGCATTCCCCAATGTATGTAAGGTCTGCATTGTTCTAGTCCTTCCACGTACTCTACATTTTGTACAGGTGACTTTCAGATTTGGAAATGATTATATGTATGTGTTTACATGAATGCTTTTCTATATATTTTGCAGTCAGACTGAGAACTTAAAAAATATTTTAACCAATCACAAAAGCCGACAGGTTTGTTTAGATTTACTTTCATTCATATCGAGATGTAATCTATAAAAACATGAAATAAGAAAATATAACTTATTATGACGAAGCTGTTATTTGCGAACTGTTTAGTACATGGTTCTCCCTCAATCTGAACACATCTCCTACCCCCGATACTAACACTAACTGTAGCAGTATGCATAATCTTTGTACCATCAAATTTGATCTTAACAATATTCAAGCGGCAATTAAAACCCTTAAACCCAATGGCAGCTGTGAGGCGGATGAGATACCTTCCATACTTTTTAAAATGGCGAGACCGAACTTTTCAGCGCTTTTGCTTAAAATTTTTACCTTATCCCTTGAGTCTGGTACATAGCCCGTATCGTGGAAGTTGACTCATATTGTCCCAGTACATAAATCTGGACCGAAAGACTTAATCCAAAACTAAAGACCGGTTAATATCACCCCAGTTATATCACGTGTGATGGAGAAAGTGGTAAAAGATCAACTATCTGATGACTTACTCAGGGAAGGTCACATTGACCCCTCACAACATGGCTTCATTAAAACTAGGTCATGTACCACATGTCTTTTAGATTTCTTTAATGAGGTTACCAGCATACGCGATCAAAAGCAACTAGTAATCGCGTTGCATTTCGATATGAAAAGGCTTTCGATAAGGTACCTCACAATCTCTTAATCAACAGACTTCAGTCCGTCCGGATTACTGGCCACTTGTTGCAACGGATTAGGTCGTTCCTCACAGATAGATATCAGATTACCAAAATCAACTCTCATACATCTACACATCGACCAACTGCCAGTGGTGTTGTTCAGGGCAGTGTTTTGGGTCCACTGCTTTTCATAATCTACATCAAAAGCATATGCAGTCGTTCCAACACTGGTAAAACCTACCTCTATGCGGATGACCTAAAAGTGATTTATCAAACTAGCAAACCTGACTTAGGAAACTTGTTGCACACAATCCAGCATGAACTCATACTGTAGATGTCTAGTGTAAGCAACGGAACCTTTAACTTAATAATGAGAAGTGTGGTTGGATGTGTTTCGGAGACACGTCTCCCAAATTAGATCTCACTCTCAACAGGAATGTATTGCCCAAACTCACATCCGTAACTGATCTTGGAGTGCATTATTCGCACAGCCTTATTTTCTCCGAACATATCTCTAATGAAGTTTCCCGAATGAAAAGATTGCTTGGTTTTATCTTTCGTAACTTCCTTCATAGAGAATCCAGAACAATTCTCTACAAAACATGCGTAAGACCTATTGCTGAATACTGCTCTTTCTTATTTTCTAACTTACGCCTGTCTGATATGTTGAAGATTGAAGGAATACAAAGGAACTTTACTCGGAAAGTCCTAAATCGTAGCTCGCTCACTGACTATCCCGATGTAATGAACTCGGGCTCGATCCATTATGGAAAAGAAGGCTTAAATCCAATCTGATCCTTTACTTTAAACTCCTACAAAAGCTCACATATTTCTCCTGTAGTTTAGTCCTTATCCATGGCCCATGTACACATAACCTTCGAGATAAAGTTTCTACGGTCAAACTCGAGAAGTATAAATCCAAAACTCGAGAAAACGTCTTTCTCTCTAAGTACACACTTATATGGAATAGGCTTCCCTCAAAAATACGCATGGCAAGTGGGTTACATGAGTTTGTTCAACTTCTTAATGATGCTCTCAGTTGCACTGACTCTTCTGCGCTCGTGAACTCACTCGCACCCTGCTTTCATATTAATAGCCCTGCATACACTTTAAACACAATAAACTCAGTGCTGCGTCTTATTTAGTTATTTTTACCCTCCCAAATAGCATTAAATTTTTCTAGTTGAATATAAATCTCTTTAGTTTTTATTTGAAATAGACAGGTTACTCTACTAACTGGGTCGATCGACACTGTTCAACTGTAAACTGGTTGATTAGAACGCACTCTACTCTCCTGGGCGCAACCTTGTCAACACTTTCAACTGTGTGAGTTTCACATTGCCTATTATCAATTATACTGTTCTCACGTACACGCTATTGACTTACCGTGATCCCTTAGTGTTATCTATTGCTCCACTTTTAACTGTGATAATCTTTATGTCTCCTGCTTAGCTAGTTAAATACATCTTCTCCACTACATTCTAAATGCTTATACCTTGTTTGAAAATCCTTACTATTCCTCCATAACTGTTAACTGTATAGCATTGATGCCTAACCTATAGTTCACAATTTGTAACAGCCAGACAAGTTTGTGGAAGGAACTTGAAGAAATAGTGTTTCTCAATAGGATGTGAGACATAGTGCACCAAGTAGAACTCAATAGTTTCTTTCAATTAGTTAACATGAGCCTAACAACACAAAAGGAAGGAGGGTGGAGTTAGTGACCAGCAAACATCGATGGTGTCGGCGATAACTTCAAACAACCCATGTTTGTGGGGCAGAACATTTTGTTTGCTTTCGGTTCTTTAGATTGATGAGACGACTAATCAGTAACACTGAGGTTGCTCTTATAGGCTTGCTACTTCTGAGGTTCATGTTTCCAAAACTATGCTGAGATCGCTATTCTGTCGAGACACCCGCAACATTCTTACTCAGGCGATTACAGTATGACTTAGAGGTCGGCATTCAATAATAATAATAATAATAATCATAATAAAAGCAGTTAGACAGTGAGAACTTTTAATCATCAATGTTTTCTTTTTACAAACTCTACTCTTTCGATTTCAACGTACATAAATCCAGCTTCTTGATTCGACTTCTCTTCTATCCACTTGACACTCCACAACTCTTCCTTCTTGTTTGCCATACTCCTTCACCTGTGGGTTATATTCTTATATCCCCATAATTTACTTTAATTTTAGTGGTCAGTATGAATTTTATCTTGACTTACTACTGTAATAGACTACTTCAACATGACAGGTTAAGTAGTGCTTTGGTTATATATATACACTTTCCACACGGCTGCCTTTTTCTCTCTCTTCTCCTTTTCAGAACCCCATTCACGGTGGGAAATCCTTGGCGACTCTGGAGAACATGCACCCAATGTACATGACTGTCTGGATCACAGCTCGTATCAAGCGCGTTCCACATGACCTTTCCCAACAAATTCACTGTTGATCTCGGCAAATCTCCAAAATAACCTATTGTGCACCTTCCTCATTTGTACTCTAATATTGAAAATGTGGCTGTATAATACTGTTTCTGTCAGTGACATGGTGTAAATATGCAATCAGAAAATGACTCTTATACTTTATTTAACTGCTATAACTTTACAGTAATTGTGAAAGCATTTGTGACAATTTGATCTAGCCTGTAAACTGGCGTGACTCTTGTAACGTAGTTATTTGAGAATAAATATATTATTATTATTATTAACTGTGGGCACAGTAAATGCACCATGAATACCGAATAAATTGCCCTAGTAGACCTATGCTTATTCCCCAAACCTGAACTTGAAATAGGTAATAAAAAAATGATAAATTAGCGTATCAAACATGCTGAGGGATTGAAGCTTGGAAGTGGTATGAAATGTCTGCCAATATTCCAGATGTTGACAGTTTCGTTATTGAAGCCACCAGACTCAGGCTTGCAGTCTCATCATCTGTCTTCTAAGCAAATTCCAGTTCACTGACTCTTCATATGTGAAACATATCTCCGGTTGTGTTAGTATCGCACTGGATTTGGTTAGAGGCTTCTATTGCTCACGGTAACATTAAACAGTGTGGCCAAATTTGCAAGCATTTTTACGCGTGAATTCACCCTTAAGAAATATTATTATGGTAAGTGCCTGCAGTTATTCTTGCACGTTTATATTCTTCCTTCTGTAGGCTAGGATATGTGCTACAGCTTTTGAAAATGAGTAATCACTAGAGGTCCATCACACCACAGACCACTTTGTCATTGTGATCAGCCATCGTATTATGCGTTTTATTCTACCACTCTAAGTCTATGAGACTAGTGGACTGGTCAAATGGTTAATACGCTAGACTATCAAGTCAATAAAATAATATGTGCTAAAATGCACAGTTTAAGTCCCAACTTGAAACGGTCACTTACGTTGTGAATTGCAGGTACGCTACCTGGGCTCTCTTAGTAATCATGAATCACTCACTCATTGAGCAGAGAAATGGCATACCTTCCCCAAATTTTTCATCACTAATAATCTCTTGTTTCTCCGACTCCGTCATCAAGGCTTTTTACTCTGTAAAATTTCTTGGTACACTTATATGAAGAAAGTGCTACTTACTTTTGATGTCTTCTAAACTTTCATGCTTCGTCAACTTCTACTCATTTCAGAAATCACAAATTTTTGGTAGGAAATTCGAAATCTTGAGGTTCAGATCTGTATAATGAGAACAAAAAGCCCAAAGCCCATATCAGTATTTTTGTGGTAGGCTTCGAAAGCATCTAATCTTCTCTTGAACAAGTCTACGGAAAATGCTGACACCATGTCTTTGAGCATAAGGTTCAAAGAGCTGACGACTCGGTGTTAAAATCTAAATTGAAAGGTTATTTCGCCCGCCCTTGGCTTCTATGCTCATCTTCTATATCCTCTGAGCCTTTTTGATCTAGTAGGGAGAAAAAGAGAGGTATATCATGTCCTAAATTTTTTCTTAATATCCCGTGAATCAACACCAAACAAACTCTCTATCTACAGAAAGACAGAGTACGAGTCCAAATTTTCCTAGCTACACTATTAATTAAAACCTTGGAATTTCAGAAGTGCTCAGGTATTATTTTGAGTGATTATGGTCTTTCGTGTGTCTTGGAGGGTCCCGAGTGAAAACTGCCTCTAAATATTTCTCCACAACTCCTTTTTCTGGGTTTTCCTACATCAGTTGGTTCCGTCCATCCCATCACTAGGCAACGAATCTAACCGTATGTTAGTCTTATCGAATTTATGCAAAAGAACAGTCTCTTCGGCTTCTAGATTACATAACAACGATTTTATTCAAGGTTACAGGATTGATTGCCTTTATGTCTACCTCCTGCATATTACGAGAATCAATACACGTGCTTGATAAATCGGATCAATCTAAAGCGTTTGATAACTCCTTCCTAAGGTGGAAATAATCACTGTGCGTCAATAATGATGCTCAAGGTTAATGAAAAGATTTTCAGCCTCTTTCTGATAGAACTTCGAATGCACTGGAATGAAGCCAGTGAGATTACGGTCACTAACGACTTGCAATCAAACGATGTTTGTGATAACATAACTTCTGAGTTTCCTCTGTTTATAAAGAGTGTATTAAATGCGCCTATTATAAGGCTTTTACACCCGTTTTACTAGGCTTTCAGTTCATCCAAGAGGAGGAAACCCACTACACATACTGGACTGTGGTAAACTACAAATAAAACAATGTCTAGCCGTTAGTATTTCGGCTGGCAGCGCCTCATATCACATGTCCATGAGTATAGTGGCTCTGTCTCAAAAGCTCCAATATTCAAAGTGCCTAACATGCACAAGATGATAAACCTTACCTTTGAACTTCAATGTCGTCCAGTTTTGAAGTCAACCATAGCGCTGAGACGATATGAATGCCACCATTTCCTGTGTCTATTAGGTTTTGACCCGCACAATTTTGTTTAATAGGTCGTACTCATTTGAATAAAAACCGTTTAATGCCACGAAACGCCTTCCCGTACCACACAGATCTGTCTGTCCTAATCTTCTTTAATGTTCCGGTAGGTTTTGCATTGCCATAAGGTTTTTTTTATCTAAATCCTGTTCATAACACTTTTAAATTTTTTATTTAAGAGTTATCCGTTTCCTTATAACCTTACAGAGATCTGCATTCTCGCCCTACTTTACGGGTTTCTAGCGTACTCGCTTCATTATAATTCGAGGCTGAATTCATAATAATGCTTCTTGATACCTTCTCTGACGGCTTGTTTGAGGGCAGCTCTCCAGCTGTGTGTAGAGGCTGAGTTGTCTCAGGAATCAGTAAGAACTTTGTAAAACGGCATGCCTAAAACAGCCAACTTGATAGTGGCTTAAAACATCACATGCATGCCGTCAGCATGGGTCCGATGAAACCGTTGTGATACCACTTGTTTCAGTTGTTGTATTGAATTTCATACAGGAACGAAGCATATAGACCTATCAAAACTGTCTAGTTTGCGGCACTAAAGATTTTAAGTGCGGATACACAAAGGATAAGAATTTATCTGAGCATCAAAAAATACAACAAACAAATGTGATCATGAACTTATGTTCATTCAATCGGTGGATG
Organism: Schistosoma turkestanicum; assembly: GCA_944470395.2. Classification (NCBI taxonomy): domain Eukaryota; kingdom Metazoa; phylum Platyhelminthes; class Trematoda; order Strigeidida; family Schistosomatidae; genus Schistosoma; species Schistosoma turkestanicum. Next base: position 27,899,407 of record OX103971.1, read on the forward strand.
ACCGTTGAACCTTTTGGACAAAACTGCATTGCTTTTCTTCGTGAATTCTTAAACAGCAACAGTTAATGTAAATATTGAAAAATCTCACTTTGTTGGATTGTGAATATTTAAATAATGCAGACCAGTTGGTAGTTTTTGAATCTAGGACTCTACCACTCAATCTGTTCTCGTGAGTGTTGTTAATTTCTGTCGTGATTCTATTGTTCGTAAAAGCTTTTTACAATGTTCGCAAGTCGATTTAAAATATTAACTTATATGCTTTAACTAGCCTATGCCCATATATTATAAATATTCCTAGAGTATGCTAGAAGTGAAATTCACAGTCAAAATATAATAGTCAAAAATCTAAAAATCATTCGTTTTTAGCCACGAACATTTCTCGTTTGCATGTTATCGGCCAGAAGCTTACTTTTTCAGACTTGTAGGACTTGTTAACTTTATAGTGCCTCAGAATAAAGTAGAAATGTAATCCTTTTGTTTGGTGAATCATTTTCTCCCACGGTAGATCTACTTAAAATTATATGTTTCTACTTAAAACGGTCATTTAAATCGGTCGCGATGTCCTGATATCCACTGCTTATGATTAATTTGGCATTGCAACGCAAGCTGCGTTGCGTTACCTACGAACATCCTTCTTGGGTATAGAGCACCCTGGTACATCTTCGGAATTCGTTGTTTCAGCTGAGTATTAACGTTTGACTCAAATTTCCGTCCTAATATTGGAAGCTGAGCAGATCGCCTGTTTAATTGTTAGTAATACTTACATAGGAATTTAGATAGAAATCAAAAAGTTAGGAAATTGGTATTGCGCATTGAAGATTGCGTCTAACATGTTGACAACTCATAAGTTAGTCTTATGTAATAAATACTGTATATTGGATAGCTTATGTTAATCCCCAATGTGACCACTTTTGTAAAGATTGTTTTTATGCTAGATATTTGAATAGTCTCAGTCGTTGACTAAGTAAGAAAAATAGAACCCTAACTTAGGTTCATTCAATAGCAGTATCTGGGTATTATTGAATGCCTTTGGGGGAATTTTAAAATTATAGTTCTTTTAATTTACTTTATTTATGTTAAACACTAAAGACAAGCTTCGAAAAGCCAAACAGTTCAAATTGTTTTATTCACCAAACAACTCATCGGACAGTATCGAAATCTCGAGAATTCTTATAATGGCGAATTATTATTAGTAGGTTTCCATCAATTTATGAAAAGCATCTTGTATTTTAGATAACGAAATCACTGGTTTTCTCAGTGTAATACTCTGTCTCGCCATAATAATATTTTACCAGTGACTTATTCAGTTTTAATTAAATTGATGAAGTTTTCTGCATATCTTAATTTCGTGATTATCATTTTCGATAAGGCGATATGTATATTTTGGAAACCTTCAATAACATGGGATTATATTTCGGTCATAAAATTTGGACATTATTGATACGTTCGTAAAATATGTTTTCTTGTTATGGTCTTGTAATCTGTAAATTGATATCAGTGCTAACTCTCAAAATATAAATCATTATTATTATGCCAGTTAGGATATTTTTTGCATACAAACGCAACTTCGTGAAAAATGAAATATCGCAATTTCTAACTGTCGGTAGGTTTCCTTCTACACCGTTAGGACGTTCTTGTTTCTAAAAAAAGGCGTGTAGAGTGATAGAAGTTTGTGGATGGCAGTGAACTTAGTCAGTGTAGAAACATAAAAGAGACAATGAGTTAACAAAAACTTAAAATAAGTGATTGACTAATATATATATATATAACCCCTATGCTTATCAATAAAGACATCAAATTAAAGTTATCAGGTAATTCCATTACCACAGACGGGATGTTAGCTTTAAAAATTCGTTAACATTGCGCTTTATCACATCATTTTTTGTCGGTAAGTTTTTAAGAAATTATTCACGGCCTTGTAAATAACCATAAACGATAATCACCTTAATATAAGACTGATATCGGTGAGAAAGTCATCTAATTTCCCACGAAGTCAAATGAACTGTCTGAGGTTTTGTCAATATACTTTTTACCCTTACACTCTAGAGAAACTCTCATTTGGTCCATTTATTAATTCATGGTTGTGTGGTCAGAAATTTATTCATGGTACCAGTTTTTAATAATGACAGTCAAAGTATTGACATCCAGAACATGAAATAAATGAGCGAGAAGCCTCTCAGTTTCTATTTATCTCCCATCATGCCCATCTGCATATATTTCTCAAACGAAAACAGCTCAGAATATTATATTCTGTTGACGAATAAGCCTGGTGATTTTGAACTCATTATTTAAGATAAAATCGGGATATATGTGTTTAAAACTGGACCATATTTTGTAACCTTACTCAATCTCCTACATTTAAATCAAGCACGAATCAACAAAATTAGATGTAGGTTATTGCCTTTTGAGAATGAAGACATAGAAAAATGATTGTAAAAATAAATTCAAGTCGAAAACTTTCCTAAAGTTGCTATTATGTTAAAATTTCTGTGCTCTAAAAAATAAGTCTAATTTCTATAGTTTAAAATTTCTCTAACTCACATTTATGACGATTCGCCAATATTACGTCAAAAAATGCTATTCGAGACTCAGAATACGAAAATCAGTAAAAGTATCATATATACGGAAAAGACTATAATTTTGTCTGAGCTGTCATAATCGTGTTAAATTTTGAGAAATAGCCAAATTTATCTAGACTTATAACAAATAAAATTATCATTCTATTGTCTTTTATGACAAATCGAAGTGATTATTAGTGATTTTTCTGAAACAATTCATGTTTTGATGTATTTTTCGGAAAAATCAAGTAACTATTCTACATATATTATGCTCTCTATTTATTACGTCTTGCTTATATTATGCTTCAAAGGCATTGGTCAAAAGTTTGAACTTAACCTACCTAGTATTTTGATCATAGAACTAAGACCTTTCAAGAAACAAGTCTTCTTGTAGTCCAATCTAACCATAGGATCTGAACGTGTAACTAATATAAAATGCCTTGGTGCAGCTGGCGTTGTAAAGGATTCCCTCTCTCTCTCTCTCCATAGAAATGCTTTTATGCTGTCATTCGTTTATAGCCTACTCCGAATAAGTCATACTTATTACCTTCTTGCCACTAATTGTTATTTACCGAAATGAGGGGCCGAAATACCGAATTATAAAGGTTAGACTCGGTTGGTAGATACAGACAATCTACCTAATGGTGTTGAAAAAACCCTGGTTCCAAACTAATGAGACACGATTCCTAGGATCTGAAGGGAACAAATGGCGTTTGAACTTATATCAATCACTGGTCTCCATATAACTTCATGTGATTATCAATAATTATAAAGTTACACAGTTGCTCTAATTCACTACCAGTTCAAACGGTAACAACTCGCCGTTTGGCTAGAACGTATTTATCTTACTTCGTTTCAGTTGCTCCCTTGTTGTCATTCTATGTTTTCCCTTTTCCTTCAACTCTCATATCTAAAAGTTCTCAAGTCGCCGATTTGTCCAGTTTATGAATTAATCCATAAAATTTGATTTTTGACCCAGCTTTCCTAAAGCCACGTGTGTTACTCAAACTATGATCCTTTAACGCCCACAGTGTGATGCAGACCAAACAACATATATGTCTGGTTATATATATATATATATATATATATATATATATATATATATATACATATATACATATATTCCTTCAATGATAATGATGTTTGCTATGATATCTGACAAGTTATCTGGGATTGATATTTCACTAAACATCAAACAGGGGTGGCATTAATCCGCTGTATCTTCACTAACAGTCGTTTATATGCTGTTAATTCAGAAGACCTCATCAGTTTAACAAGAAGTGGGGATAAGAAACGGTACATCTTCATAATCTTCGCCTGCGTTCTGACAAACTCCAGCTTAGATATAATCGAGAATGAGTTATCCCAACAATCGATCTCCAGAAAACGCGTTCAGTGGAAACTTTAATATTCGAAAAAGATCTGAATGTGTAGGTCGAGCTTCTTGGCTCATAGGAAAGTCCCTTGAGTTGCCAAAGAGAACTCATTGATCGCAGGTCAGAAAACTGACTATTTTATACAGCTTTTTTACAAACTAAAACCTGTTTCTAGCAGTCACGAACTTTTGGCATAGTCATTATCTATGTAGTACCGAGTGTCCACTTTTTGTAACTCGAATCTAGACACAGACTGCATACGTTTCGATAAGTTACAGCTGGTATGGTTGTATATAAGAGTGACGCACTTTCAAAGTACCAACCCCGATTATTTCACTTTTCAACGACTAATGAATTTTTCATCCCAAAAAGGTTGATAAAACCGAATTTTCTGTAGCTCCCATTCCAATAAACCTGGGCAAAGCTGTCTCTTTTCAATACGTTTCTTTCGTATTGGGATCTATGGCGTTCATTAAACAGCTGAGGAAGGAATACATGTTGGCAGAGTTATGAATCTCTTATTTAGAAAAGACTTTTTGACTTTCCTGACCGTAGCTGCTACCTTGACGTGGTGGTCCGGCTTGCCTATCACAATGATTCAACCGAGCTATATTGGTTGGAATACATGTTGCTGTAGGTTCTATAGTACCACTAAAAGCAGCTACTCAAGGCCTGAGGGCAAACTCGCACTGCTGAATTTAGAGAGGTGTGAAGGCAGTAAGGTGTTTCCTCCGGACAACCAGCATATGCTGCGATGCTGCTTTCTCACAAAGAAGGAAGGAAGGGTTAGAAAAGGTTGATCCTACTTCACCTTACTTTACGGATTTCCATCTCCGTCGGTAAGGCCACTTAAAGTACTGAGCTCACACTGTAAACTTCTCACAGAACGACCGTGTGTGACTAGCCTCAAGCAGTTGTATCTTGGGCTCTGTGGTCACGCTCCCGGATCCCTAAGACCAACACTAATCTATTTTTATTTTCGAGTCCTTCAAGAAACACCCACGGTGTGGGCAGCCGGGAAGTGACGTCCGCCCTTATATCCGTTACAGCACACGAGACCAAATTGGTTACAATCAAATCCTTCCTACACCCCTTAACATCTCCCTTATCTCCACGAATAACTCTTCTTACATTCCTTTATCACTCCGCACCTCTGCTGCAGACGATTCGAGTTCTCGAAACGTTATTCCTGGTCTCCTGAAGCCCCGTTCTAAACTATATGTTGGGGCTTTTAATGTCCGGACATTGTGTCAAACTGGACAACAGGCTTCCTTAGCTGGGACTTTAAAATCTCGCTCCATCGATGTATAATGCATCTCCGAAACGCGCATGCGGGACCTCATCATTTCAAAATAAAGACCCAGCTCGATTTACTCTTCGTGTGTCTGGAAGTCCTGCTGCTGCTTCCTAGAGTCTCGCTGGTGTACGTATAGCATTGAGTAGCAGGGCAGATCTATCTCTTCTAGACTGGATCCCAGTAGATAGTCGCTTGCGCACTGTCCGACTAAACGGGACAGTAAGGACTCGGAAATGTAAGGACACTCGCCGTTGCCTATTCGTCGTATCTGTCTACGCTCCCACTGACTGCAGTTCAGACTATGTAAAAGGTGAGTTTTACAGAAAGCTTCCGGACCTCCGCCAAAATGTTAGGCACTCTGATATAGTTATGATGGCTGTTGAACCAAGTGAAAAGGAAAGCCACGTGGGTGGATTTTACGGTGTCGCGGCTGATCGAACAGATAATGACGACCGTCTGCTGCAACTACGCTCGGATAATCGCTTATTTCTGTCAAATACCAACTTTAAGTATAAAGAAAAACACCTATCGACCTGGCGACCACCAAAGCCGTCTCAACGCTGGACCCGACTAGATCACATCGTTATCAGCTACAGATGCAAAGGTTTGATGGAGGACTGTCTTTCGTTCTGGAGAATATGTCTAGATTCAGATCATGCTCTAGTGTGAGCGCGTATTTGTCTGCGTCCTACTGGGCGTAGGAAAAACACTGCAAGGAAACCTCTTAGGGTCCTACTTAATGACAACATAGCTAAAAATAAATTTCAGGAGCAATTAGAAAACAGTAGGGCAAAGATTTAAGTGATGCTAACCCTGAGGCAGCTTGGACTTATATCCAGAAATATGTGAAAACAGCAATGATATCTACTCGTAAGGTAAACCATAAGGCTGGAAAGAAGCCGTGGATCTCAGTAGCATTCATCGAACTCGTAAACGCTCGTAAACTCATCCCACTTGGCTCTGAACATGACGAAGAGTGAAGTTAACTTGGAGGCAGGCTGACAAAAGGCCCACGCAATGATCGCGAGCAGTGGTGGGTGGCGAAGGCAAGAGCGATGTAAAAGCCAGCGGCGATAGGTAACAGCAGACAGTTGTTTCGACTTATCAAGGAAATCGGTATGAGAAATCCATCTGTTAGCGAAACTATCTCAGAGAAGGATGGTTGTATCATTCATCCTCAATCCAGGAGATTGGATCGATGGGCAGAACACTTCAGGGATCAATTCAACTGGCCTTCATCGACACTTTGGTTGCCGACCACCTCTATTCATCCTGAATGGCAAATCGATATACGTCCTCCGACTCTTGATGAATTTGGAAAAGCTATGGGAAATTTGAAGCAAGGGAAGGATCGTGGTCCAGTTTTAGCAGTTCGATTGACTGAGATTTTAAGTAGAATCTGGGAACTGGGCATAATACCATCTGATTGGTCTCAATCACTGATTATCCCAGTTTACAAGTCTTCTTGTGACAATCACAGCGGAACAACTATAACTAATATAGCATCGAAAATATTGGCCTCACTAATACTCCGATGCTTAACGAAAGCTCTTGAAGAGCAGACTAGAGAAAACCAGGCTGATTTTCGACCTGGATGTGAATGTATAGACCAAATATTTGCACTACGTCAGGTCCTAGAACAAAGACACATGTTCAGAGGCCCAACAATAGTAGTATTTCTCGACCTTAGGGCGGCATTTGACTCTGTCGATCGTGAGGTTCTGTAGCAGTGTCTGTCATTTAAGGGTGTACCAGAGAAGTACATTAACCTTATACAAGCTCTCTACTCGAACACCACTGGTCGAGTGAGAGCTTATGGCGAACTGTCATCGGAATTCCTTACTTCAAGTGGTGTCCGTCAGGGCTGTCCACTCTCTCCATTCTTGTTTAACTTTGTCAAAAACATGCTTTTGGAGATAATATTATCTTCGTATGACTTTTCAGGGGTGGGCCTTCTATCAGGAGACTTACTTGCTGACTTAGAATACGCTGATTACATAGTTCTATTTGGTGAAGGCAATGACAAAATACAGAGTCTTCTGAATACCCTAAGCAACAATCCAAACATGTTCGAGATGCTATTCTCCTCGTCGGAAAGTTGCTTCAGGATTGGCTTGTGACGGCTGATGGACTGTTGACTGACGAAATCTCAGCACGAATACAGAAAGCTTGATTAGCTTTTGCCAACCTTCGTCACTTATTGCGTAAACGAGATATCCGTCTGCTAACCAAAGGACGAGTCTACCGCGCAGTACTTCGCTCCGTCCTACTTTATGGATGCGAAGTATGGCCAGTGAGAGTAGAAGATATTATTAGGTTGCTTGTTTTCGACCATTGGTGTCTCCAAAGCATTGCTCGTGTATCGTAGGACAACCGGGTAAGCAATGCTGTCGTTAGAAAACAGGTCCTAGGTAAGTGTGGCAGGTCAGTAGATGAAGTATTGAAACTTCATCAGTTGAGGTGATTGGGAAATGTGTTACGAATGCCTAATCAGGGACTGCCTCGTTGATCTATGTTTTGCTACGTAGGACTAGGTTGGAAGAAAGCTTGTGGCGGTCAACCGAAACGTGGTAGAAATCCATGAAGTCTCTGACAAGTAATTTGAGCCATGTTGTTAGGTGTCAACTACCTGGTTGGGGCCCACGAGATGATAGTAATCGATGGTTAGAGACCTTGAATGACATGGCTCAAAACCGTTGGCAATGGCACAGGTATATTCATTCTTTGTGTTCTCTCAAGTCCTAACGTTCTGAATTCCTCATCACCTCTTTCTCTTTCTAAAGTTATCTCACTGAATTATACTTCCTGAATCATATTTTCGAACCCTAATCTTCTCCATTACCAGTAATATTCCACTGTCGCTACCACTATGGGATTTGAACGGACATCTGCTTCTCTGTACTGATGCGGTATGGTAACCTGAACTGGCGTACGTACATTTTACGTGATAACTGACTGACAAATAAACATTTGTACGTTGTTTCCGTCATCTATATTTTGTCGAATTAATGCCTCATGTGTAATAACTTAAACAAAAAAATGAATTGAGTGGTATTTTTATGCATTCATTTTTTTCCTCATTTATTTAGATGTTCGACTATCCAAATGACGACATAATATCGATTCGGGCCAACTCTGTTGATGTAGCTAAATACCTAAAATATCATGGAATTTCCGATTCAGTTATTGACATTTTCACTAAAAACACAATTGATGGATTATCATTTTGTTTACTAACAGAGAAAGATTTATGTGAAATGGACATCAAAGAAGTTGGTGTAAGAAAACGTATTATGTGTTTATGTTACTTTTGGCGTCATCAAGTTGAAAATCATAATTATGAAGAATATACTTTTCCAAGATTACCAAGTGAAAACTCTGTAGTCGATCTGTTATGTTGCCATGATCCTAAAGTCTATAGAGTACAAAAAGACCCATGCAAATTAAATGGAGATGATAATATAAATTGTACAGCAGACACTACGTTTTTAAATGATTACGATTATGGAATAGATGAAGACAATACAAATCCTTGGAAATTTATAACCAGTTGTTTATATTTCATTTTTTCTACATGTGTTACAGCATTTGTGATAGTTTTAGTCCATGAACGCTTACCTGTCACATCGAAATATCCTCCGTTACCAGATATTTTTCTGGATAATCTTCCTCATATTAGTTGGGGATTCATTGCAGCAGAAGTGGTCATCATTATATTATCTTTGATTTGGCTAATTATACTTATTCTACATAAATATCGTTGGATACTATTACGTCGTTTCTTTGTGCTTATGGGTACGATATTTTTATTAAGATCAATTACTATGTCGATAACTTCATTAAGTGTTCCTGGAGTGCATTTAACAGATCAATGTAGTCCGTATGTAATTGAAAATTATACACAACGCTTCAAACGTGTATTCGAAATATGGATTGGTCTTGGTTTATACATTACAGGATTACGAACTTGTGGTGATTATTTATTTAGCGGTCATACAACTTGTCTTACTCTACTCAACTTTTTTATTAGTGAATATACACCAAGAAGATTTCATCTTTTGCATACATTTACATGGGTTCTAAATCTTTTTGGTGTGTTTTTCATACTTGCCTGTCATGAACATTATTCTATTGATGTATTCATTGCTATATATATTTCATCAAGATTATTTCTATATTATCATTGTCTTGCTAACAATAATTTATTAAATCAACCAAATAATGAACGTATAAGAATATGGTTCCCATTATTTTCATTTTTTGAATATGATGTACGATCAGTTGTACCGAATGTATATGAAATACCATTTAAAGATTATTACAATAATAAATTTAATCACAATAATAATAATAATAATCATAACAGTAGCAGGAGCAGTGGTAGCAGTAATCCTACTAATGGTAACAGTAGTTGTAGCAGTAATATTACTGATAATTACAATCAAAATAATTGTCAAAGGCAAATGAATAATATTCGTCGTAGACCTAAACATTGTCCATTACACACCTATACTAATAATAGTAATGATTATTCATCATTCAATAATATATCACAAACATTAGGAAGTACATTCATTACAAAACGTGGTGAGATTTTTTGCAAAAAGGAATCCTAGTGATATTTTTTTTTAATGCTTATTACTTTTCAACCTTTAAATTCTTACAAAATTTTATAATTATTCTTATAAAACTATTTTACTGTGATGAACAGTCAGTGAGTGCATTGTGTCATTTATTTTAAAAATTCTTAATAATAATTTGTAAACATGTAATCGATCCATTTATTTTTTTAATATACATATACATATATATATATTTATACATAAATAGATCAATCTTATCTTCTTTTATAAATAATTCATATGTAGTAAAAAGGTCGAGGTCCAGTTGTTAATTTTCAAAAAAAAAATGTTCAGAGAAATTCATTTGTATTGGTAGTTTGAATCTGTCCATTGAAAGTTAGGACTGCAGTTGATTAGTCTCATCCTGTGCGGACCACCTCGATGCAGGTCATAAGCATTATAACCAGAGATAGTTAGTGGCTAGCAATAGAATCCAGGACGCGGTTTTAACTATTAGTGGGAAGATTCAAACTACCAGTACAAATGAACTAAACTATACCCCATAGAAAAAGTAAATGGTTTTCTTGACTCAGCAACTAAATGAATAACACAATGGCTTTTAAAACAAGCGATAATGGGTTCAACTCTGGAATACAAGCACATCCAGCTGATGATTTCCAAATAGGACGAGACGCACGTCCTAGATTCTACTGCTAGCCACTATCCATCACTACTTATGAAGTTATTTTGTGATTTTTATTCGACTAGTCTTCTTTGGATCGAATGTTCAGATCATTCAGAGTTTAAGTATACATAGTTAAGGATGAGAAAACGATATAGAGCGTTGAGACTATAATCTTTGAACAAGGCTAAAGTGACTGAAAAATTCCACTCGATTGCTAGGATCAAAAAAGAGTTATAAATTGTTTTGAGGAATATGGAATCAGATTTATAATTAGAACCCAAGGTTAAAAGTCAGAGTCAAAGTTTTCATCAAGAACTGACCCTAGAAATAATTCCAAAATGCTACTTAGACGTATCGATAAATGAACTGCACGCCACCTTAAATCAGTGGTTCGTCCACAAATTATAGTCTCACCAATAAAAGTCTGTTGTCGTTTTACTTTTGAAAAGTCAGATGTTCAAAACCAATATTATCTTATCTACCTGATACTAAAATGATTATGTACATTATAAAAGTAGCGGTTGAACCATTTGACTGTTGATTTTCATTTTCACATCATAAATTTTGTATGATTTCCTTTAGCCATTTGAAAAATATTATTAATCTTAAAATAAAATATGTACCTCAACGCTAAATATTCAACAACAAAAAAAAAACGAAAGATTATATTGTTTTTTAATGATTATAGAGAACATCACTATGTTGACTGCATAATATAGAATACTGACTTATAAATATAACTCAAAATTTTGCCTGTTTGATAAATTTAGAAAACACGACGAGAAGACAATGTTAAACCAATCAAGACAATTTATGAGTCAGTAATCACAATGAAATGAAATAGATTACATCACTACACAAGTTGATAGTAGGAAGGACAAGTGTACTGATAATAGTAAGAAAAATAACATACGATAGCAAAAGTATTAGCAAGTGTAGGTCAAACGTGGATAAATAAGCATTACAAAACATCAAAAGCATTACGTAATAAGAAGTGTGTACATAATTAGATAGTGAATACTATAAACGGAAAGAGGTAGAGAATTACCAACAAATACAGGATGTGAAAATACTGCTAATAATAGCAAAATAAAATTTAAACTTAAAAAGAAAAATTTTAAATCTTAAATCGTTAGTTACGTCATATTTGATTTACACCAATTTGCATATACTGAAGATGAGCAATAAACAAATCTCTTTAACTATTATGTAAACATTCATTTCATCAATACAGATCAATAATCAACTTTCTTGAAGTGTATTTCAAATGATTCCTTATACAATATACAATGTAGAATCATCACAATAAATTTTCTATTCTCAAGTTGAACATAAACAAATATTTATGTAAAATAGACTTTATACGTTATCTCTTTATTGAATTTTACTCATTATAAATCGAATGACTGCCTTCTCACAAGGCATAGCTTATATAAATGAAATACAGTCAATAACCAAAGATTCTTGTTAGATAGGTCGATGAATGATGCATTCCACCTACTATTTATCACCTAAAATTTAATTAAATTATCATCTAAAAAAAATAATAATAATTTCTTTGAAAAATTATCATTAATTTATGTTTATTATTATTAAAAAAATTAAGAAAAATTGAGAAATTCTTTAATCTAATTCTATTTTTTTTTCTCTTCAATATCATTAAATGTCAATTAGTGCATACAATCACATATGAATGACAATGAACATGAAAAAAATTATCATTATCACTGTTTGGCTCTCTTGGTTTTAACAAACCAATTCGATTTGATTTAATTTGTTATAAGGTATATTTTGGTTGAATATAATGAATATATATATATGAATTGATTTATTTGGAAAAGTTATTCATTTTACAGACACATGAAAGTATGCTTATTTTTAAGCGTTTTGATAAGTAATAATTATGCATGTTCATGTTCATCATTCTTATGGTGTAAAAATTATTTCAAGTCAAGAAAAAATAAAAAAAAATAAGATTTTTTATTTCTTCAAAAATCGATCATAATTAAGGAGGTTATGAAATAACCTATAAAAACTAGTTTTTGATTAACAATCTCATTAAATTTTCCAAAATAGTTTACATAGTTTACATTGGGTACCTAATATTATTATATCATTATTACTGCTGATTAAGTTATGCCGTGTTATATTGCATTGAAAGCATTCACATAATTTATAATATTATTTAGTTGTTCATTTATTTCTTAAGATCCCAACTATTAAATAAGTAAATGATTACCAATTAAGTAGGTCAATCAGTATAGTTTGTCTAGTATTTCTACCTATTTCGTTTTCATTTCATATTCAATTTATCACTTAAATTTCTTTACAATAAGATACACCATATTTTTGATATTCAAAGAGCTTCTTCGTACAACTGTAAACTTGGTCTTTCTAGCAATAGTGTATATTTTAAAGATAGTACATCTGAATAAAATGCTTCCTAAATGCCATTTAGATATTCTGATAATAGGACTACTTCATGTTACATCTAACTTGGTATAACAGTTTACGATATTTAATGCAGTCCTAATGTGATATTTCAACATTAATTTTATTCTCAAAGTAATATTTGATTAGTACAATATTGGGGGTAATAGTCCCAGTGTAAGATTATTTTAGGTCAGTAGATTTTGTATTAGTCAAAAATGTGGATTTCATTCAGTATGACGCAGTTGTAAACTTTCATTCAAACTGAACAAGAACATACGGATTTCTATGACATAAAATGAATTCATCATCTTCAATTTTAAAGCAGACCAAAATGAAATCATATAGGTGTATGTATATGAATAATACTTTAAATGTATCTAAGACAGCATTCAACACCAATGACATTAAGAAAACAACGAATTAGATTGTCATAGTAAATGAAATTTTACAAATTGTTATTCAGAATACAGAATGGTTTTATTTATGATAACAAGATAAATCAATAAAATGTGAAACTTAACAAAAGGTAGGTGTGTCTGTAAGAAACGTGAATTGTTAATCAACTAAAGTACATAGAATAATTGTAAAAATTTAAGTAAAGCATCCTTTACTAATAATTCAAATTGAGGTGTTTAAAAAAAAGTAAAAGTCAATTTTATTAAGTTGAATTAATACATAATAAATATTAGAGTAATGGAAGATTATTTAGGTTATTTATGTTACAAAGACCAGGTTAAAAGTATTTAGTTGTTATTACTTTAATTTATGATCATGAAAGAAGATTGAGAAATATCTGCTTGGTATCTCATATCAAAACAGTGTCTAGAAATGGTAAGAACTTTCAGTGCTAAATTAACATCTACATTGCACTCAGATAAAATAATATAACTTTTCAATTGTACACCGAGATCAATCTAGTGAAAATGAAGCATTTATTCATTAAGTATGCTGAAAATCGTGCGCATCCAACAGTTATAAATGAACAAGATTGTGTGTATCTCACGTTAAATTGGTGATGCTAGGTAAAATGACTTATAGTCATTTACAGGGGATCAGTTACATGAATCCACCCTTTGTCTTTCAAATCTTCAGTTCTGGATCACTCATACTTTTTATTAATTCTTAGTGAATAATTTCCTGCAGATAATACATGAGTTATGACCATCAGTGCAATTCAAGAGTCATATTCCGTTCTATTTGTAACCCATCAACTGGATGTACCTGCATCCTACTGATAATGTTCACATTGGGACTCGAACCCAATACTTTTCGCTACAAACACCTAACGTGTCATCTACTGAGCTCGTGAAACAAACTAGTTACTAGATTGTATAATAAATAAGCATTTGAATGCAATATGCAATAGTTTAGGTAATCTCATCGTCTATGTTCTTGATTACTAAACAACAGAATAATCCGTGTCATTTTTCTTGTTAATTTCCTCGCTTCATATAATTATTTATAACAATTCAAACCAATGTGTATTCGTTTGAGATATATTCATGTCTCTAACTACTAAGATAGGTAGATGTTAGATTGGAATATATAATATGTCTGAACTTAAAGAAGTCAGTGAAGTATTCTTTTTCTAAAACTTTATGATTAATTAATATATTATTCTATAACTATCAGAATTCTACACTTAATTATCACATTATAAAATAAACTACCATTTATCTTGAAAATCATCTGTAAATTTTTACTTTCTATATTGATGTTGTAACTCATTATTTTACAAGTTTCTTTGAAAGTGACTATCATATCATCAACACATTTAAACTTGTATCTATCTATCTAAATAGCATATATATATGACTGGTTAATTTTTCGCATGTTTTACAACTGAATAGTAATGAATTCATTTTTTATACCATAAATCTGTACGTTCTTGTTTTCAGTGCAAGTCTTTTATTCGTCAAAACATGAATATCATCAATTCAAGTAGTGGTCATTAATTGCAACACAATTTGTTATTGATAATAATTCATTTAAAGAAAAAAAAAGCAAAACTTTAACACAGGAGAATAAAACTTAAATCATCATCATCATCATGAAAATCCATCATCTCACTGAAATATATATATATATATATCATTTGCATAATGATTATTTTATTCAATCAATACAAATTATAAATGTTTGGATTTTAAAAAAAAATTAGAAAAAAAAAAGTAAAATAAACCTGCAATTTGTAGCGTGGTTTTTTTTCTTTCAATTCACAATGCAGAAAATGTTTTGTCAAAATTATGGAAACTTAATACATAGACATGAATCAATAAAGAAATTTCAATGTAAATTCATTTGTAAACAAGATTTTATTATAGATGTTGTATAATGAATGCTGTATGTAACATTGATAGTATCATTATAAATAGTATTAGAGGTACATTAATATTATTATTATTATTAATATTATTATTGTTATCATTGTTTACTTTAATTAAACTCTTCTAGTCTCGTTGCTCAGTCAGCCACCTACGCAATAGGACTGATGTTCTCACAATTTCATTATTGATATGATGTCATATCTATCTATCTATCTGTCTACATATATATATAATACAATGTCAATATTTAGATCAATATTTTCATGTGGATATTTATATAGGAAGTTATGCTCCAATAAATTACAGTTGATTCATTGCAAAAACAGAACACATGTTTGATACAATCGCAATTATATCAAATAACTTATTTTTAAAAAAAAAACAACCGATAAATTAGACAGACATACGTATATACAAACAAACAAACATAATATGTAAAGGCGCAACGATAACACTTGAAAATCGTTAGTAACATTTTTAAAAAAATAAGGTAACTCTGTTAAGATCTTAAAGCTGTTGACTTTGCTGATTTTCACAATGTATTTTTTAATGAAAAGAATGTATATAATCATGCAAACTATCTGCTCATCCTAGTTTTCTATACTGTTGGTCACTGAAAAAAAAACATCTGAAGCGTATAATTCAAATAGAATTTCACAACTTGCATGTAGATGCTTGTTTTTTCTCTTCTACAAATTAATTAGATTTTTCATTCACTGTTTGGTAATTTGAAAAATCAATTGGTGACTTGTTATTTTGGGACGACAGTTGAAGTACCAAGTATAAACTTATTTTTCACTTCTTTCTAAGGTGGTAAGCTCTGGTGAAGTTTTGCAAAATGAAAATAAAATCTTTCTATTACAGTAGGGGCGCGCAAATTGTTGAATTTCACTGAAATCATAAACTGATCAATTTTAAACTACTATCAGAAACCTGGGAGCCCTTGACTGCCGTTTCGTCATAGTATGTGACTCAACGAAAGTGCGTTCGCACAATTCTACTAAAATGACAATTATCTTGTGCTCACTGGTGACTAGTTTCGTGGGAAAATTCTCGGAGTTCTGAGGAGAAGCCGTGAGCGCAGGATTTCAACCGTGTCGAGTATAAGGCACTTACTCAACGAAAACAATTGAAGATGATCGCGTTATACCGTGGATTGACTGTAATTAAACATTAAAGTCATCGGACACCGAACTCAGTGGTTTAGAGTTTAGGCATTTTCACATGAGGCCGAAGGTTCCGGGTTCGATTCCGACGTGCGGAGTCGCGAATGTTCACTACTGATGCGTTCCATGTCGGCCGTCCGGTGCTTCCAGATTTCTTGTGGTGGTCTAACGTTGATCGATTTATGGTTTTAATGAAACTCAACAATCTTCACAATCATATGCTAAAATTTTCATTATTGATGGGGCAAAATAAAAATAAACAGGACTAATTCATTCGTAATCATATCTTGAATCTTCTCAGTAATGTTTAGCACTGCAAATGACCAGTCACTTTTAGCATGTATGCACTCTGTGCAGATTGTGTCGATAGTGCCATCAAGTCACAAACATTATAAGCAGAGATGGATGGTGGCTAGTGGAGGAACTCAGGACGCATGTTTTGTTCGACTCGGATTTAGTCTCCTGAAACTGCTAAATTCATTTTTAAAAGGTTGGTTTTTATATAATTTTGTGAAACCAAACACTATATCACAACAGCGCTGGGTATTATAGATAAAACTAGGTAACATTGATTGCTAAATAAAATTAAACTATGACATTGTACTATTAAGATCATTGCGTGTATCATAAACAAAACATACGTATTAGCTTAAATATACAATCAAATGTGTGTGATAAGATTATCATCGGTTTATGTCTTAGTCTAAATGAGAAGACCTTGAAAATCCTAGGCCTAACAACCGCTCACATTGTCTAAATAAAGAAAGAAATGATAAATTTTATTTAACAGCACTATGATGTAAGAAAAACATTTCTAACAATGATAGTTCGATGTGACAGTGATTACTGGGTAACGTTTATAAGGGTAATCGTTATAGACGAGTTACTAAGATTTAATCCAAGTTACTCATAATCCCCATCAGACGAAAATATCAACCCAAGTATTAGAAATTTCTGACTGTATTTGTATACATTTCCTAGGTGTTTAGTGGGAATAATAAGACCAAATGGGTAAACATTATTGACTGGCTGTATATAACAACAAGTCTTAGGAACAAACAACTTTATTTGTGATTTAACAAAAAATACAACTGCTCATATATATTTAACCAAAATAAAGTTACACTGAAGATGATCGCAGAATGATTTAAAATGATTGAATTAACATAAATTCTCATACAGAAGTATTTAGGTCCCACAGTATTATGAATTTCAATCTGAAATGGAAAAACTAATAAAACCATTGATCATAATGTCGAATTACAATTTGAACACTTCTTGTTAGGATCACTAAAGTATCAGAAACAACAAAAATAATAGCCCCAACTTTTTGTAATGAAAGAAGGACTATCTCTGTCTCATGGATACTCCAACTCTTAGTAGCTTTTCGACTATAAATAGAGAATTTCTATGATGTAGATTAAGCTTAAGGAGAATAATTAAAAAATTACTGATTTATTTGAAAGTACGTCTAAAAATAGATTGTTCGTCACATAATGAATACCACTACGTGAACGAATGTCAGCAATGAAGAAAAAGGTTAACTTTTAATATCTGATCACATCTTTAACCCATAGCCCACTGAACTTACTAGAAAAGTCATATTCAACGAAAATTTCATATGTTTGTATGAAATACTCACATTGAAATATTCATTGATCATCGTCAGTAAACATTGTTATATTAATTTCAAGTGGTTCACACTAATAATGGCGTGATAGAAAAATGGGATACATCAAAAAGGGTATAACATTTTTAATGGTATGAAGTATGTTCAATTCACCCTCTGTTTTGGAAGACGTTCCTAAAACAATAAATATGGTGGAAGAGTCGCATAGAGATTTCAGCCAACTTATCGGTACCGTTCATCCAAGTATATCGAAATTCATTGATGCTTTGAAAAAGGAACAGAATCTAAATCGATTGAAAATCAAACAGTCAGTTGCAGAAATCTAGAAATAGCACGTAAAAGAAAAGTATGGGGAGGTAGTTGTATATATAAAGCTGGCTGAAGATTACGAAAACAGATAGATATTAGAGTATCTACGTGAAATAGAACATAATTTGAACACGCACACCCAAATATGCTAAGCTGTGTTACAAGAAAATTCGTGATGTTTGTAACACTTACGCCTATATATTAAATTAATGATGTATTGATGTATTTTACTCAGTCAATATAAACATGGAGATCATTTTGTTGTACTTATCAATCACTTTCAACGTATCGGGTATTCAAGGTCCGAAGTTTCAATATCTATAGAGCTTACTTACACCTATTACCAACTTTAAGTGTCGAAAAATGTAAATAAATTTCAAGGATCAAAATAAGGTTGTGTAATAATCGAGAATCAAAAGAAATACAGTATGATAAAACCAATTTTATGGAAGATAATCATCCAGTTTAGGAGTACGAGGAAGATGAAGAATAAAAGAAAAACATGAAAGCCATTAAAGTATCAATGACCAATTGGTGGTGTGAAAAATGAGATATTATAATTATGATACGATGTTAGCTTGATGAAACACTTTTGCACATATAGATCAGATTTGAACTGTTGAACTGCTACCGCAGTAAAATCATCTATAAAATATTTTTGTTATGTAGCTGAATTTATGATTTGTAGTGACTTCACTTTGACGCAGAAAACACGATTGACTGAACAGAAGCATTCATTATTATAACCAATTTTACTAGTGACTGTTTTACTGGATTTCTTGTTTATTTGCACTTTTGTACAATACACTTTCATGTTGCACGGGCGCCATCTCAAATTCGCTGCTCTTTAAATTTTCGCCCATTTTCTCTGGAACTATTTCGGTACCACGAAATCGCCAACAAATATACTCCTTCGTCTGAACTATTTCTTCTTCCCTGTTTTTGGTTCATGATGAGACAACGCGTTAAGACCAAAACGTAATTTCTTTTGTAGTAGTGCTCATAGTCAACCCTGACTCGAACTACTAAAAATTAAAACTGACCAATTTCAAAAACTATCTGAACTTTTTTGCCTATCTGAGAACGATTTAAACTGGAAGAAATAATAATTTGACTTTTATGCGTAATAATAATAACATGTTCCACCAGTTCATCTAGTTAATATTAAATCAAAACGTACTTACTGAACTCTTAGTATCATGAAAGTCATCAATCGTCAGAAGAAAGTTAGTTAAATTTATCTGGATGCTACAAAGACAATGTTTTCGGGCATGCATAAAATGAAGAATGCTCCTTACAACCTTTTAACTTCAAATGAAATACATTTTTTAGCTTTTAAAACTTATTCAAAGTAAAATTCACCAAATATTTTCAAAACGCCTCTCTAAATAGACTACCCTCCAGCTTTTTGAAACAGACACATAGGATAATATGATTGTAGCAATAAGAATAGCAATCTTATACAAAATTCGAAAAACTAAAGTAGTTCTTGAAGGCAAACACTGCGTCAGACGTTTATAAAATTACTTTTTTGATTGATCGTAGGGCAGAGAGACAGACAGCAAACCGAACATATTTCACATCATTTAAAATGCTATTCCCCTCTTATTAATATGCACCGTTTTGTTCACGCCCTTTTGAATGAATATCCTTTCACGAAGTATACTAATCTGGTATTGCGTAGGAGGTGTTATTTTATTGTCTCTAATACTGATAACATTTCTTCAATCACATGTATATTGTAACCGTTAAGCTAAGCTACTGACTGTAAGATGCTTTGAAATTAACTTTTTTTATTTCTAGAACTGATCTGCAAAAGCCTATCTTTATATTTCCTGAAACTGAAGCTTTTTCTCTGCAGTGCAGTCTAATACATACCACTCACTGTCACAATCAAAAATCTAACTATCGGATGATTTTGGAATCGACCTAGATTTCCTTGAGCTGGAACAACTATACTTATATATCTCCAACAATCTAAAACAAAATAAATCGCAGGATGTTGCCACTCTAATTAGCCGTATGACCACTTCGTGAACTATAATTTATAAGATGCAAACAGTATTAGCAACCATACAACATGAGATTAGTTACTAACCAGTGACTAACTTATCTGACCGCTATAGACCTACGTGTAAAATCGTATTACTAGTAATGCATTGGTAATATTATTGATTTCGGAGTCAGGTGATATGTATTTGAGCGTCAGAAGTGCGATAAACTGCATCAAACTTGTAAACGTGTCTTGTCGGCAAATCATGGCAAATGTAAAGCCTAAGTTTAAAGGTTCTTGTGAGTCATCGAATAAACTTATGTGATCGTATTTATCTAACATACATAATATTCGATTGAACAATGAATTAACAATGTGTTATTAACAGAGTGTTTGTAAATTTCATTATATTCTACATAAAATACTGTAAATTGTAACATGAAAAAAAAGTCTGCAAACAATGCATGCGAATCAATAATGCAATTAGCAAATACAAAGCAGATGAAGAGGAAACAAACAACTGATAGTAACATTATACTATTACGCAAGAAAAGTTTATGACATTAGAAACATGATAGAATATGTATATGTTCTTTCTGAACGCAGAATTGGTAGAATACTAAAATTAGTTAGATTTAGAAGTTCTCCTTGCGTATGCTCCTTGTGAGATTTCAACAGTTGAGTTGCGTGTTGATTCATAATCTTCTTCTAATAGTCCAACACAACCAACTCCAAGTATGTGCTTAAAAAACGAAACTCTTTTTTGGCTGAAATAAAATTCTTTGTTTGAGAGATTAAACTGACAAACAAAAAATTACTGCAACCTAGAGTAACTGTTAATTGTTAACACAAGCATGAACAGAATACTGAATTCCAAAATTTCAAGAAATGAAAATCATTTCCAAGAGTTCATAATCTAATTTACGCCTACTTTATACCTTCGTAAACGTACATAAATATATTAATAAATAATAAGAAAATCGGTCCAAAAAAAAAGTCCAATGTGTTTAGATCATTTCTATTTTGATTGATAACATGAAGAAATTATTTATAATACTGAACAATAATTCAATATAAAATAAATATTATCAATTAAAATCCTTGCTCAACAAAATGAAAAAAAATTCTAATCGTTTGAATCTAAAATAAATTGGCTATGATTCCTATTGGATAACAATACTTCATACTTAATATTGCAATTTTGTCGCAAAAGAAGTATGATATAATTTAAATTAGTTTAATTTTAAAATATATATTTAGTAGTAGCCTAATTTATTTCAGTAACTAAGATAACATGATGTATTCTGCTGACGTAAACTACTTATCCAATAATATTCCTCTAAAACTGACGATATGTCTTAATAGTGGCACATAAACAACCAGTAAGTTTCTGCAAAATAGTTGGAAGACTTGTAGTATTATCGCTAGGTTGTGATACACTCAACTATAAAATACCGTTATATGACTTGCTACCGTCATATTTTACTGATGTAGACAAATATATGAGTGATTTCATTAGCTGTGATGTCAACACAGAATGTAAGGATACTCTGCATAGATTCAATTATTTCCAAAAGGTAATTACTTTCACATAACAAAAGGAGAGGAATTCAGCATTATATTCCCTTCATAATGTTGGGATGTACAAGTCCCGAGATCCGAACGCGATGTAGTTAACCCCACCCCCCGCAACTGGCTACTTGAGCGAGATGACAAGACTAGAATACTCGTCTATATAAACAAACTCCTCCTCCCTAGAAAATGAAACTATTTATTGTCCATTGATATGAATCCGTCCTTTAGTACATTTTTCTGATAGTTATTAAATGGCATTCTCATTTGACCACTTCCGGACTGGCTCACTATATCACGTATTTTGGTATAGGGAATGTTGAATGGCTGTCTACAGCATGCACAAAAGAACAACATACGAGTATTCGAATTCCGAACCCTTTGAGTCGGAAGAAAAACTTAATCCAAATTTAGTATGAAATCCTTAGATAGTGATTTGAATGTAATCCAGTGAATAATCAGCGGAAATAGCTACCCTTTCAGGTCCATTGACAGAAAGACAATACCCAGACGACAAATGGAAACAACATCTAAAATACTCCGTTTATGAACGACACATTCACGGTCATATAGCGGAAAGAATTTCTAAGCGTCGATGAACAAGATCATTAAGGAAAGCTTTTTACTTCCTAAAACTGCAGATTGTGATCTTTAATGGACCAATGATTTGAAAATATGTCAACGATAACTTTCAGATTTCGCCTAAGTCAATGTATGTTATTGGTTTACGTAATCTTATGGACCAGGTGACATTGCACAAAGCATACTCTCTGCAAATACATTTCGTAAGCATTGCTCAGCATGGTTGCTGAAAGATGAATATAAAACGATCAGCAGTTCTATTCACAAACAATTGGTCAACTCTGGTCATGTAGCCCCCTCAGGTCCAACTCTTAAGATGATCTATTGGGTTTGACAAACTGGCTCAAAAAATACATTTCGGAAATCTTTGCACAGCAAAGGGGTTGGCAATTCATTGGAATGTTTTATCTGTGAGTTTTATAACGGTATATTCAAGCTATCATCTTATTTTGATCTTAAAAATTAACATTAATACTGATAATATATACCTTCTAATTTTAAGCCATTGCCTCGTGTTTTCCTGTCATTTACCAGGTGAGATACGTATTTCCGCTCCACTGCGTTTGCTACGTAACTTTTGACGTTTAAAACTTTCTAAGATGAAGTGCTAAATAATCATAGAAGACTTGAACAGTTTACATAAGTTTAAGATCATTTGGAAACTGAGCTGCGAAGTGGTTATTACTTAGGATTCGGGATTGACAAGATGGATTACGTACTAATCAGCAAAGATTTAAAGAGTATTTTGGCGACGGGAATGGGACCACATTGATCCTTTGAGACTTGAATTATTTCCCGAGCAGCATATGAACTAATCAAAATGTTGGTGGATACCGAGCTGCATCGTGACACGACTACGGTGGATCAAGTCAATCTGACGTTGTGTATTGTATCAGTCAACTAACCAGAGTAGCTGTGCCCCCTGCTACATCCAGTCCACCTCACTTCAGCTCAATCCGATAGCCGATCTAAAATCAATCTATTAGATTGGTTCAAACAGCTAACATTAGCGGATATCCCATCAAGCATATAAGAAGAAGCCAACCCGCTCAGAAGTACCCAAGACTGGTCCTCATCTCCGTTCCAGAAATATCCTCCCCGACAGCAGCAAACAACAGTCCAGATCCAAATAAACCGTCGTGTGTCGCTTCAATTTCTTCAGAGGGAGGTGTTAGGATATTCATCGAATATCCTAAGAGAATTACTGGTCAATTCCTATTGGTTAATTCCTACTGGTCAATTTTATGGTCATCCTAGATATCGATGTCACACACTCCAATGTTGTTTCTTATTGGTTGTTCTGACTATCAATGTCACTTCAAATGTTGCTTCCTATTGGTTGTCTTAACTGTCAATGTCACAGACTTTGATGCTGTTTCCTAATCGACCAAAATGTATAAATATGCATTATTTGTAACGTTTTATGACCACGACCAGGGCTCGGCCCCGGATCCCTAGTCCGGGATTCTGATTCTCTTCTGGACTCAGACCTCGTACTTTCTGGATGCTTGTAGAATACAGATTCTACTTTATATCAAGTCTTGTCTTCTTTTACTCAATATGGGGGTTGGGATAATCGGATTCGAGTAGCATATCGTGTCGCCGGATCCTCGCTCTCGTTTTCTGACTAGGTAAACTCTCAATACTTCAAGTATATCAAGTTGTTTACGTGCAGGTGTAACAGAGTACATAAAATTTGAGAACTAGGTAAGTAAAAAACGCAGATGAACAAAAAGCTGATCGTGGATTAGGCGAAATAATAATCAGCGTAGAGAAGACTGCATAACAAGATCGTCACAATAATAGAAAAAAACGGCAATCCGAGGTAATTTTAATAAAAAATATAACAGACTGACAGTCGTCTTTTTTCGAACAGATGAATCGGGCTTCCTACTACTTCAGCGAAATATAAAGAAACTACATTTTGTCTACTGATAATTTCAAAGTAATGGCAAACGCCAACAAATAGCCGATCATCAATTAAATGTTGATAGATTGAATTGTTTTGGTCTGAAATCGTTTGGAAAGTGCTCGGAAATGTGAATATCTACTCTTCTCTCTATTTTTTTTAATGTCCGTGGCAAAAGCTGAATTAGAATTAATATTAACCAAAATTATATATTATTGATGCCTAAAACTGATCGTTGTTTACGGTAGTTTAGTGCTCATTTTAAAAAAATGCCGATACCATTCACGCACAAATTTTCATAGCCTACAAATTACAATCAATATAACTACAAGAACATACCTCAAATATGATAGAATAACTTTCAAAACAAATTAGTGTAATGCCACTTTCTCTAATAAATTTATTAATACAGAAGAAATCGATGGAACATATAGAGATCAATAATAGCCAAAATAGGACTGAATGAGCGTCTACAATTTCCGTATCATTTCATTATCAATTTGATATTGTATGCTTTTCTATTTGACCCTGTTTTGTTTTCTTTAAGTTTAACCAGATGATACGTAATTCCTCGTAATTATCAAAATTTATGAATTTCTGTTAATATTTCCTACAATTAGAATTCATATTATTAAGAAGCCAACATTTCATCCTAAATTATTATCTCTATTCTGTAGTTAATAATTATGATCATTTCATTTAATTAACTTAGATTGAAGAACATATAGTCTAGCGAATGAATCCTATTCACATAAGTTAATTTTTGATTATACTAACTGTAGAAGGTTTAAACTTCCTTATCATCCGAAAATCAATCATAATATTCCAGTGCTTAGGTAGATAATTAAGGCATGTAGGCTGTTAAATAATAGGTTCATGAACATAGATGTCAATGATTGAATGTAAACTAAGTTTTACAAAAAAAAAGGAGTCGAAATGTAGATTACTTAAAGTGAATATAACACTAGAACTTGTAAGAGAACAAAACAAATGGTGGCCTTTGTATATACATTAATAAAAATACTATATAGACAGTCTTGGTAAGTAAACAGTGTTAAGATGTTTATACTAACCTTTTCAGTCACCCTATGGTTGTTTCATCAGAACTGTTGCTAATCTTCCTTCCTTAAAAAACACTCATTTAGCAAATCAAGATACATCAATTACATAATACATTTTGTTTGATAAGAAGTTTGGATTTGGCATTTGAAATCCACAAAACTTATCCAGACATATTTAAGATATACACTTATGCATGTATTGAACTGAAACCTTAGAAATCCAAATAGCAAAATCATTCTAGTTCAACTAACAACCCCTAAACTTAACATTAACTTAAATAGCTATATTCTGATCATCATTTATTGTAATGATAAATTTTAGACCCTGACAAACAAAATAAAAATCAAC
Source organism: Schistosoma turkestanicum (assembly GCA_944470395.2). Classification (NCBI taxonomy): domain Eukaryota; kingdom Metazoa; phylum Platyhelminthes; class Trematoda; order Strigeidida; family Schistosomatidae; genus Schistosoma; species Schistosoma turkestanicum. The sequence continues at coordinate 27,925,216 of OX103971.1, forward strand.
TGAACTGAAAACAGCTGGGAGTCTCACTTAATTGTTCTATGAATAGCTATGCACATGACATCATATGAACAGTTATAAAGAGAGATTTCGTAGACTAACACCAGAGAACAATAAAGATAGGTTGAACACTAAGAATCTTCCAAAGAATACCTTATGTAGCTACACTATGACAGACTTTATTGGTCAATCATGTGAAGGTTTGATAATTTAATCTTAAGTTCCTCCTTGAAGGCCCTAAGAATCCACTGAATTACGGTTAAGTGTTAAATGCTGAATGATATGGTTTTCGTAATCAGATATTTTTCAGAACTTTTGTTAACGAAGGAGTAATCAGGGATTTTACGTGATACGTCGATAAGTAACCGATTAAATAACAATCCTATATTCACAAGTCTGCTCAAATAGTTCGTTACAGATATGTCAATGAGACAAGAATTTGTTCTCACAGAAACAATGCCAGTGAATATTTTCAATTAAACAAATAATTGGTCAGAACTTTAGCTTGTAACTAATTAACGGTTTGAAAAAAAAATGATTTTCTACAGAGTTTGCACAACGGCCTACATGAAATCGAAATTCAATTTGTAAAGAAAATACTGAACGAATAATGAACCTTGATCTTGAATAATTATATTTATTTTTACAATTTCAAACATTTCTTATCACATCAAACTTAGGAATTATTAAAACCAAATAAAGCTGCTAACTCTAAAGAAGTACTAGGAAATAATTTTAGGTACTGTTCAACAAAAATTTAATTATAACTAACATAATTAGTTAAAATATCCGACTATATCATAGAATACAAACTAGTCAAATCAAAGTAAGTAGAAAAGACTAGAGCAAACGAGTAAAGTGAAGAAAATTTGAATTAAACATATTTAACATCATAAATATACTATTCAGTGGTTTGTTAACGGAAATTTCTATTAATAAGTAACGCAAACACTAATGCAAATAACTTTTGTCATTAAAGCCACTAGTTGACTAGTAAATCGCTCGACATTTTATTACGAAATTTGCTGCTTCGTTCTTACGTTATGAGTGTAGTGAGAAAATTTAAATGACGGACAACTTCAGACATTGTGTAGAAAAATAACCAAATTAATGAACTAAGATCCAATCCAAAGTAAAACCAATAATAAACAATAATATGAAGGCTGACGCTCTGTGAGGTAAACGCGATGCAGTAAATATTAGTGTCCAAACTACATGGATATTTTCTACTGTATTATAATTGGTGTTTCATTTGCTTCGCGAATAGTAAATTAAACAATAGCATATGGGTATAGCAACTCCGCCTGTAGACCCTCGTGATGAAAGCCGAGTTCCCTCGGAAGTCACGGGGCCGATGTCTCTTCTGACAACCAGAGCAACCATTTTTTTAGGTACATGGAACGTTCGTACATTGTGGGAGACTGGAAGACTATTTCAAGTTGCGGCAGAAATGAAAAGATACAACCTCGAGGTGCTCGGCATCAGTGAAACGCGTTCGACACAGGTAGGAAAACTGGGACTAGCTTCAGGGGAACTGCTGTCATACTCTGGTCATGAAGAGGAAGACGCTTCACATACACAAGGAGTTGCACTGATGCTGTCCAAACATGCACAAAAGGCACTGATAGAATGGGAATCTCATGGACCCAAGATCATTAAAGCATCCTTCAAAACAAAGAAAGAGGACATTACAATCAACGTGATCCCATGCTATGCACCTACCAATGACTACAATGACGACATTAAAGATCAATTCTACGAAAGGCTGCAGTCAATCGTCGAGAAATGTTCACCAAAGGATTTGACGATTCTTATGGGAGACCTGAATGCCAAGGTTGGAATGGACAACACTGGATATGAAGACATCATGGGACGACATGGACTGGGAGAAAGAAACGAAAACGGTGAGAGATTTACAAACCTATGTGCCTTCAACAAACTGGTCATCGGTGGCACAATATTCCCGCACAAACGCATTCACAAAGCCACATGGATTTCACCGGACCACACTACTACTGTATGAACAAAAAGTTCAGAAGGACTATGGAGGATGTGAGAACCAATAGAGGAGCTGATATAGCCTCAGATCACCACTTGCTGGTCGCTGAAATAAAACTGAAACTCAAGAAACACTGGACAACAGGGAAGACAACATACACGTTTAATACAGCCTTTCTTCGGGATACCGTAAAACTCAACGAATTCAACACAACCCTCACCAATAGTTTCCAGGCCTTTCAGGATCTACTCAATGGAGAGGACGCAACATTGGAGAACAATTGGAAAGGGATCAAGGAGGCAATCACTTCAACATGTCACGAAGTTCTGGGTCACAAGAAGTACCATCACAAGGATCGGATCTCTGTTGATACTCTTGCAAAAATTGGAGAAAGGAGGAACAAGAAGGCAGCAATCAATGTCAGCTGAACAACAGCAGAGAAAGCTACCGCACAAGCTGAATACACAGAAGCAAACAGGGAAGTGAAGAAGAGCATCAGAGCTGACAAACGAAAATATGTGGAAGATCTAGAAATGACGGCGGAAAAGGCTGCAAGAGACGGAAACTTGAGACAATTGTACGAAACAACAAAGAAGCTCGCTGGAAACTATCGTAAACCAGAACGACCAGTGAAAAGCAAGGCAAAGTAAACAGCAACACTGAAGAAAAGCGAAATAGGTGGGTAGAACACTTTAAGGAACTCTCGAATCGACCAGCTCCATTGAACACACCCAACATCGAAGCAGCATCCACGGACCTCCCAATTAATATTGGCGCACCTACGATTGAGGAGATCAGCATGGCCATCAGACAAATCAAGAGCGGCAAATCAGCAGGACCAGACAACATTCCAGCAGAGGCAATGAAAGCAGATGTAGAAGCAACTGCAAAAATACTTCACATTCTCTTCAACAATATTTGGGATGAGGAACAAGTACCATCAGATTGGAAAGAAGGATACCTGATCAAAATACCAAAGAAAGGAGGACAGCTAACAGACTCGTTCGAGGTGAAGACCGGTGTCAGGCAAGGTTGCTTACTCTCGCCCTTTCGCTTTTTCCTGGTTATCGACTGGATTATGAAGACGTCAACATCTGGAGGGAAGCACGGTATCAACTGGACAGTTAGGACGCAGCTGGACGATCTGGACTTCGCAGATAACCTGGCTCTTCTATCGCACACGCAACAACAAATGCAAGAGAAGACGACCAGTGTAGCAGCAGCCTCTGAAGCAGTAGGTCTCAACATACATAAAGGAAAAGGCAAAATTCTCCGATGCAACACAACATGCACCAACCAAATCACTGTTGATGGACACGCCTTGGAAGACGTTAACACCCTTACATATCTGAGCAGCGTCATCGACAATCAAGGTGGATCCGATGCAGATGTGAGGGCGCGGATCGGCAAAGTAAGGGCTGCATTTCTACAGTTGAAAAATATCTGGAACCCCAAACAACTTTCAACCAAAACCAAAATCAGGATTTTCAATACAAATGTCAAGACAGTTCTAATGTTCTACTGGAGCGGAAACTTGGAGAACTACCAAAGCCATCATCCAGAGAATACGAGTGTTTATTAACAGTTTTCTAAGCAAAATACTTCGGATTCGGTGGCTAGACACCATTAGCAACAACGTACTGTGGGAGAGAACAAACCAGATTCCGGTGGAGGAGGAAATGAGTAAGAAGTGGTGGAAGTTGACAGGACACACTACGAAAAACACCTAACCGTGTCACCAGACAAGCCCTCACTTGGAACCCTCAAGGCAAAAGGAAAAGAGAAGGACCAAGGAACACATTACGCCGAGAAATAGAGAAAGATATGACGAGAATGAAAAAAATTGGACAGAACTGGGAAGGCAAGCCCAGGACAGAGTTGGTTGGAGAAAACTGGTGGGCGGCCTATGCTCTTTTGGGGGTAACAGGCGTAAGGAAGGAAGTATGGGTATAGCGTGTGATTTTAATCCGATCAATATACTCAAAAGTAATTAGTGGGTGAGGTGCACAGAATACTGTAGATTTTGGTTTATAAGCTAAATGAGAGAAATGTCGAGTAGAATAAGGCCAAAAAGTCAATCTTTCTGTAGTCGATCAATTCTAAGATAAATAAGAAGTGCATCTCTCTATACTATATTACATAGTCTCTAATCAAAGGAGCCAAATCACGGCCAAAGGTTTTCAATATCTGCCGGTCTGGAAAACCATTAATTCTGTGCATTTTTTTTCTGAATATATGCATAGTCTTGTCCTCGATTTAATTTCACCTAACAATAAAGCAAATTTATTTTAAAGGACTTTGGATTATCAAACCAAGTTTATGACACACAAGTTTAGGTTGGAATATTTACCATTTAACGTTTCACAAAATATCATTGGATAATGAACTCAATAAAAAAATTAATTATTCGTTATAAAACCCTAAACTACAAAAAAAGTTAACAACTAGGTGTGCTAATTATCCACTTGAAAGTTAATCTAAATTAATCGAACAGTTTTACGTTATGAAGCTCACTAATCAAAATTAGATATTTTGTGACAAAACTGGTTCATCAGTTGTGTTTGAATCCATAAAATTATTACGAAACCTAATTTGATTATAAATTCTTTTTCAGATATATTGTATTTTGGCAAAACATTATTGTGGGTACTTGTGGTAACCGGAAAAAGACTCATTTTACCTGTTAGGACTGAACAATTATTAACAAGACCAAGCGTAAAGAAGACAAAGAAATGAAATGAAGACCCTATCACCCATCAGAAATAAATTCAAAATTACAATTAGATTACACTAATTTATATCTGATTTACTTGTCCGATCACTAGTTGGATGCGAATATACTGAACTGAACAGTAGTTGACGCTACTTAATCAACAACTTAGTGTACGTATACAATTTACAAAATCAATAAAACTACGTTAACAAACAAATATAACTAAATTACTATGTTATTATTTGCTCCTTACTAACAGAATATGTTGAAGATAAGTTTATAGATGACTTCTACTGCTCAGGTTAGGAAATACAGTACTTATAAGTAATGTAATTATACAATTAGTCAACACAATATATGTAAAAGGTAATAACAGTAGCTTAGAAATTTAAAAACATGGACTCAAAAATTACTCTTTATTACACACAAGTAAATTATGGCGAAGAAATAAGCAAAGCTAGGTGGATGATATTTTATTCCTTATTTGTAAGAAAAATGTCCACTTTAATTAAATTTCTAACATAGAAGCTTTCCATATACCTTATCAAGAGCTCAATCAAATAGGATAGCAAACAAAAATACCAGTGCCTAAGAATTAGCTTTAATTGTGTACAAAATGCCAACAAGATAGAAATTTCTAGGCTTTCAGTTTCGATAACTCCTTCTCCAAAGCTTCTTTTTCAAGTTGTGGAACGAAACGACCTTCATCTAAGGAAGTATCCATCTACAGGAAATTATGACTTATTAGCTTTAAAAGTCGAACAATACCTTTCCAACATCAATTTTAATCCCTGAAGATAAGTTCTGATAGATAAGATCTAACAATATTGGTAAGTGAACAGCTTTTACACCCGATATCTGAAGGAGTCACAAAAGAAGTAAACAAATATAGGTAGTGGTACTCTATATATTCTTCGGAATTCAGATATTTCGAAATCTGATCGGATATTTGTTGAATTGGTATGGTAAAGTCGGTAGAGCTTTTTGTTGGGAGGCAGTGGAAAACTAATTTTAAGGAATTAACGGGAATGAGATTATTGAAAATTGATGTACCTTTCAACTTCATAACCGCAGTTGTTAAAAAATTTGTGAATATATGAAGTGAATTTCTCTAACTGCACGTAGTCATGCCCTTTTACATCGAACTGTAAACTTTGATAAACATGAATTGGCGGTTTGGCAGACTAATTAACCTAAATATATATTTCATCAGAAATTTTACTTACCAAATAAGGTGGATCAAAGCTCTTTAATTTGATACCAAAACTTCGATACCTATCTGAATGAAGGCTAAATGATAGTCAAAACTTACCGACAGATAGCTTGCAATGGAATGCCGTTTCTGCTCATAAACTTTGATGACTGCATGGTTTTATCGCCCAATCTAAAAGGAAAGGAAAAATACGTAGGCAACATGAAAACAGACTTCGTGATACACCCTAAAAATAAACACATAGAAACTTCAGTATAACGGAAAACAATAAATTATACCTGAATGTTATAAACATCTAAGCCGCTACACTGTTCAACATTATGGGGAGTAGAAATGAGCAAGTATGAGGATGCAAATAATGTGGGGGATGCAATCGGTTTCGTAATATATTTATTCTGATGCGATGTCTTATACCTAGGACATGACAAAATTCGTTCGATCTGGAACTGACTCGCTTACGGTCCTCAGCCGCCGATTTCTGACATTTTACGGATATCTGGTAGAGTAAGATAGTCAGTTACGTTTTCCAAAGTCAGCAGTGATACTGCTGACATAGGTGTATATGTATGCTATATTCGTTTAACGATTTGGACAGACGTTATTGAAGCTTTTAAACACTAATAGTCAGGTTTTTAGTATCTTCGAACCTTCTACCAGGACACGCGCTTTTTGACATAGAATATGCCGATGACATAGTCCTATTCAATGAAGACGCTGACACAATGCAGTCTTCTGACCACCTTAAGTAACAATGCAAGCACGTTCGAGAGGCGATTCTCCCCGTCGAAATGAGAAAAGTTGCTTCAGGATTCGTTTGCATCAACCTGAACTAGTGATAAGCAGTGAAGCAGTTGGACGTGTTGAACGCTTTACGCCTGATCAGCGCTGATGGTCTAGTGGCGGACGAAATCTCAGCACGGATACAGAAGGCTCAATCGGCTTTTGCCAACTTGCATCATCTTATGGAGTAGGCGAGATATCCATCTGCTAACCAAAGGACGAGTCTACTGCGCAGCAGTCTGCTCGGTCCTACTATATGGATTCGAAACATGGCCGCTAAGAGTAGAGCGCATTCGTAGGTTATTAGTATTCGATTGTAGATGTCCGAAGCACTGCTCGTTTGTCTTGAGAAAACCGGGTAGGAAACGGATAGGGGGTAAGGGTGACAGATCGATAGATAAAGTACTGAAACTCCATCAGATGAGGTGGTTGGGACATGTTACGAATGGCCAACTACCGACTGCCTCGTCGAGCTATGTTTTGTGGTGTAGGAGTAGGTTGGAAGATAGCTAGGAGCGGCAAAACCAAAACATAGTACAAATCCATGAAGTCACTGACAAGTGGAATGAGTCGTGTTGGTAAATTTAGATCACCTGGTTTGGACCTGCGAAAAGATAGTAATCCATGGTTGAAGACCATTTACTTATGAGTTCACTTATGCATGGTAAAAACATAGGGGTACATCATACTAATATTTTCAGTCACTTAAGATGCTGATGGATCAACTAGCGACGCGATCGACTAAATTATTTAGTTTGATTTTACTACCAGGCTGACTTTTTAGTGCGTAAACTATATTTGAATGTCTTTAAAGACATACTTTCCTGGAACGAGAGTAAATGAAATCCATTTAATCTTCAATAAGTGATGTAATCAAACAGTCATGTACTACAGAACCAATTCATTACAAGAGTTAGAACAGAAAGCGATAAGCTACTGCTTAAAAATAACAAATAGATTTGTGGCATTTACTAGATATTGTTAGAAAATGTATTACACATTACAACGTATTTTGTCACTTGAAGAAAAAAAACCGACTTATAGTAGGCTATCGTAATGACTTAAATAATAAATGGACAGAAGGAATTATGCAAGCAAGTATTCTTTGCTGACAGGAAACAAATTTAGTCCTGAATAGAGCTTATTAGCACCAATAAACAACGAAAGAACACCTTCAAAAAACTAGAGAAATCGATCCCATTCAGCAGTAACACATAAGCTAGTAAGATAAACATTTGATGCTTGCACTTGTAATATCCAATTTTCAGGTATTACAGAGGCACAGTAAAAACGGATAAGCTAAGTATGTATTCCAGATGATCGAGTGTGTACATACCAAGACACTGGACTAAATATATATATATATATAACTACCTGGTATTTCTTGTTTGCAAGAAGAACACACCATGTTAGGATTTCTTTGTTTAGGAAAGTAACACGAAAAAAAACAGACCAGCCCGTAAAGATCATGAACATAAACTTAGCCAGTGTCAAAAACCAGGCGTCACCCAAAAAAATCATGATTTCAGCATAGCCACTAATCTTACAATTTCGAGTGATCTAACGTTTATTGGAAACTGTGCAAAACGTCGGTAATTTCAACAGCATTGCCTGGAAATTCGTTATAGCCCTGTATCAGTTTTGAGGAAATTTATGGCGGAATTAAGGTTAACTTAATGGCAAATAAAAGCAAGATATTCCCAAATAAAAACATGATAAGTTATACAAGTTAGCTTAATGAGACAAACTCAGGGACGACCTTGGACGATGCCGAAGTGACCTTGTCGGTTCACGCGCCTGCAAGGGTCGAAGTAGGAATGTACATCAATGCTAGAAGTTCATGATGAGATAATAATACCGTGAAAAACTAGTGAAAATTTTCAGGATATCAACAGATTTCATTGCTTCGAGGTTTTTACTCTTGAACAAACATCTCGATAGGTCTGAAATGAAAATACAGACCTCTGTGTTGTGTTAACCAAGTTTTTGAATATGGACACAACCGCAAACGATCAAAGCCTTCGTTACGAAGAAGATCTGTCTCTAAACAGAAGGAAACAGAGCAATCCCCCTGATGTTAGTACCATGGCAAATCTTCGAGAGAGTACAAGAAACCCAGCAGTATCGCTAGCTCTAAATCCTGCGACGCTGTGTAATGCAACCTCCTCCAATGAACAACACTGTCTTCTTTACATCACTGGTGTGGTGAAGAAGATTCGGTATTTCATCTACACTGGCACAGAAGTAAGGTTCCATTCAGCCAGCACATATTGTCTTTAACAAGATTTAGTTTTCAGTTAACAGACAGCATTCGAAAAACTAGTCGTTGTTTTCAGAAAAAAGGTAAGTTTACCTAAACATCAATCTTAATCCGTTCGCCGAGTTTGCCATTGCAAAGAACATGTTAGTACCATTTATTAATAAGGACTAGCTACAACACCATAACATGCTCGCAGAACCATCTAAATGCAAGTTAGTAACGGTATTTTAAAGTTATTTGTTTGTGGGGTTTAATTATTTGGCTATAGGTTATGTCCAACTACGATCGAACCCTAATCTATCAGTTCTTCTAGCCGATACTAGACAGGTACCCGAGATCGGGACTAACATGACTGCAATCACAGTGTATAGACAACAATTCTTCAGATCAAATCACGACAACAGGACCACCTAAATTCTCGAGATCGCTCTCTCAATTGCCTGTTAAACTAGTCAGGAACTAATTTGACTGTCTGATAGATTTTAGTATTGTCCGAAAAAGCTATTGGCACTCCAGTTTCACATGAAGTCAAAAGGACAGTATTGATCGGCGTTAAATCCATGATTTTCAACTACTGAATACGAAAACAACGCACGTACGTTGCCCGTTGTCTCACAATTGCGAATTAGTAGTTACTGTAGAATTCTTTTTGAATGTTTTGTGTTTTGGAAAATCCCTCCATGTTTACATATTTTTGCTATGACATGATGGACTTTTTCTCTTGACATTTTCGGTATTTTATTTGATTCCAATTTGAGATTTTATCATTATATATTGTTATTCTTTCTATATTTGTACCTATATTGAAGTTTTTGTGTTTGCTTCTGAACTGTACATATATTGTTTAAATCTGATATAATATGGCTACCGCCACATTTTTGGATGGACGCGGTGGCTGCTGGACTTAGTGTCACTTACTAGCTATTGTACTGGATACTCTACGGAGTAATTTAGTCCTGGAAGAAACAAAAATACCAGACGTTTTCTCCTAGAAATTTTGCCCTTTTGATTTGGCTGGGACCTGGATCTAGGAGTAACGTACAGGAGTGTTTCTATTGGAAGCAATTAGGACAGCCACCGTCGAAATAGATTCTACAGTCTGGTATTTTCTCCGTTCGTGGACTATACCTTGTGGAATTTCATCTTTCGTGGATCATACTTTGTGGAATTTTCTTCTATTTTGAATTATACTTTGGAAATCTTCATCGGAACATATATAATTTGGAACTATTCGGATTATTAAGAATTACAAGGAAACATTTGGAATTTTAATCGTTTATCGTAATTTTGAACTGAACTTTGGATTTACTCTATTTTGTATTGTTACCTTCTTTACTGAACTTTATTTATGATGTCAAACCGAAAAAAATCACACATGAGGACGGTGGAAGAGCTCGACGGATCACAGGGCTCTAGGCAAGTCGTTAGTGATAACTTTTTTATGGGTAACCCACATGTTATGTCTGATATTTATTATTGTAAGTCATCGATAGAGGGTTTAGAATTACCTAAGGTTGAACTCTCATTTTTTGATGGAAGGTCTCGCGACTATTTTAGGTTCATACGACAAATAGAGACGTTTATAGAACCTCGAATCAAGGATGATCAAGTGCGTTTATTGTATTTAATTCATTATTGTAAGGGAAAAGCAAAAAATGCGATTGAAGGCTGTATTATTATGGATCCACAATCAGGATATAAGAGAGCTAAGGCCATTCTAAAACAGCTCTTTGGACAGACGCATGTAATAGCGCGAGAAACCTTAGAGGACTTATTTAGAACTGGGAATGTAGAATTTAATGATCCTGAATCATTGACGAACTTGGCTATTAAAATGCAGAACGCTGCTTTAACTTTAGAACAGTTAAATTGTACAGCTGAACTTAACTCTATGGCTACTTTAGAACGAATAGTAAGGCTCTTACCTCGTCGAATGCAAGCCCAGTGGGCAGAGCTAGTATTCAAGTGGGACGAAGAGGAGAGAGAGCCTAATTTTAACGAATTGACGGAATTTATTATGTCTCGTGCTAAGATAGCTAGTAGTAGGTTTGGAAGATTAGCTTATCAGGCTAAAACAGGAAATAATACGGAAGCTACTAGTGGTCTGCGTGCGAGACATTCGGATTTTTCGTTTCTACCTAAAGCACGCTCGGAAGATAAGAGATTTGTCAATTATATCACGAAAGCATACGCTGATGAAGGACGAGTATGTGACCGTAACGATGTAAAGCCTCTTGATGCGTGTCCTAGCAAGAAGCCGGTTGGTGTAACAGATAAGATGGCTTTTCTAAGTGTAGAAAAGAAAGAAAAAGGCGAAAAGTGTAGGCATCAAGATGGATCCGAAGTGTGTGATGATAAAAGCCTCTTAGCTGCTCGAAAAGCCTGGAATGGTTATTTGGATTCGAGTAATCAGAGGTTAATGAGTTCAGCAAATATGAATAAGGCCCAGGCAGGATTGACTGAACGGAATAAAGCTTATTTTCGGAACCCTTCAGTTAGGGTAAATTATATAACTGGACCTAGAGTAGATTCTAGGATAAGTGATGGTGGTACAGTAACGGCTAAGAAGCCTAGGAGACATGATGCTACTATTACTAAGAAGCCTGAACCTCATGCTCTTTCGGATGCTACGACTAGCCATGGAAATAGTAGCCATCAGAACCTTAGTAGTGACAGTGATAATAAGGATATAGAAAGTGTCAGCAGTCCACTTATAGGGACTAGTTTATCAACTTCATCGAATGAGCCTCCTAGTGTTTCGACGCCATCGGACCTCGTCACGAAGGTTAAGTTGATTGAAGATGCACAAGGTTGTGCAACTGTAACTGTTCCTATTACGGTTGACTGTCAGTCGAGTGATGATGAGAAGAAAGTGTTTGATGGTAACAGCCAGTCTACAGTGCTGTGTGATGACGATGCTATTGTTGAGCATATGTCTTGTGCCGCGGAAACGGATGCTAATGCAGAACGGAATCATTTAGACGTTGATAATAAACTGGATGTCACTGATGTGACAAATGAGTTACCGACGATGATGAATACTGTTCAAACCTCCTCTGCATCAGGAGATGGAAGGATAAATATTGATCCTACGTCATGCTACTTAAGGTCTTCTGGAGACGATGAAATGTCAAAATTGGAGATCCCACCCTTGCATATTATTTATGGGTCAAAAACTTCTGTTGATAAGTTAGCATCACGGACTTCATGGTATCTGCTGATCGGAGCAAGTGGTGGTGGATTGGCGACTCGTCCCCATGATAGAGAATGTAGTCCTTGGATAGGATATGACCAGTTTTGCGACGCGTTGTTCATGTTCGTATGGGTTAATTGGGTAAGGTTTATACTACCGTTAGGTCATTCCACGATAGATAGGGGAATCAAGGGCCTGATGGGAAAGTATAGGTACCTAGTTAACACGATAGGTCATATCCATGTTGGATGGCGGGTAGGCGTACTGCTGTAAGTCCTACACGTTATTCCGGTGTGGATTAGGGGATAACATGGGAACCCTAAATAAAGTGTCATTAACGCTTGCTCTTTTTGCATGGAGGGATTTTGCGGGCCGGTGTAGAATTCTTTTTGAATGTTTTGTGTTTTGGAAAATCCCTCCATGTTTACATATTTTTGCTATGACATGATGGACTTTTTCTCTTGACATTTTTGGTATTTTATTTGATTCCAATTTGAGATTTTATCATTGTATATTGTTATTCTTTCTATATTTGTACTTATATTGAAGTTTTTGTGTTTGCTTCTGAACTGTACATATATTGTTTAAATTTGATATAATATGGCTACCGCCACATTTTTGGATGGACGCGGTGGCTGCTGGACTTAGTGTCACTTACTAGCTATTGTACTGGATACTCTACGGAGTAATTTAGTCCTGGAAGAAACAAAAATACCAGACGTTTTCTCCTAGAAATTTTGCCCTTTTGATTTGGCTGGGACCTGGATCTAGGAGTAACGTACAGGAGTGTTTCTATTGGAAGCAATTAGGACAGCCACCGTCGAAATAGATTCTACAGTCTGGTATTTTCTCCGTTCGTGGACTATACCTTGTGGAATTTCATCTTTCGTGGATCATACTTTGTGGAATTTTCTTCTATTTTGAATTATACTTGGGAAATATCCATCAGAACATATATATTTTGGAACTATTCGGATTATTAAGAATTACAAGGAAACATTTGGAATTTTAATCGTTTATCGTAATTTTGAACTGAACTTTGGAATTACTCTATTTTGTATTGTTACCTTCTTTACTGAACTTTATTTATGATGTCAAACCGAAAAAAATCACACATGAGGACGGTGGAAGAGCTCGACGGATCACAGGGCTCTAGGCAAGTCGTTAGTGATAACTTTTTTATGGGTAACCCACATGTTATGTCTGATATTTATTATTGTAAGTCATCGATAGAGGGTTTAGAATTACCTAAGGTTGAACTCTCATATTTTGATGGAAGGTCTCGCGACTATTTTAGGTTCATACGACAAATAGAATCGTTTATAGAACCTCGAATCAAGGATGATCAAGTGCGTTTATTGTATTTAATTCATTATTGTAAGGGAAAAGCAAAAAATGCGATTGAAGGCTGTATTATTATGGATCCACAATCAGGATATAAGAGAGCTAAGGCCATTCTAAAACAGCTCTTTGGACAGACGCATGTAATAGCGCGAGAAACCTTAGAGGACTTATTTAGAACTGGGAATGTAGAATTTAATGATCCTGAATCATTGACGAACTTGGCTATTAAAATGCAGAATGCTGCTTTAACTTTAGAACAGTTAAATTGTACAGCTGAACTTAACTCTATGGCTACTTTAGAACGAATAGTAAGGCTCTTACCTCGTCGAATGCAAGCCCAGTGGGCAGAGCTAGTATTCAAGTGGGACGAAGAGGAGAGAGAGCCCAATTTTAACGAATTGACGGAATTTATTATGTCTCGTGCTAAGATAGCTAGTAGTAGGTTTGGAAGATTAGCTTATCAGGCTAAAACAGGAAATAATACGGAAGCTACTAGTGGTCTGCGTGCGAGACATTCGGATTTTTCGTTTCTACCTAAAGCACGCTCGGAAGATAAGAGATTTGTCAATTATATCACGAAAGCATACGCTGATGAAGGACGAGTATGTGACCGTAACGATGTAAAGCCTCTTGATGCGTGTCCTAGCAAGAAGCCGGTTGGTGTAACAGATAAGATGGCTTTTCTAAGTGTAGAAAAGAAAGAAAAAGGTGAAAAGTGTAGGCATCAAGATGGATCCGAAGTGTGTGATGATAAAAGCCTCTTAGCTGCTCGAAAAGCCTGGAACGGTTATTTGGATTCGAGTAATCAGAGGTTAATGAGTTCAGCAAATATGAATAAGGCCCAGGCAGGATTGACTGAACGGAATAAAGCTTATTTTCGGAACCCTTCAGTTAGGGTAAATTATATAACTGGACCTAGAGTAGATTCTAGGATAAGTGATGGTGGTACAGTAACGGCTAAGAAGCCTAGGAGACATGATGCTACTATTACTAAGAAGCCTGAACCTCATGCTCTTTCGGATGCTACGACTAGCCATGGAAATAGTAGCCATCAGAACCTTAGTAGTGACAGTGATAATAAGGATATAGAAAGTGTCAGCAGTCCACTTATAGGGACTAGTTTATCAACTTCATCGAATGAGCCTCCTAGTGTTTCGACGCCATCGGACCTCGTCACGAAGGTTAAGTTGATTGAAGATGCACAAGGTTGTGCAACTGTAACTGTTCCTATTACGGTTGACTGTCAGTCGAGTGATGATGAGAAGAAAGTGTTTGATGGTAACAGCCAGTCTACAGTGCTGTGTGATGACGATGCTATTGTTGAGCATATGTCTTGTGCCGCTGAAACGGATGCTAATGCAGAACGGAATCATTTAGACGTTGATAATAAACTGGATGTCACTGATGTGACAAATGAGTTACCGACGATGATGAATACTGTTCAAACCTCCTCTGCATCAGGAGATGGAAGGATAAATATTGATCCTACGTCATGCTACTTAAGGTCTTCTGGAGACGATGAAATGTCAAAATTGGAGATCCCACCCTTGCATATTATTTATGGGTCAAAAACTTCTGTTGATAAGTTAGCATCACGGACTTCATGGTATCTGCTGATCGGAGCAAGTGGTGGTGGATTGGCGACTCGTCCCCCTGAAAGAGAATGTAGTCCTTGGATAGGATATGACCAGTTTTGCGACGTGTTGTTCATGTTCGTATGGGTTAATTGGGTAAGGTTTATACTACCGTTAGGTCATTCCACGATAGATAGGGGAATCAAGGGCCTGATGGGAAAGTATAGGTACCTAGTTAACACGATAGGTCATATCCATGTTGGATGGCGGGTAGGCGTACTGCTGTAAGTCCTACACGTTATTCCGGTGTGGATTAGGGGATAACATGGGAACCCTAAATAAAGTGTCATTAACGCTTGCTCTTTTTGCATGGAGGGATTTTGCGGGCCGGTGTAGAATTCTTTTTGAATGTTTTGTGTTTTTGGAAAATCCCTCCATGTTTACATATTTTTGCTATGACATGATGGACTTTTTCTCTTGACATTTTTGGTATTTTATTTGATTCCAATTTGAGATTTTATCATTGTATATTGTTATTCTTTCTATATTTGTACTTATATTGAAGTTTTTGTGTTTGCTTCTGAACTGTACATATATTGTTTAAATTTGATATAATATGGCTACCGCCACATTTTTGGATGGACGCGGTGGCTGTTGGACTTAGTGTCACTTACTAGCTATTGTACTGGATACTCTACGGAGTAATTTAGTCCTGGAAGAAACAAAAATACCGTAAGACTCTGTATTTCCATTTTATAATAATAAGAGACGTTCTCTCCTAGAAATTTTGCCCTTTTGATTTGGCTGGGACCTGGATCTAGGAGGAACGTACAGGAGTGTTTCTATTGGAAACA
This sequence comes from Schistosoma turkestanicum, assembly GCA_944470395.2. Classification (NCBI taxonomy): domain Eukaryota; kingdom Metazoa; phylum Platyhelminthes; class Trematoda; order Strigeidida; family Schistosomatidae; genus Schistosoma; species Schistosoma turkestanicum. The sequence goes on from OX103971.1 coordinate 27,941,143, forward strand.
ATTAGGACAGCCACCGTCGAAATAAATCTACAGTCTGGTATTTTCTCCGTTCGTGGACTATACCTTGTGGAATTTCATCTTTCGTGGATCATACCTTGTGGAATTTCATCTTTCGTGGATCATACTTTGGAAATATTTACCAGAACGTATATAATTTGGATCTATTTGGATTATTAAGAATTACAAGGAAACATTTGGAATTTAATCGTTTATCGTAATTTTGAACTAAACTTTGGAATTACTCTATTTTGTATTTGTTACCGTCTTTATTGAACTTTATTTATGATGTCAAACCGAAAAAAATCACACATGAGGACGGTGGAAGAGCTCGACGGATCACAGGGCTCTAGGCAAGTCGTTAGTGATAACTTTTTTATGGGTAACCCACATGTTATGTCTGATATTTATTATTGTAAGTCATCGATAGAGGGTTTAGAATTACCTAAGGTTGAACTCTCATATTTTGATGGAAGGTCTCGCGACTATTTTAGGTTCATACGACAAATAGAATCGTTTATAGAACCTCGAATCAAGGATGATCAAGTGCGTTTATTGTATTTAATTCATTATTGTAAGGGAAAAGCAAAAAATGCGATTGAAGGCTGTATTATTTTGGATCCACAATCAGGATATAAGAGAGCTAAGGCCATTCTAAAACAGCTCTTTGGACAGACGCATGTAATAGCGCGAGAAACCTTAGAGGACTTATTTAGAACTGGGAATGTAGAATTTAATGATCCTGAATCATTGACGAACTTGGCTATTAAAATGCAGAATGCTGCTTTAACTTTAGAACAGTTAAATTGTACAGCTGAACTTAACTCTATGGCTACTTTAGAACGAATAGTAAGGCTCTTACCTCGTCGAATGCAAGCCCAGTGGGCAGAGCTAGTATTCAAGTGGGACGAAGAGGAGAGAGAGCCCAATTTTAACGAATTGACGGAATTTATTATGTCTCGTGCTAAGATAGCTAGTAGTAGGTTTGGAAGATTAGCTTATCAGGCTAAAACAGGAAATAATACGGAAGCTACTAGTGGTCTGCGTGCGAGACATTCGGATTTTTCGTTTCTACCTAAAGCACGCTCGGAAGATAAGAGATTTGTCAATTATATCACGAAAGCATACGCTGATGAAGGACGAGTACGTGACCGTAACGATGTAAAGCCTCTTGATGCGTGTCCTAGCAAGAAGCCGGTTGGTGTAACAGATAAGATGGCTTTTCTAAGTGTAGAAAAGAAAGAAAAAGGTGAAAAGTGTAGGCATCAAGATGGATCCGAAGTGTGTGATGATAAAAGCCTCTTAGCTGCTCGAAAAGCCTGGAACGGTTATTTGGATTCGAGTAATCAGAGGTTAATGAGTTCAGCAAATATGAATAAGGCCCAGGCAGGATTGACTGAACGGAATAAAGCTTATTTTCGGAACCCTTCAGTTAGGGTAAATTATATAACTGGACCTAGAGTAGATTCTAGGATAAGTGATGGTGGTACAGTAACGGCTAAGAAGCCTAGGAGACATGATGCTACTATTACTAAGAAGCCTGAACCTCATGCTCTTTCGGATGCTACGACTAGCCATGGAAATAGTAGCCATCAGAACCTTAGTAGTGACAGTGATAATAAGGATATAGAAAGTGTCAGCAGTCCACTTATAGGGACTAGTTTATCAACTTCATCGAATGAGCCTCCTAGTGTTTCGACGCCATCGGACCTCGTCACGAAGGTTAAGTTGATTGAAGATGCACAAGGTTGTGCAACTGTAACTGTTCCTATTACGGTTGACTGTCAGTCGAGTGATGATGAGAAGAAAGTGTTTGATGGTAACAGCCAGTCTACAGTGCTGTGTGATGACGATGCTATTGTTGAGCATATGTCTTGTGCCGCGGAAACGGATGCTAATGCAGAACGGAATCATTTAGACGTTGATAATAAACTGGATGTCACTGATGTGACAAATGAGTTACCGACGATGATGAATACTGTTCAAACCTCCTCTGCATCAGGAGATGGAAGGATAAATATTGATCCTACGTCATGCTACTTAAGGTCTTCTGGAGACGATGAAATGTCAAAATTGGAGATCCCACCCTTGCATATTATTTATGGGTCAAAAACTTCTGTTGATAAGTTAGCATCACGGACTTCATGGTATCTGCTGATCGGAGCAAGTGGTGGTGGATTGGCGACTCGTCCCCATGATAGAGAATGTAGTCCTTGGATAGGATATGACCAGTTTTGCGACGTGTTGTTCATGTTCGTATGGGTTAATTGGGTAAGGTTTATACTACCGTTAGGTCATTCCACGATAGATAGGGGAATCAAGGGCCTGATGGGAAAGTATAGGTACCTAGTTAACACGATAGGTCATATCCATGTTGGATGGCGGGTAGGCGTACTGCTGTAAGTCCTACACGTTATTCCGGTGTGGATTAGGGGATAACATGGGAACCCTAAATAAAGTGTCATTAACGCTTGCTCTTTTTGCATGGAGGGATTTTGCGGGCCGGTGTAGAATTCTTTTTGAATGTTTTGTGTTTTGGAAAATCCCTCCATGTTTACATATTTTTGCTATGACATGATGGACTTTTTCTCTTGACATTTTTGGTATTTTATTTGATTCCAATTTGAGATTTTATCATTGTATATTGTTATTCTTTCTATATTTGTACTTATATTGAAGTTTTTGTGTTTGCTTCTGAACTGTACATATATTGTTTAAATCTGATATAATATGGCTACCGCCACATTTTTGGATGGACGCGGTGGCTGCTGGACTTAGTGTCACTTACTAGCTATTGTACTGGATACTCTACGGAGTAATTTAGTCCTGGAAGAAACAAAAATACCAGACGTTTTCTCCTAGAAATTTTGCCCTTTTGATTTGGCTGGGACCTGGATCTAGGAGTAACGTACAGGAGTGTTTCTATTGGAAGCAATTAGGACAGCCACCGTCGAAATAGATTCTACAGTTACTGTCAAAGGTCTTTTCAGAAATCAACTTGGGTATATAGAATATCTGAATCTTCGCAGCTATTTGATGCGTTCCTCATATGTGATTATCACTCCGTTTGTGCTCTACGAGTTTTCGCCAAAGCAATGTGATTTCACAAATCTTGCTCAAACGATTCAAAAATTCAATGAAAACATGTTTACATATCTCGTCTTTGTGTACGCCTGTGTAAATGAAGGTCCAACCGCAAGTTCGAAAAGAGAATTCCATCTCAAACAACTTGATCTCGTTTTCTAACGGCTTAACAGACATGCATAACGAAATGTCAGATTGTCACCGACTCCCCCAAATTTATCAATCATACAACTGATGTGCAAATTTTTCGCTGTTTGATAATAAATTTGGGGGTCATTCCGGGTTAGGGTTGGAACTTTTTGAAACCGAAGCACTGATTAGTATCGCAGAGGACGCATTTGACTCGGACATCAGAGGAATCTTGCGAGACTAGATAAAAGATACCTAGAAATGTTTAGCATTTTTTCCGTGACGGAAAAGTAACTTCGCCAGGGAAATCGTAGCTAAGAGTTGTGCCATGAGAAACTTCTAGCCCTCTGTTGAAGGTTGAAAATTTTTGTGGACGATAAACCATAACGTTTTCTACTGGATGGTCTTCAGACAAGAACTCCCTCAACTGAACTACGCCTCACCGGCTACTTCAGATTTACAAACAGTGTTGTTGAAGATGCTTTATCTCGTATAACCTCCCTGGGTAGTTTCCAGCGTAAAAAGCAGTACCTATCAAGTATATTAGTGATAAAATTGTAGTCCGCAACTCTTTCAAATGATGTTTACAGAATTTCTTTTGCCATTCTGCTCATACTACAGACAACTGACATCAGTTCGAATATTGACTTCTTCTCAATCATACTACACTCACTTGAAATTATTCCAAACATCTGGCTTTCATCCACAGGCTAGAACGGTTCCACCAACAGTTTACAGCCTCACTGACAGCTGAAAATATATCTCAATGGACTAGAGCTATTTTACTTGTGTCACTCGGGATTGGCAACACAGTGAATTCCGATGTCGGAAGCACTGCAGCCAAACTCGTTTATGGCATATTTCGATTCACAACAGAATTCGTTGAAACTTTATTTGGTCCTACAGGCTTAGAAACGTAAAGCGTTTGGTTATGCCTGTCCCTGCTCGACCCCATGCGACTAATGTACTGGTCCGATATGATTCATTACCTAGAACACATACTTTCGAACGGCCAGACTCATTCCACTGACTACTCGAAGCCGCATACACAGTACGTTTCAAAGTTCTTAGTCATGGATCTGAGTACGGTAAGACTGATTGTAACTGTGGAAAAACAATATCAGTATCGATCTGCTGAAAGTTTCCGACATAGTAGACACCTTCACAATCGACCTCTCCAACACGCCAGATAAACGACCCGATCCCTACGACTACGATGCAATTACCATTCGATAATAACCACAGCGAAACTCCAACGGTTTTCGAGAAGTGACCAAGGACGAAAACGAACCAAGAAGACTGCTGAGTGTAGGACATCTTGAAAGGTCAATTTTACCTCATCCTCTTTTCATGTTCAACAACTCCTCCGCATTTTTTTTATTTAGTATTTGTTCAGAACAACACCACCTGGAGGCCTTCTAAGTCTACTATCCATTCCCAGCCCGGACAAAGGAGGAAGTTTGGGCATAGGGTAGCGATGCACTTAGCAACGACTACAATGAAGACTTTGAGATCAATTCTACGAGAGGCTGCAGTCAATCGTTAAGAAATACACATCAAGAGTCTGACGATTCTGATGGGGAACCTAAGTGCCATGGTTGACAAGGACAACACTGGATATGAAGACATCTTGGGACGACATGGACCGGGGTAAACGAAAGAAAATAGTGAGAGATTCGAAAACCTATGTGCCTTCAACAAACTGGTCATTGGCGGCATAGTATTCTCACGCAAGCACATATACAAAGTTACGTGGATTTCACCAAACCACATTACTCAGAACCAAGTCGACCATATCTGTTTCAATAAAAAATTCAGGTCTATGGACGACGTGAAAATTAAGAGAGGAGCTGATATAGCGTGAGATCACAACTTGCTGGTCGCTAAAATGAAACTGAAACTCAAGAAGCACTGAAAAACACAAACGTTTGTTACGTCTTTTCGTCGGACACTGGAAAGCTCAACGGATTCAAGGTAACTCGCAGCTATTGGTTCCAGGCCTTGCACAATCTACACAATGGAGAGGAAAAAACCACGGAGAACAGTTTGAAAGGGATCTAGATGGCAATCACTTTAACATATCAGGAGGTTTAGGTCCACAAAGAACCGCCAACACAAGGAATGGATCTCTGTTAGTATTCTGGATAAAATTTAGAAGAGGAGGAACTATAAAGCAGCAGTCGATATCGGCCGAACAAGGGCAGAGGAAGTCAAAGCACGAGCTAAATACACAGAAGCATATAGGCAAGTGAAGACGAAATAATTAAATGTAGAATCCATTCTGAAGGCTTTCTTTCGGGCAAAGGTTCTTACTGACTCTTTCTGTGCTACATTTTTGTACTCTGTTTAATCCCATTTTGTGATGCTGATATTTACATTTTGTAATAGTTTCTATTTTTGTACCTTTATTTGAGTTTCTAAGTTTCCTACTGAACTGCATTTGTTGTTTAAATTGATACTTATATATGGCTAAAGCCATATCGGATTTAATACCTTGGAGTGTAGGACGTGCATCAGGACTGGAACGGTGCAATTTTGTACCTGTACGGAAACATTCTTCTAGAATGGAAACACGTTGTGTTATTTTTGACGGAAAACAGTGTAGAATGGTTTACGTGAATATTTGTATTTTTTGATTAATAATAGAACCGTTTGTTACTCAGTTAAATTGCTTTCTTTCTGGAATAACTGGGCAAGGAGCTTATATAAACTTTTAGAACTGATTTTCCGAAATCAGCGCTCACTCTAAATCTTACAGTAAATATGTCGAAGATCTAGAAATGATGGCGGAAATGTCTGTGAAGGAAAAAAACATGAGACAATTGTACGATATAACGAAGGTGCTCGCTGTTACTTACTGACAGCCAGAACGACCAGTGAAAAAGCAAGGAAGGCAAAGTAATCAGCAACACTCAAGAACAGCAAAAACAGGTGGGTAGAACACATTAAGGACCTCCCAGTCGGTGTTGGCCCACCAACAATTGAAGAGAATTGCATGGCCGTCAGACAAATCAAGAGTGGCGAAGCAGAAGAGCCAGACAACATTTCAGCAGAGGCATTGTGGGCAGACGTTGCAGCAACTGCAAAAATATTCCACACTCTCTTCCAAAAGAAGAACAAGTACCACTGTAGTGAAGGAGAACACAGGTGAGGGCAACCGAATTGTATTTAACGAAAATTACACAGTTACTCAGTAAAATAGGAAAACCATATCGTAACCGTTAATTTGCAAATCTTCAATCCATCATCAATCCATTGTCTGACATTTCACTATTCATGCGTTTCATACAAATTCCATTGTGTTCCCACTTTTCCTTTCTTGATCTTCCCCCATCTTCTGCTGCCAGACATTACGTTTACACTCGCGTCATATACTACTTGTAAGTAGCGCGCACCACACCACCATCATCATCAAAATACTAAAGAAAGGTGATCTCTACAATTATGAGATCTACGGAGGTATCACTCTTCCCCCAGTTACAGGCTGAGTCTTCAGCGGGTGCTTTTAAATAGAATGACGGACTTCGTAGACACGAAACTTCGAGATAAACAGGATGGACTCCATAAGGATTGCAACATTATGGATCAATGTGGATTAATCAGTTGAATGGAACTCACTACTCTGCATCAACTTCACTGTCTACGACAAAGCATTTGATAGCTTGGACAGGACAACACCATGGAGGCTGCTTCGATACTATGGTGTGCCTGAGAAAATAGTCAATATTATACAGAATTCTTATGATGGATTCAACTGCAAAATCGTGCACAGAGGACAGCTAACAGACTCGTTCGATGTAAGGACCGGTATCAGGCACGGTTGCTTACTCTCACCCTTCATCCTGGTGATCGACTGGATTATGAAGATGGAAACATCTGGAGGGAAGCATGATATACATTATACAGCCAGGATGCAGCTGGACGATCTGAACTTTGCAGACGATATGGCTCCTCTATCGCACACGCAGTGACAAATGCAAGAGAAGGCGACCAGTGTAGAAGCAGCCTCTGCAGCAGTAGGTCTCAACATACATAAAGAAAAAGGCAAGATTCTCTGATACAACACAACATGCACCAACCAAATCACTCACTATTGATGGAGAGGCCTGGGGGGGGGGTCGTTAAAACCTGTAAATACCTGGGCAGCATCATAGGTGATCAAGGTGAATCCAAAACAGTTATAAAGGCCTTTATCGGCAAAGCAAGCACTGCATCTCTACAACTGAACAACATCTGGAACTCCAAACAGCTTTCAACTAAAACCAAATCATGTTTTCAATACAAATGTCAAGACAGTTCTACTGTATGGAGCGGAAACTTGAGAACTACCTAAGCCATCATTCAAAAGATACAAGTATTCACTAACAATTGTCTACTCGAAAATAATTCAGATTCGTTGACCAGACACCATCAGCAGCAACTTGCTTTGGGAGAGAACAAACTAGATTCCAGCGGAGGAGGAAATCAATAAGAAGAGGTGGAGTGGATAGGACAAACACAGCCGAAACCTCTGAACTGCGTCACAAGAAAAACCCTCAAGATCAAAGGAAACGCGGAAGGACAAAAAGCACGTTACGCCAAAAAACCGAAACAGAACTGAGAGGAATCAACAAAAATCAGACAGAAATGGAAAGAAAAGCCCAGGACACAGCGGATTGAAGAGTACCGGTCGGCGGCCTTTGCTCCATTGATGGTAACAGGCGTAAGTGAAGTGTCCAAAACGGAAGAAATTATCTGATATTCTTGTATAATCAGAAAGCCTTCTTATCGCTGTCGCATCGCGCATATACATTTATATCCGTTCTTAATTCTTCCTCGCCCACATACACATTAGTCCATTTCAACAGGACTTACATTGTCATGTTTTTTTCCAGTAAAGCTAGAAAAGATCGGACGCGAAAAACGACTTTGTCATTGTAGGTCACCTATTTATTATTATGTACCAAACTGCTCCTTCACGTACGAAAAGACAACCGGACGTTAATGGACGAAGCAAGCTATTAGACGAGTGTCTATCAAAGTCACAGACGTTGAGTTTAAACTTCTAGCTCACCACATCTTAGGGTAACTACAAACCAGCTAGGGAAAAGCGAACTGGAACTGTAAATAAATTCCAAAACAAAATGTTCTGTGATTCTTCGACATCCATTCTGACCTCATTAGTTTTACTGGACAAGTGCCAGCTTAATAATCTCGATCACATATCCTCAGCAGATCGCCATGCAAAGCAGTTCCTCGCATCAACTCACAAGCCTCATTCATTCACTCCTCGAAATCTCAACCATCATTCAAATATACATTTGATCTTCCTCACTGCTGACCTCTGGTGCGACTTGGGTCCAGGTATCCTCGATCTGAAATGTAATACGTACAAAAGCATGTCCTACCCTTAATATCCGTAATATCCTTTCGACTATATAGGATTTTCAAACTTAATATCGTAGAAAGTTGCCATCTGTTACCGAAAAATATTTAATTATCTTCCTGCATTCGGTTAAGAAGTCCAGAGACTGAGGCCTGAAACTTCTTTATATGATGTATTTTTCTCGCCTTGAAGGAATTGTTCTCTATTCAAATGCAAAAGAGTAGTGGGAATTTCGAACATGCTTATCCTAATCGCTACTGTGTTTGCGGCTTACTCTATAACCTCATATATTTTACTACGGAATCCAGAAATACTGCACAGAAAAAAACGGTTTCCTTTTGATGCTGCACATATCAGTCACCGAGGTGGTTCCGGTGAACAGATAGAGAATACCTTAAAAGCTTTTAATAGGTAGTCAAAATCATTGGTCATAAATATTAGTTTATTGCACTTAGTTCCTTACTAGTTGGCACAAATATGTTTGAGACTGATTGTCATCTGACCAAAGACAATCAAGTCGTTGTATTTCATGACAAGATGCTAGATCGTTGTACTGGTGTGTCCGGCCTAGTGAGAGAATTTTCTTACAAAGATCTACCGGATTACCTTAAAATGATCGAAGTTGAGTTTTCTCCAGGTATAAAATTATTCTAATTTTCCATGTTTTTATTGTAATGTTATGAGTTCAACCCCTAGTTGCTAGATCTGTCGAGTGTTCCTTTGTGAATTCTGATTAGAAAAAAAATCATTTACTCAAAAACATATCATAAATATGCAAAAGCTGGTAATTACACGCTTCTTTGTAGGATCCTAGGCTAGTTATTTTCTAAAAACAAGGTTTTGGGCGCTCCTACGTTGTAAAGGAGAATGCCGTACAAAGTTTATACATTTGGCGATTTCACTGCAGTTGTGTTATTAAATTGCAAAATTGTTGTGCTTGTAGCTTTTTTAACAATAAAAATATGTTACTGCTTTGGCCGCAGTTAGTAATCACTATTTGCAGTTTCAAACTTGAAATAGTAAGGTTCAAAAGTGAGTATATATAAATTTGTAGACAATATTTACATGTAGTGCATTTGCACTTCTGATTAATGTTGATAAATAGTTTTTATTTCAGCTATACTTTCCAAACTGTTTTATGTACCAAATGCAGTTTTCGAAAATTTGTAGATTCTTTTAGTAAATTTTCTTTGAACGAATTCGTATCTAGTGGTTTTCTGTCATACTCAGAATGCACGCCAGCTGATCGATAAACTGGACCTAGTGTAATAGGTTTAATTTTTCTGTGTTATCTCTTTATGTACGTGGTTCATATTAATTTCAACATCGCTTTGTACCAAAATTTAACTGCTTTGAATACAAAAATTAGCATTTCTAACCCTGTCAAAAACAATCATGAGGCCCCGTTAACTTTAGGTGTATTGTATAAGAGGGGGGAATAGTTTACACCAATATCCACCATACGAATTCCAATTTATGCAGATGTTTTTTATTTGAACTGGTCGTTATTATAGTTTTTCGTCCTTTATTGACTTCTATTCTTATTCGGTAATACCTGAATTTCTTATGTCAATTACTAGTTAAGTAATTATGATTTCTTATCTCCACCCCAGTCAGGTTCTTTTTGTAATGCAGAGTCTTCCCCTTCATGTAAAATTCCACGTCTAGAGGACTTGTTTACTAATTTTCCGAACACGCCTATCAATATTGACATTAAAGTTAATAACGATTTCCTCATCAATGAGGTTAGTTTTTTATTTTATGTTTAATAATATGTTCTACCTTAGTCACATGTTTCTATCTGTTCATTACTTATAGCCTCATTTTGTATGGCCGTTGTATGAGCTCTACTGGTATTTAACGTTTGCAGTATAATTAGCTCTATTTAATTCACTCTAAAAATGGTCTACAATTTAAAAATGTTCCGTCACGATTTCTTTATATGACCTTAATTGTTGTATATTCTTCAGTTGAATATATGTACTGAAAAGTTTATAACCTTCATGTTTTTGCTACCATTAATATCACGAGGATATCGAATTGTTGAAAATTAGCCTTTGTTTAACTAGATTGCATCTTCTGATACTATCTGTATAGAAACAATACATGGAAATGTTTATTGTTTTATAGATTGCGATAACGTAAAAATGTTTGTGCTATTTACATACATTCACACAAACGGCATTAAAACGTTGCTCACCGCTGTTTGGAAATCCTCTTTATAATGAGAGATTATAGTTCTTGACATGATGTTTGGTCCTATCTCGCACCTTCCATTGATGTGAAACAGTATTATAACATGATTCAATAATTTCGTAGTTTATTTATAGCTTTCTCCACAAAAATATATGCCTTCAAAAATCACCTTGGTAGTGGTTTTCATCATTTTAGCGGAGGAGAAGTACTGAGTATTTTAAATTTCTCTTGGGTTGTGCTGCAAAGCTGTTATGAAAGAAAAATACTGTTATATCTGGATACTCAGTGTCAAAATATAACATGACTATAAAAAATGGGTTTTTATTGATCAGTAAAATGACATACAAAGTATTAGGCAAATGTAAATACGATTAAAAGTTATTTTAAACATCAGTAAATGCGGGACACCGGCTTTCTTTAGATCACCCAGTTCGTACCGATACGTATAACCCTTCAGTCTAAATTCTTCATTGTTGTGTCATTAACGGAGAGAAAGCAATGCTTTTAGTAGATTTAAAGTATTTCTGATGTCTACACAGTTTAAAAATATCTTCATCAGTTTTTATAGTTACACAAATTTTTAATTGTTTATAGACTAAGAATTTTTCATGTGTTTAAATGATCTTATGTTGTCAAACAGTAACCTTAGTAGTCATCTGGCTTTCCATCCATGTCTTGGTTTTGTTAGTTTGTCCCGGCAGTCCTCGTGACCCTAATAAATATCAACCGCAGTCAAAATTTTTATGTACGTGAAATGTTTCCCAATGGTTTATAACAAACTGGATGTATTTATTATTGTCTTAGGTTGCTCGTCTTATTGAAACTTACAAACGAGAGCGTATAACTGTATGGGGATCAATGGATTCAAAAGTATCAAAAAAGTGTGAATTACGCAACAAAAACATTCTTACTTTTGCCCCTTCTTCGTATGTAATGTGGATAATCACGTGTTATGTTGTGGGACTACTCCCTTTCATACCCATGAAATTTGATTGTTTTGAACTTCCTTTAGTTTCTGTTATTCGGTGGGTTAACAGTTATTTTGCCATATCTATTGTTACCAGTATAATAATAATTATTATTGTTATTTGTTTATCTTGTTACAGTCTGCTTATCATAAAAAAATTTGCAATTGGTTGACCACTGAGTAGTGACCGATGCCATGATTGTCAAGTCCTTCTTAGTTGAAATGTAGTCACTAGTCTACGTGACCCAGCATCGTGTGCACTATATTGTGACGTAAGGTTTCATGCTATCTGGCACTTTCCAACATGGCTTACCTCAAATATTGAGGAAACTGACACTCCTTTGTAGATCCAATCCTGTCACTTAACATTACAATCTATGAACACAATCTAATAGTTTTTTTTTCGGTAATAAACTTATTTAATATACATCAATCCTTTTCGCAGTTGAAACCACAAACTAGTCCTAGCTGTGTTGCCATTAAGAACCTGAACACATCGGATGGCCACTTCATCCTAGTACGGAACCCTTAAACTTTGCGAATACATAATACCGTATACAGATATCGAACCGAGGTACTTGGATCTCATGCACGAACGCTATCTCTAAACCACTAAGCCGAAATCAAAACGGTGTTAATGTCTGTTAATGTCTTTGTGTCATTGATACCTTTTAGTTAAGCCGGGTGAAATAATCAATAATGGAAAAAGATTGTGAGACCTCTTACAACGGCTCCATCATGCGGGCTCCAATGTAGTTCGAACATCTGTTTTTCTTTGTTATATCTAAATGTAGATTATGATAAAACAAGAGGTGACCAAACCAGGACATGACATCAGTTGATGAAGGCACTAAGCGCAGGTAGATCCGAAGCACCTAGTTGAAGTCCACGTGATCATCGTAACCAGTAGTTAAAAACTGGGCGATCTATTTGAAAATCATTCTCATTAACCTATATTCATTCACCTTTTTTATTTCTATAGATCTTAATTATCTCAATCACCTTTTAAATTCTTTTATTCTAATAATCTATGTTTTCTCGAGTTGTTTATTCGATGCTTAATATTTTCTCTTACTAATAATATCGTTACTACCTCTACTACTATGGTTTATGCTGGCTAAGTTCGGCAATTAAAACCGATGTACATATGTTTCATATTCTACATTCCGTTTGACCAACTACATGTGAACAATCGTGACAATAGGTTGTAAGCTTTTGAGAAAAGTCCATAAATAAACCATAAATTTTACTAGTAGTTTAAAATGAATTCAAAATGCGTTGCAGTATTTGTGCAGTTAGGGAATAAATAACCCGAAGGTTCAATGACGTTACTGTTTGTATACACTGAAAGTTCTTAGCATACTTTGAGTTGATTTCGCAACCCAAAAGTAGCTTGTAAGTCGTATGATTTAATAGTGCGGTTTTAAACTAACTTCTTTTACTTGATTTCTCTATCCTGTTTCTCCCCCCATACAACTTTAATAAACATCCTTTTCTCATCGGTTTATTGTTGGTTCAGTACTCCATTTTGTCACTATTCTCAGGAATGCTGTAATTGTGTAATTATACTTACTAACTATTCATTTAATCTGTCTTCATTGACTAATCTACAAAGTCCAATTAAGATTCCATTTCTCTATCTGAACTAGCTGAAATAATTGTAGATGAGAGAAAGTCTTTATCATTTACTGTAGTTTATCCTGTTAAACTTTTCTAATTATCAATCCGTAACACATTAAATTATTATTAAGCTTTACAAATATGTGCAAAAATCTTAAATAGAATTTTATTTTTTTTATACCAGGTATTTTCTTTGATTTTTTTTTTGTATAGATCAAACGAGTTTGCCAGACGACGTAGTTGGAATCATTTTATACCTAATGCAGTTTTACTATTCTCTGACCTGTAAGTATTTATTTATTTCTTTGTTGGGTTTGTAATTTTGGTATTCCTTGTGTCAATCATACAAAGAAACTTAACATCGAAAAGTATTTGGAGAATAATGATCATGCAAAGTCATGAAGAGGAGAGTGTGGAATAAATGTATTCACTTACCGCAATCTGTTTTGAACAGTTTTGTCTAAGCTCACCAACCATATATCACGATTATTTCTGACCATGACTCAGCAGTTTGCACATTAAAACCCTCCTCAAACGAATAATCAGTGATCTTATAAACTAATGCGATATCTTGACTGGTCTTAGCCTTCTTACATTTTTTATACCAGTCACCATCATTCTATATGTAAGTGTTTATCGAAACTCTATGGGTATAAAGGAAATTCGAGTGTACAATACACTCATTTATTCATTCTTTTTTTTTTAAATCCATGAATTGCAACTAAAACTCTGATTATAGGCTACCAACTAATAGTTTAGTATGAAGATAATTTTGTATATAGTCAATATATATATAATTAGAATTTGTTTAAACTTCCTTACATACTACTCATGATTAATATAAAACGTGTACTGGTAATGATAAGTAGTTGATATTTTCTACCTACAAGAATATTCATATTGATCACACGTATATTATGTGTCGAAATAACAGTCTTTGTGCTTTGATTATATTCTATAACTTAATTGATTATTGACTAATATTTGTCATTACAAATATGAAGCATTACTATAAGCTTTTTTCTTGTTGCAAAACTCTTTCGTTACTTCTTACTTTTTAATTCACTAATTTTTTTTTTTGGTGTATAAAATAGAGTCTTATCGTCACCTCTGTTCATAAGACATCTACGAAAACGTGGAGTTCCGGTAAGTTTATAAAAATTAATAAATTATTTCCAAAAAAAAGATAAACTATTTCCCAGTGTTCACGTGAGCAGACATCTCAGATTCCATTTTAATCAAAAAAATGCATTTTTTTGTGTGTGTCTGTTTCGATTTAACTTTTATCGTGTAATAATTTCATTTTAAATTGCTTGACCAACCTTTTATTTCCGATATGTATGTTATTCAAGGTGATCTGCTGATTAATAACATCACTACTGATATGCATTATAATTTCCAAGTTTTTCATCCACAGTTGTCTCCATTGTTTTCCTTTTTTCTATTCAAGATGATTTACGCTAAGATTATTTTATTCTATATATATATATATATATATATATATATATATATATATATGAATTTCAATGAAAAACTATCTAACTAGTGTAGTTGATAATGAAATAATTAAAATTTTTTTGCCAATTTACATATAATAATTTATTTACTTTGCAAAAAACATATTACTTGCATTTAAGTTACGAAAATGTCAAATATACAAATTTCTTCTCATTTGGGATATCATCAACAATGATTATTATTATTATTATTAAATTTCCAATCACTGACTGTTAGAAAAGATAATTACCTTTTTTTTCATTTTTTCCTCCAAGTTTGTGATCATTTTCTAAATTACACTAAAATCACCAAGTAGGCAAGATTGATTTTAAGCCTAATAATAAGTTAGCTAGTGATCAAAACCTTTACAACATAAACTGTCGTCTATATTCTGTCTGGCACATAGATAATTACTGTCTTTTTTTTTAAGTACAATGTGCTAGTTTGAAAAAGTGTAAAATTAAAAAGCCATTAAATTGTCGATTCCTAATATGTATTACTTTTTCAAAATATCTCTGATTTAAGTCGAATTAGAAATTAAGCTAGATAGCAAAGATCTAAAAGTCTACTGTTTAATATGTTCATTGATGTTAACTAAACTTATCTTTAATGCATCAGTGTTATTAAATGTTTATTCCTTTGATTTTACAGTCCTTTATGCTAACCTTATCTATAACATGATCAATTTATTTAATGCTTTCTAAATTGATTACATTAAAAATTGTTGAAATCAATTACCAATACTTCCAATGTAATTTAGAAATTGTACAATTGGTTTGGTAGCGTAAATAGCTTGTATCCCAACCAAAACTAGTGTGTCCTAACTTTACTTAGTTTTAGTAATGTTAGTTAAAATACTCATTCTATCATTAAGTGACATTAAAAGTTTTTGTTACAGTGCACAGAAGGATTGAATACCCTACGCAAAGTGGAATGATAACATGAGGAAAAAGTGGAAGCATAAAAAGTCATTAAAACAAATAAAGAAAACAGTATTCGTTGAAGAAAATAGTCATTTTATGTTAAAATGTAATATCAAACTTCAGCAATACTCCTATTGATTCATATTCTGAACGTTACTTCATATCTTCTTAAGCCACTTAGTCGCATAATGTTCAGAATCCCAATCAGGGAGTCGTAATGATCTACTAGCTACTAATAGTGTATAATTATCTTTCATACCACTGTTTGATTTTATCAGCAAACAATGAGCAGTGCTCCAAGATGTAGACACCAATTGAATTATTATCACATCACTCAAAAACAGTTTCCTTGACCTTGATATTAATTACTCTGTTTTCTCATTTAATGTTGGCACTCATTAAAACATAAGAGAAATTAAATACATAGGATTGCCGAACGTCTTGCTACTGCTAGTTCTTAAAAAGTAATTAGCATTTCAAAGATGTAACATCTGAACACTAATCTTTGAACGTACGAACACTAATTGTCAACTGTGATTATGTGAAACTTTCATCGCCTACGTACCGTTCTACTATAAGACAATTTGGTTCAAATACTTGAATAGTCTATCCAGATATAATTTTTTACTTTTTGTCTATTTATTGTCATCGATTTATTCTTTTAAAAGACTTCAATTTAAATGACAGTAAATGAAATCAATGCATATAAACCCCACTAAATAAGTCCATTGTTAGATAGTTAGTTTTGTGTGTAAATGTACTTAGATTGAATAAAAGTTTATTATCACGTAAAAATTTGCATGACATTTCTACATAAGCATATTTACTGTTCTTCATATTCAGCTATTATTTTTTATCAATACAGATATGTTTGTCTACGTGTGTTTTTTTCTGTGTCTATTGATTTCCACACATGGTTTGCCGTATTAAAATATGGGATTTCAATGCAATACAATATAAGTAAAACCTAGTTTTAATGATCAATAAATGTATCAACTCAATAAACATACGTTCACTCATTTGTTAATTTAATTAGTTTTGTAGAATCAGTGTTGATTTCTAGCTAAGAAGTACATGGTTTAGTAAATTTTAAGCAATATCTCACGTGTCAAACGGAATGATAACGCTATAAAGAAAGAACAAGGAAAGAAAATCACTAAATAATATAAATATGGACGGTTAAAGGTACAGTTCTAATCTAAACATAATTAAAATAAGCTTCATTATTTACAAAGGCACTTTCTATTGTTATTGAAAAACATTACTTTCTTCCCTGGCCTCTGTTTTGAACTATGTTGGATACATGATCGGTTTGTTTTTAAACAAATTTCTATTGTATCTAATCATTACTCACATCATATTATAAATTAACCAGAACATTCCTTAAAATACAACATGGATTAAACTGTCAAACACTCCTATATCAATGAATTCAGGTATTTCTAGACTTTCCAAAGAACTGTTGGTACCACATTATTGTGCCTTTGATCTTTGAAAACCAGTTTTAACATCGGGACGTCACTGAAATAGTTCTAGGTTATGTGTGATAATAATTCAGCATCTTTGTATCCACAAGCTTGCCAAAACCTAACCTTACTCTTAAAAGTCACTGTTTATATTCTTGCGTTTTGTCAGTCAGTTACAACGTAGAACTTCGTACGCGCGTACATTAGTTGCATGTATAAGCCAATTCAGTGACATTAACAATACTGGCATCATTCTGTATTGATAGTATACTCTTTACTCTCTATGTATGAGGCATAATCTCTGACCACATTTTCGTTAAATAAGTTGAGACACAAGCCTTAAAATCGTATTTCGTTAACAGTAATGTACGAAACTAACTGTCTTCTCATATGACATTGTTTATGCTCATTTCCATTATAGCTTCATTTCTATCTCCCTATCGATTGTACATCATAAAGACTGTGCATATTTTATGAATTATTCACATAGTATCTAGAATAAATATAATTGCTATTTATTGATTAATGAAGTGAATTCAGGAAAGGCTTAATTTATTTTTCGTTTTTTTTTTGAAAAAACAAACTAATCCATTAGTTGTTCTTGTATGTTTTGTTCTAATAAAATTATACAAATGATTATCTTTCAAAAAGACTTTTTGAGTGACTTTGAATAATATATTACGTTTGCTCAATTGTATCATTGGTTTAAAGGCATAATAATAAATTGTTCAACGTGGCTGAGTACCTTCATTGATTACATAATGTTTGAGATATGACTAATTGAATCTAGTCTCAGTTCTTTAATACTGACTTGTGTGGATGGAAGAAAATTAAGACGCAACTAAAATGTTCATAACACATAATTGATTTGAATGATGCATGAAAGTGCTAACGATCACATAGAATCCAGTGTAATTAAAATAACTAGAAATCGACTTTAGTGTAACAGATGTAATCAGTGTTTATTATTGAAGTTTTCCAGCATCATTTAATTCTATACTTTTTATTGTAGGTTTTACATTAGTGATAGTGTCATTGGTTTCCTCATGTCTTAATTTTTCTCTGATATCAACTTTATCATTCGGGTTCTAAATTGTTTACTTATTTTTATCTTTTCAGATTTAATATTGTTACATTGTAATTTCAAAATTTAGAATTAAATCAAATAATTATAACGTAACAATCATAAAGTATTTTAGTGCTAACATACATATATACTGTAAGGTGATGAATGGATGTCTCAATTATTAATAGATTGTTTTTTTTTCGAAAAATGTTTCATTTCTAAGTAGCCAATTATGAATGTTTCAAAGAACCTAATAGATTTAAAGAGATTTTCATCTTGTTTGACTTTAGTTAATTAAACATTAAAAGATAGTTTCACAATATCCCAAATTAATTGGAGCTAAAAATGTAAACCATTGAAGGGCGGCTCATTGGTCTAAAGTTTCAGTGCTCTCTGAGACGCCTGCAAGTCCTAGGTTCAGTCGTCAGCGGGATTCTGAGTGCGTACTGTTTAGGAGTCCTACTTTAGGAAGAAAACTTCCAGTGTTTCTTTGTTTCCAATGGTTGTTGAACTAAGGTTAGTTTATTATTGAAATTGTAAAATTCAACGCTCTTTGAACGCGTCTCCCAAATACATTATTGGCTGTGACACATATTTCAAAGAAATATGAGAATTCCGAGCAAAACTACGTTGATATAATCATGCGTTTGAAAATAACAATTTATAGAATTTCTCTTTAAGAGTTCAATTATTCCAATGACGTTTACACATTAATTTCTTTCAGTATCGTAATATTCTTTACTCTTATGAATTTTTCAACTACTGCTATTAAACTCTGCCAGTAAATCCTTTTCAATTTAAAAGACAAGAACGACAAACTTCGTGAATTTCATTTCCTGTTTTTTCTAATACTTTTAAACACATACTGATTTGCGCAAACAAGTAAAATGTTTTCCTTTTTTATTATTTGTATAACATGTATTAAGTCATTTAGTTCACTAGTGGAAAATAATTCTAAATGTTGACCATGTTTACGCAAATATAATCAGTTGGTGAATGCCTTAGGCCAAAAGAAAGCGAATATGTTATAACCGAGTATAATAAATATGTGCAGATTCCTATATTTTACATCAAGTAGAATGATTAAATTAATAATAATTACCGAAAAACAATTGTTAAATAGTCAATATAATAATGATGATAATAATAATTCAGTCAGTTACAACGTAGAACTTCGTACCTACGTACATCAGTTCAAGTTATGATATCGCATTAGCACATAGACGCAAGTGTCAATTCAAATCCCATAATAGTAGAGGCAGTAGAAATGTTAAAACGATTAATGATCGTATATATCATTCGAGATGTATATCCCAGAGCATCTTTGTGTCCACAACCTTGCCAAAATCTAACCTTACTCTTAAAAGTCACTGTTTACATTCTTGTGTTTTGTCAGTCAGTTACAACGTAGAACTTCGTGCGTGCGTACATTAGTTGCATGTATAAGCGAATAGTTGTTCACTGTTACCTATCGCCACTGCCTTTCCCATCTCTCTTGCTTTCTCTACCTGACAATGTTCGCGTAGGCTTTTTATCAGCCCCAGCCTAAGCTAACTCCGCTCTTCATTGTACTAGAGATGAGTTTCGGAGCTTCCGTCAGTTCCGTAGATGCTACTGAAATCCACTGATTCTCCCCAACCTTGTGGTTTACCTTTCAAGCAGATATCTTTGCTGTTCCCACAGTCGTTTGGATATCATTCCAAGCTGATTCTAGGTAGGTATCACTTACTACTTGGCTTCCTAAGTGTTTTTCTAATTGTTGCTGAAATATATTCTTAGCTATATCATCAGTAAGTAGAACCCTGAGAGGTTTCCTTGCGGTGTCTTTCCCACGTTCGATAAGCCTCAAACAAATATGCGCCCGCACTAGAGCATGCTCTGAATCTAAATAACTGCCCCAGAATGAGCGGCAGTCTTCAGTGATGGCTGATAGCAATGTGGTCTATTGCGGTCCATCGTTGAGTCGGCTTTGTGGGTCTCCATGTCAAAAGTTATTTTCCCTTATGCTTAAAGTTGATGTTTGCTAGATATAGACCGTTATCTGAGCGTAGCTGTAGCAGGCGGTCGTCATTATCTGGTCTTTGAACCACAACACCATAAGATCCACCCAGGTGTCTTTCCTTTTCACTTAGTCAACCTACTTGAGCATTAAAGTCACCAGCCATTATTACTGTATCAGAGCGCTTGACATTTTGAAGAACTCATCATGGTATTTATAAAATTGTACCATATGTCGTAAAATTTCATCTTGAATAGCTCTGAACTATCTAGTAGTAGTCCAATAAGAAGAAATGTTGGACACCGTTCATTTAGTAAATTCTGATACCACCTTCCAAGCAATAAACAGACAGAGTGATGGTACATTGTGCTCTATAGAAGCAGTCTATGTTCATCGTTTCAACCCCCAATGCGTGTGTGTGGACAGCTACTATGCGGAGGAAAGATAAAGAAAGAAAATTTTCACAAGCCTAACACTCTCATCAAGCATCAATCTACTAACACTTCGAAATTGACCAACTCTATCTGATAGCTGCACAATCAGATATTATATAGAAAGACAATGAAAACTCCATAACTAAATCATCCAACTGAGAAACTACAACAGATTGTTAACTTCATTCCTTAAATCATTCACTAAACTAATTTACTAACTAATTTTGTCAACATGACTCATTGTGATCACGTTTTTTAAGCATAATGAAATATTTTTCCACTTAATAGTTGAATGTTTATAGGCAAATGTTAAGCTTTTTGTTTGAAAATTAATTTAATATTAACAAAAATTCATTCAATACACTTTTTTTCATGGTTCTGTTTTAAGTTGAATTGTTGGAATTGTTGCTGTTACCATCTATTTAAATTTGGCCATATATTTGTATGTACTTATTTAATGTATTTCAATGATCAATTATTCATTATTATCAGAATTGATCAACTCCATAAATAATGCAAATTTTTAAAAAAAAATATTTCTCTTACATGTAAACTTTTACTGTGAACGTTATGATAATATCGATATTGGTTAAATGAAACAAAAAGAGAACAAGTCTGGTCATCTTGTACACAGAAAGTATTTATTATTTTATCATTGATTTCAGTTGTCTAGTTCTTTTGTTATTCAAACCTACTGATGTAAATTCACAAAAAAAAACAATCTTATTACTTATTAGAATTCCATACTATGAACTGCATTTACATTTGTTTATCTTGTGTAAATGTTTATTTTATCACTTTACAGTATTATCTATCAAACAATACTTCTTTTGTATTATTACTGATTTGTTAAATTGGAATCTTTTATTTTCTGGCCTTTTCTAAGTAGTGAATTTTTTTTTTGGTCAGTTTGCTGTTTGAATGCTTAAACATATAAATATTCTCTTAATCATTTATCTACTCAGTTGACTTTTATTTATTATTGAAATGATGAATGAGGCGTTGTTTTTTTTGGATCTACATTCCTACGCATATGCATTTTTAGTTGTGTTAGATTGTATGTTTACCTAAAACTACGTGAAATTTATTAGATTATGCGTTTTTATTTTGACCAAAAAAATAAGTTTACTTTAATGATTGTTGTTATATAGGTTAAGCATTATTTTGCATCAAGTATTATTTTGTCTAATGTTAATTTTTACTGTTTAATCAATTTGTGTTGTTGTTGCTGTTGTTGTTGTTCATTTTTGAACTAACACAAAACTATCTTCTCTTTTACTTAATGTCATAAAATTGCCTTCATGAATTGACAGGTATAAATTATGATATTAAACTTACTTATCAGTTTGGCATTAACTTTCTCTTATCACATAGCTGAATTAATAAGTCGATTGACAAAGCTCAGATCTAAAGGCTGACACTCTGCCAACTGTAAATTGTTACCCACAAATAAACATTCCATAGTTTACTGCTCAGTTTCTGAAGTATATCCTGACATTACTTTATGACCTTGTCATAAGTGTTTGTAGTTTACACTACTACTACTACTACTACTGATGAATGGTGACCAATCGTAATCACGTTTTATTTTCACTACATTTTTCTTACTTTTCAAGTCAACTGTGCAGAATAAAGCTTTATATGTAAATAAGATTTATTATTATAATAATTGCGATTCAATATATATTATTTCTCTTCAACCTTTATATAATTTAAATATCATCTGGATAATCTAATTTTTTGTCAGTAATTTTATGAAGTATAGTGCGATTGCCTTGTTTTCTTCATATTACTAAGTAAAAGTTGAAAGTGCAACTCTTATAGTGTATTCTTCTCACTCAATGTTTTTTTTTATCAAGATAATGGTGTCAGCTGAATTCTCGATGTTATGCTCGAAGATTCATTGCAGATCAGATCACATATTAGCAGTTGTGTAGTAGCACTAATCGCCTTGCATAAAATTTTATAGCATTAAGTTGTGTACACAAACTTGTAGTTAATCAATGGCTTGTACTAACTCTTCTCAATACTTGACTTTTTCCACCAAAATGTCCAACAAAATACACTTCAAAAATTCCTGCACTTTTTCAAAGAATACTTTATCACTTCGATCTGTGTACTAACTCAGCTGTAGATGTTGACATGACTTGTCAGAAATATGTTTCCGCTAGTTACTGTTTGTGCTTGAGATTGCTGACAAATTAAACCTATATTGAAGCTCCTCTTCTTGCCCTGAAGTACTTATCAAGTTATTTCAAATTGTAGTATACGTATAATGATTATTATTATTATTAATTTCTTAATAATGATAAGGTACAAATACTTCTCGAAATCTACGTAGTGATTTATTGACTAGAATACGGCCCATGACTATCCTGTGTAGATAAGCGAACTGTCTGGGTATTGAAGCAATAGTATGAGTAGCAGAATAAAGTTCGTGACCAACTGGTGAGAAATTAACCGTTTAAACCGGGAAACCATGATCTTCATTCTCTGTCACTCTAAACTGGATTTCGTTTTTCTTTGGATATTTTTTAATTATGGTTAAAATGATGTTTGGTGTATTGTCCTGCTGTTACTACTTATAATATTAGTAATAGACAGGGTATGTTATTTTTATCTTTGCTATACACACATATCGAATTTATATTTAATGATTGTGTTCTAAATGGTACAATTCGTGTCAGTTCCTTTTTCGGTAAGATATATATATATATATATATCTTGCAGTAAGTAATAAGTGGATTTCGAAACAGTTAATCTAATTGTTGAAAATCTGACTAACTGCTCTAAGCGCCGCTCCATATTGACCTTTATTAAAAGTGTGTTAAAAATTTACTAATCTTCTATCACTGGAACATTTTCCTGGGCTCAAATTTAAGGTGACTTAAATTTTCAAGCGTATTTTTAATTTTAGCCATGTCTTAGTTGTTTTCCTAGGTATTTCTTCATTTTGTTCATTCAGATTTAATATCTGTGACTTAAAACCCTTAGCAATCAAAACTTTCAAACTTTAGTAAACATTATTTAGAAGTAAATGTGGAAACGGCAGGATAGATGAAATCAAAAGCAGTTTCAATTCTCTCAATTATCTTCGTGATTGCAAAGTAAAATGACGTTTGTTTATACATTATTTGTTTCCCCTTATATGCTTGTAACTATTTTAATCGTGAATAGTGAATGTTCGGGCAGTGATTTCCTTTTCAAACTAGCACTTAAAAAAATGTTTTTAGTCGTGTTTCTTACTCATATTATTTTCTGTATTTTAGACTCTGTCTATTAATTTACTGATTGACATTTCTTTTACTAGGTATTTTTCTGGGTGTGTAACAATGAAGATGATATGCGAAAAGCTTTTGAACTTGGGGCTTCTGGTGTAATGACAGACTATCCTGTGAAGTTAGCCGAATTCCTCAAGAAGCATCCTGAATATCCGAAAGTTTTTTGATTCACTTTTGCATCCTCATTTTGAAAAACATTGAGCTAGACTTCTGTTTATATGCATGTCTTATGGATTTTTGGACTGAATTATACTCGTATTTATTTTTAATTTTGTAGACTTTTTAAAATTTAACCACCTTCATTTTCTTCATTTTTCACGAGAGGAATATACTAATCGATAAATTTGTGCATATCTAATCTATCCACCGTTTTTTTCATATGTTATATTAATAAGAATCTTACAGGTCTGTTAATAAAATCATATCGTATTGCCAGACCATAAGCTGTTACTTTCATCCTTTTATTTTCGATCAGACTGTGAGGAATTTTATTCTTTAACATTCTCGATGTTAGTTCTATAGTAAAATTTAAGATTAATATTTGATAGTGAATTTAAAAAGTAAACTACACCTATACGAGTTATATGTAAGCCGTTCCAGGTTTTCCCTTCAACGAAAAAAAGAGAAGATTACACTATCTAGTTGTCAGTATTATAAACTACTTACACTATTTGCTTTAAAAAAATTCAAGTTTCCTGTGAACTGATGTCGGTATTACTTTGACATTGTTGCAGCGTTTGTTACGTGTTCATTGACTACACTCTTGAGTTAATTTATCCTCATTAAAGCTAATGTCTAAGTTATTAGTACTTTGGTTTAAGAACAAGATTTACTGTTCATTTTAGCTGACATCTTTAAGTTTAGAACAAGAGTTTGGTATTTATTTTCTGTCTTCAATTTACTTACTTATACTGAGTGAATCGGGTCTAACTTGTATGTCAACATTATTCTCAGCTTCTATTTACTATTAGGTGGTTTATGCATACAAGCCAACTCTGTAACTAGTCACAAAGGCAAACCACTTGTCCTTAAGTTAAATCGGTTCCCCAATATAGTTAACTTGAATTTCGCACATCGATTGAAGTTCAAGCCTTATAACTCTCACCGTTAAAATTGGCACAAAGTGAATGGTAATTCATATGCATGGATTCTATGTAACGATACACTTTCCTATTCTCATTAGTACCAACATACTGATGAGGCATATTTTTGTGATTTTAGAAAATAAAGGTTCAGTTTTTGTACACTTAATTGGTGATAGTTATGTTTCTCCTTAAATAATTATCAATGCTTAACGCTACATCTATTCTAATGCAGCTAGACTTATCCGTTTCATAGCTTGAGTTTCAGTATGACTGTATATTTTTCACGTTTTGTTACGAATTCTATCAAGCAAATTTTCCTTAGTCCTCAACAGCAGTAAACAACACTTGAGGTGACAATTATCAGCTCCCGCTTAACCATTAGCAAATTCTAGGGTCATTTGAATATTTAACCTTGTCAAAATGAACCTATCCATAATCTAGAAACAGGATATCAGATTCCTATATGTTCGATATGAATTAGTATCACGAAACTCAAAAACTTCCCTAATGTTTGTTATATTTTTGTAAAGTGTTAGTTATTTCTTAGTGTCACAATCCTTATTTGAATTACAATATACAGTATTTTTGAGCGAATCTATCCTGCTCACCTTTATCCCTGCTCTAGTCGTGACTAATTATTGGAAAAACTATTTTGTATTTTACGTTCTATACCGTTAATGCTCCGAAACATCTGAATATTGCACTGTCAGACCTGGGTATGTCAAACTGTATCTAAAATTCTCTTTCTCACTGGCAGACAAACTGCTAATGACACATACTACTTTTGACTTCAAAAATAAGAAGCCCACTTGATTTTGCTTAGTGGAATTTTAAATGTTCTGGTTATGGGCTAATCATTTGTTCAAAAGGTGCTGCTAGTGTTAGTCTTACATTGATAATCGATGAATAAATATGGATTATGTTTCAGAGAAAAGTAAGTACAAATAATCCAAAAATTACAGGAAAACATTTCTCACTCATATTGTCACAAGGTGCACATATTATACGTCAGCTTATCGACAGGATCCTACTTTTCTTAGCGTTGTACCTGGTCCGCATTTTCGTAAGAGACTGTTTTTACAAGTGAAACTAGCTGTTAGAAGGCATTAAAGCATATCTAGGATGGTAGACGAACAAACATGGTTTTGTCAGGTCGGGGTTAAGAGAAGATCAGAATAAAGGTGTGTAGTGACTCCAATTTTAAGAAGAAAACGAGATTGGTTGAATAGTAACATTCATAATTATAACCGATTGTACCAGTGATTATTTTACTGAACTTCTTGTTTATTCGTACTCTGTACGCACACTTTCAGTTTATTTTGTTTCCATCTAGGTTATAATGCTCGTTGCATCTTCGTCCATATTTTCCGGCACGATCTCGGTTTTCTTTCGGTACTACGAGATCGCCAACAAATAACGCCCTCTTCTATATTATATCTTCTCTATCTTAGGTTCACGATGGGCTAACGATTTGAGACGGGAACGTGATCGGTTTGTAGTGGTGTTTATAGTCATCCTCAACTCGAGCCACTAAAGATGTATGCGGAAAACTGGTATATCAACAGAAGTAATCTTATGCTAGTTAAAAGTCACTGGTTTCCAACCAAACCATACAGCAGGCCAGTTAAAAAAGATATTAAGCAGTCTGCTGAACCTCTTCAAGGATAACTGACTATCATCAATCGATTGAATGTCACAGACAGGCTCATGCGGATGCGTATAATCCAATTTAAGCAATGATCCAGGGGCGTGACTTCATGTAAGCTAGGGGTCACACCATTCACGTCAAACTCAAGTGGGCCTGCGCCATCGATGCATCATCTACAGCGATGGTCTACAATGATTTCTAGTAAGCTATACGACACGATAAACTTACCTCAGTATACCGTGATTTTATGTGGACAACTTTATTATAAGGTAGGCTGATAGTATGCAGAATGGCTTGGGTCAGGATCTTCTCTGTTCTTTCCAAATTAACCTCATAATCAGGGCCATAATTATGAGAATCATTTTCTTAATTGGAGCTGTAAAGCAGCAGGACCAGACAACATTCCAGCAGAGGCAATGAAAACAGATTTGGAAGAAACTGCAAAAATACTTCCCATTCTCTTCAACAAAATTTGGGATGAGGAACAAGTACCATCAGATTGGAAAGAAGGATACCTCATCAAAATACCAAAGAAAGACGGTCTCATAGTGTGTGAGAACTACACAGGGATCACTCTTCTTTCAGTACCAGGCAAAGTCTTCAACAGGGTATTGTTAAACAGAAAGAAGGACTTCATAAATGCCCAACTTCGAGATCAACAGGCCGCATTTCGTAAGGATCGATCGAGTACTTACCAAATTGCTACATTATGGATCATTGTGAAACAATCAATTGAATGGAACTCACCACTAAACATCGACTACGAGAAAGCGTTCGATAGCGTGGATGGGAAAGCACTGTGGAGGCTTCTTCGACACTACAGTGTGCCTGAGAAAATAGTTAACATCATACGGAATTCTTATGATTGATTCAACCGCAAAATCGTGCACGAAGGTCAGCTGACAGACTCTTTTGAGGTGAAGACCGGTGTCAGGCAAGGTTGCTTACTCTCACCCTTTCTCTTTCTCCTGGTGATCGACTGGATTATGAAGATGTTAGCATCTGGAGGGAAACGCGGTATCAACTGGACAGCTAGGACGCAGCTGGACGATCTGGACTTCGCAGATGACCTGGCTCTTCTATCGCACACGGAACAATAAATGCAAGAGAAGACGACCAGCCTCTGCAGCAGTAGGAAAGGAAAAAGCAAAATTCTCCTATGCAACACAACACGCACCAACTGTTACGGTAGAAATGAAGACACTTGGCTGATTAAAACCTTTATATAGATATCATTAATTTCACTGTTTTCGGGTATATTTGTTTTACTTAACTTATGAACTTGTTTGATTTATTATTTTCGGACATTTTGGTTCATGTTTATCATGGTTTGCTAATTGGGAGTTTTTGCTCCAGAAACCTATAAAATTGAAGGTTTTTGTAGTTGTTATGATTATTGTTGTTAGAACGACATTTTGGTCGACTATTTGTGAATTGCGAATAGACTTTGGTACCTAACTTTGGAGTTTGATCCTGTTGTTAATTTTGGTTCGCGAATTGCAAATAGATCGACATACTGTACTTCAATAACGGGAGGGAGCAAAACTTGGACATAACAAATATCAATATTTAGTAAACCCCGAATGTGAGGAATAGGAGCATAAAGGCGTGAAATTGGCGTGTTCATCATGCGTTTATCATTTAGCGATACCTGTATGAATGGCAATACATATGTAGTATACTCATGGACTTTTAATAGTTTCCGAGACAAGTTTAGCTATTCGGCGGGCCATAAACATGTGCTTTAGGATTGTGTAGTTCTTCAAATAGCTGATAAATCTCTTTAGAGTCCATCAACAAAGTTACTAGCTTCTTGGACCTGGTGATGTTGTCACAGATAAACATAAAAATTGGCGGTTTGTTCCTTGTTTTGTTGTTTTACATACAAATTTTTTGTACACGAGAAACAAGAGCTAACAGAATATTGTTCCCTCAATAGCTTCACTGATTACTGGTCTTCATAATCAAAGGGAGTCATTGTACTTTAACATTTGTGGATGTTGATTTAGGAATGAAGCAAATCACGAATATAGTCGGTCAATGATTACGAAGGATTTTAGTATTACGAGAACCTTTTCGTATCAGACCTTATCAAAAGCTTTCTTCAAACGGAAGAATAGAATTGATACAAGAAGCCATTTGTCTTGTCTTGAGTTATATCATTCAGATAATCTAGTAGGCGTACATCGCATGAACTGGATCTAAGGGACCCATGCTAGGAAACATGAACACCGGAGGAAAAGTACAATCTATAAGAATAATGTGTAACTGCCGGGCTATGAAGTAATGTGATTTCAGAGGTTTTCGCTCACGTATAACGTGAATGTTCAGCCATCTTGAAATGGGCATTTTTTAACTTTGTGCTTCAGTTTCACCATTTTCCTAATGCTTGTATATTTCTAACACTTCTAGCTAATACTTTATGGTTCAGTATGATTAGATATGTCTGTATATAAACAACATTATTTTGAAGTACATGATGAATATAGGGGAGGTTGGTTTTGAACTTCTGAACTAAAGAGGCAGAGAGGTAAGTAAAAATCTACAGCTTAGCAGTCTAGTAAGGTATTCTGGATGACTCAGGGTTATTAGTGCTGAAAACAAAATTCTTATTCGGCTTTTCTTTCTTGTTATTTGATATCGGTCATCGTTTATGGACACAAGAGAAAGACTCTCATACCAGTACTGGACACAACTTTCCAACTTACAGCTATTGTGGTTCCTCCAGTTATTGTCTTCTTTCTGATTTCTGGATCTATCGGGATTTTACTTGGTAATCTCGCGAATAATAGTTTCAACCTCACAATAGTAGTCAGTGCAATATCACCAAAAGCACCTATTTTATTGCAATCATGTGAATCGATTCGAAATTTGTTTTGAACGGCCGAATGATTGAAAAGTTCTTATCAGGAAACTTCTTTGACAAAAATCCTCTACATTGATTTCTCACTGCTATGAAGAATGATAAGTTTTTCTACCGTCGGCGATTTAGTTTCCAAATTATGGTATTCTGGAGAAAAATTTTCACAAAGTGAATGACGACGAGCCGGAAGATAGATTATTTCTGTTGTCCAATAAACTTTATAAGATAGTTGCGTTAATTAACTGCGAGGCCAGATTATAAATGTCTAAAGTTTAGTGGCCTCTAAAATAACCGAATGAAAATACCCGCCATTTGTAACCAGTCAGAATGAGTGAGGGACTTATAGTAGTAGTAGGACATTTATCGAGAACAAATCTTCTCACGTAATAGACAGGATTGTTATAAGTGGTTGTAGATTCTCGGCCAATCAAGATTAGGTTCAGGCTCTAGGTTTGAGTTGAAGTGAGAATGACTGCACAGCTTGCATTCCCCAAAGTACTTGTTATAACTGAAGTTTTTGCTTTGGTCTCAGTCATTTGATACACAGAACGCCTTTTGTACACGATGACGTAATGGTTGTCTCGAGAAGTGAAAGATCATCGATCAATGGTGGAAAAATTTGTGTGACTTTTAAAGTATTTCCACACAATTCGAAAACTCAACATATTTGGATGGCACACCATATCATGTTTGTATATTCACAGTGCTCTACCAGTTATATACGACGTTCGAGATCAAGGTGACATTTAGTCGAACGGTTACTCCAATATTACCATGTGAAGCTAGCTTTGTTCTAATAGTTTCGTCTCTCAGGCTATTTTTACAGTCGATAGTCAGTGTCTTGTCTAGGTAGACTAGCCTCAACCTTGAAGTCACTTTCTGGACCCTGAATATCTCTATACTTGAGACGAATGGCTTGAAAATATTTTACACACAGATTGTTTGTCCCGTGGAACTCAACAAATGTCCGAATATTGCGTATTTTTAGATGGTGTAACTTACCATCCATGTTATGATACTTATCATAGAAGAGCTACCTTACTAGTGTGGTTGATAGAATTTAAAATTTGATTTCTAGGTCGAACTGTCACCTAGCTGCACTAGGAAATCAAGACTTATGTGCGTCTAGTAAAGTTGTATTCACAAGTGGTGTCTTAGGGATACGGAGCTTACTCTGAATGCAATATTATGCTGACTCTAAAGATGCAATGTTTAGCAAACAATATTATTTTTGTCATATAGAAGTGAAGGAAATTGAAAAATCGCTACATTCCATGAAAAAGATTATTAACTTAATAATAATAATATATTCATTCTCAAATAATTATGTTACAAGAGTCGCGCCAGTTTACAGGCTAGATCAAATTGTCACAAATGCTTTCAAAATACTGTAAAAGTTATAGCAGTTAAATTAAGTATAAGAGTCAGTTTCTGATACCATATTTACACCATGTCACTGACAGAAACCGTATAATACAGCCGCATTTTCATTAGTAGAGTACAAATAAGGAAGGCGCACAACATGTATAGATTTATTTCGACACTGGCTGTCCCAATTGTTTCCTATAGAAACACTCCTGTACGTTCCTCCTAGTTCCGGGTCCCGACCGAATCAAAAAGGGCAAAATTCTAGGAGAAAACGTCTCTTTATTATTATAAAATGGAAATACAAAGTCTTACGGAATTTGTGTTCCTTCCAGGGCTAAATTACTCCGCAGAGTATCCAACACAATAACTAGTAAGTGACACTAAGTCCAGCAGCCACCGCGTCCATCCAAAAATGTGGCGGTAGCCATATTATATCAAATTTAAACAATATATGTACAGTTCAGAAGCAAACCCAAAAACTTCAATATAAGTACAAATATAGAGAAAGAAAAACAATATACAATGATAAAATCTCAAATTGGAATCAAATAAAAATACCAAAAATGTCAGAGAAAAAGTCCATCATGTCATAGCAAAAATATGTAAACATGGAGGGATTTTCCAAAAAACACAAAACATTCAAAAAGAATTCTACAAC